>JBBCBC010000072.1:0-400000 GCA_037126765.1 Stenogyne calaminthoides | reverse complement strand
AATTAAAAACAAAATTTATAATGATAATATTAATAGCTGTAAACCTGTATGAGTTGTGCAATTATTAATTACTACTAACAAGAATACAAATGGTTGAAATCCCAAAATTTTAGGGCTCAGAGATTTTTGGCTTATATTAATATTAATATATAATTTATTGTTCATTCAGAATTAAAATACACTAACAATGAGATGCTCTTTGAATTGATTTTGTGACAGCTTTGGCTCTTCTCTCCATGAAAAACTCCTGAGATCGAGAAGCGACGGCAATACCAATTCTTTGATTGATAATTTGATGGAAACATAATTGAATAAAATTGAGATTTAATTTATTTACATGCATTTTGATGATTTTTTTTGGGAGAAGATTACATGTTTAGAACGTTTTTTTTATAAGAAAAATCATTATCAGCACTAGTTTTATTTCATTAAAAATTAAAACAGGGACAATTTGACTATACTTTTATTAGTATACTAACCAATAATGTTTTCATTGCCTAAATGAAATAAACCGAAACTCGCAAAAGAATTTTACTTACATTTTCATGATTAAATTGATAACACATTGAATTCCAAGCTAAGAAATTAAACACTCGTAAAAATAATTTGAATAACATGGAGAAAAAACAGATGAGATTTGTGAAAAATAAATGGAACATAGAATATACAGAATATGAGCAGTTAATTCTTCCAGTGAAATAACACATTATCTGTTACTTGAAGAATTTACCTTGACAAAAAAAAAAAAAAAAAAGAAGAGCTGAATTCCCTTAATTGCCCTTGGTATGAAAATTAATTCCAGTAAAAGAAACCCTCCCAAAACCCAAATGCCCAACCTCCACCCAAACTTCCTCCCCACTCCCACTCAGTCTCACCTCATTGTCTAATTTCCCCTCTTCCGAAATTACATCCCTGTCCCTATCCCTCCGGCCGCATTCCAGCATCCGCCGCCGCCGCCGCCTCTCCCTCCGGTCACGCAAGCACCTACGCGCCACCGCGTAGGGCAGCTTGAAAAAGGCGAGCACGAAAATGTTGACGACGGCGCAGGGGCAGCAGCAGACGGCCACGCAGTCGGCGATCGCCCCCGCCGTGCACGACTGGCACGACTTCCCCGTGCAAGCCAAACCGCCGTCCTCCTCCGCCGCCGCGGTGTTGCGGTCGAAGCGGCGGTCGGCGGCGGCGGCGGGGCTGGGAGTGGCGGATGGGTTGTTTTGGTCGTCCATAGAGATTGAATTGTGTAGCTGCAGAAAGAGGGACGTATAAGTAAAGTTGGTGTGAGGAGGGGTTTCATTTTCGTATATAGTAATTAATTAATTGGTTTCAAGGCACTGGAATTTGTGTGTTGTTTTCCCATGCAGTTAATCTTGTAATTCCAAAAAGAGGTGAAGAGATTTTGTGGACTCGATACTAAATAAATACACTGCAGGCACCTTGCCTTGGCGCTAACTAGTTAATTACTCACCCTCCCACCCGAGTTTACACGGTCAAACTCTAGTTCTTCATATTTAAAATTAAAAATATCACAATTATATATATATATATATATATATATATAAATATATATATTTAATATTATAGTTCCATATTTTATTTACTATTTCCTTAAAATAAAATTTTTATCAAATAAAATAGTAATAAACAATTCTTTTTAACATCAATTACATCACTTTATCACATAAAATACTAATAAACAACTATTTCTACCCCAACACTTAATTATTTTTTCTTAAAACCCGAGCATACAATAATGTGGCAATCGATTTTGGGACGAGAATGTTAGTGGTAAAATTCACTTTGAGCTCGAATTTAAAAATCAATTTAATATGAGTCACTATTATCAATAAATGAAAAAAGATCAAAGATGGCACCAATTTAAATTTGTGCAATTGGAAACTCTAACCCCTAAACAATGAACCCTAAATTATATATGAACCATTCGAGTCGGATGAACCATGAACAATCAGTTCGGGTCGAGAGAGAGAAAAAAAATAAAAACTGAAATTAAAGCTAAAAGAAAATTGAAATTGAAAAAAAAAAACTAAAACTAAAAAAAAAAAATAAAAAAGAACTCCTTTTAGAATTAAAATTGACAAATTTTTGATGCAAATTAAAAATAAATTTGTCAAATAAAAAAAAATATTTTCCTGTGTGACACTTGGTCTATTCTTATTTAAGGAAACAACAAAAATATCATAGGGGTTTATATTTTTAATTTACATACTATAAAATAATTCACAGAATAATTATAACATTATATATATATATATATGTGATGAATCCGTTGATACATAAAAGAATCAGTTATCCAAAATTAATCTGTATTAATCTGTCAAATCATATCAAATTATGTAAATCCAATAAATTACATACTCTTAATCAAATGCACTGAAATTTTGTCACAATTTAAATCTCAAAAAAAAAAAAAAAGAATCTCATAAATTCATAATAAGTAATAGTAGTAAATTTCATAAGAAAAGGTACGGAAATAAATTATTTATTGAAGAAACCTAAACAAATTAAGCATTTTATAGTAGTCAATTCCACAATTTAATATCAAAATCATGATATTAAAAACTAAAAATTAAAAAGCTATGCAATTTCATTAATTTTTTAATGAACTATATATAAACATTTTTAATTAAAAAACAACAAAATATCATAGAGGTTTATATTTTTAACTCCCCATATTATAAAATAATTCACAGAATAATTCCCAAAAGCAATTGGGGAATAAACTGTCCGAGGGATTTTAATCCCCCGGAGAATTGGAGATTCCCCACATACTTTTTTTTTTTTTTAATTTTCCACTTCAATAAATATTTTCCGTTGGCAATGATCATCTAATGAGGAAAAAAAAATCACTGCATACCTTTTCTTTCAAAACTTTTCATTATAATGAGAAATCATAAAACCAATCTCACACATATCAACTAATAATATACATAAATAATTTGAGACTGAAGAGAGTGGAGTGTGCGACTGCAAAAGAAGATAGTGGACTCCAGATTAGGTTTAAGATTTAGTTAAAATTATTTATATTTATTTTATATTTATTAATTAATATAAAAAATATTTAAATAATTAAAAAGTTGGGAAATTAAGCATTTTATAGTCAATTCCACAATTTTATATCAAAATCATGATATTAAAAACTAAAAAAGTTAAAAATCCCTACCCCATTCATTAATTTTTTAATTAACTATATATAAACATTTTCTTTGATGTGCAAGATCCATGCATTTTTTAAAACATGAAACTCACATTTGAAAGATTTTTAAAATTTATGAAAACCGTCATTTATTTTCCAAATATACAATTTATTTACACAAATTACATTTTTGCATTTATTTTTTTATAAATAATTATTGCATGGTTCATTGTCAAAAAATTAATTTTTTTTTCCATATATAATAAATTATATATTTTTAAATATCACATCAATTATATTTTTTTAAAATCACTATTATTATTATTTGATAAATATAAAAAACTTAGTTTTTCCATATATGGGTTCGCTATATCCTACACCACCCTATATCACATCAAACATGTATAGCAACCAATTATCTTTTTACATATAAAGTCACATTAAGACATGTATAACATAAACGATCGATATTACAACACACTCGATGTAATTTATAAGGAAATAACACAGCCCAAGTGTGATATGGTTGTGGGGGTGACTCACAAATGTGGGGCACTTACATTTTGGCCAAATAAATGAAAGAGCAAGTAAAGATAGAGACATAAAATGGTAGCACCAAAGTTGTGTAAACTCATCCCCCATTTGGTAAAATTGTAATGTAAGTAAATTTCTAGTTCCAATACAAGTGAAAGGTTTCAAAACTGTTTCTTGCTTTGTTTTTGGGAAAATGTAGGAAAAACAGTAGCTCTACCCCATCTATAGGGTGTTGCACCAATGTATTGTCATCTATATGCAATAAAATGACTCTACCATGTTGCATGTGATGATAGGTGTAAAAAATATGAGTGAAATTTACGACGGGCGAAGAATTGTATCGTGTATGAACGAATAGCGCAATATTCATATAAACAAAACTCGAGGAGTTGCGAGATAAGAAATTGACACTATGGGTATCGAACTGATTGATAGACTCAATGAGAGGAAGAGATTGTGATATAGGTCGACGGTCGCGGGAATTTGATCACAAAGAAAGCGGCAGAAACTCGATTTTATTAGATATTTAATAGGTGAGACCAAAAGTGCATAAAAGAGACGTTTCCATCCAAAAGTTAAGAAATGCAACTATAATATATTAAAAATGGCCGTTTTAAATCATGGTATGAAAAGTGAAATGAAAATTTTCGTATGGGATGAAAAATAAATTATATCAGTATTAAATAGTCGGAGTGTCATATAAATCAACAAGATTTTGAGGTAATCAAATTTATAAGATGTATGATCACATATTTACACCAAGAGTAATTAATAATTAGTAGTAAGTCCTAAAAATTATGATGAACAAGTTTGAAAGGAGAAAGCACGTAATGGTTACATAACCCATGTAATAAAAATTAAATTTTCAGATCTTAGCAGTATAATAAATTAGTAAAAATTGAAATAAAATAAAATAAATAGAACAACTTCCAAAGAAAAGCATGGGGATTCCACATGGGATGTTACCTGTAGTTAAATCTGCCTTATGGTTTTATAGCCCTTGCTGAGCTGGCCACTTTTTCATACTCGATTTTGACCTTACATTAGGACAAAAAAAAAAGTAAATAATAATTCCGGTTTTTAATTATATAGTTATATTTGCGGTAAAAAAAAAAAATATATATATATATAGTTTTATCGATATTATACACGTATAAAATATTGAATTAAATAGAACTTCAGAGTTCAGATTGTGATCTAAGAACTCAACATCGGGACAAAATTTAAAATAATCAATCGAAATACACAATCAGTCGAGTTAATTTACGATGATATTCATAGTTTCGTAAATTAATAAAATCTCACAATTATGTTTTTATAATTAATATGAACAAGCCTTGCATCATCAAAAGCAACTACAGATTCACTTACAAAAAAAATGTATAAATATTTTTTATTAATTTAAGTAGAAATGAACATGTAAAAGACTTAAAAGTTAACACTCTTTATAACTATTTTTTTAGTCCAAATATGTCTTCTTCTTTTCTTTTTTTTTTTTTTAATTATCGTTTAACGTCAGGTAAATGTAGATGGATTTTTTTGATGCTCAATCGCTTTAGGTGTTATTTTTCTAGTAATTTTTCATTTTATATTTCAGTATTATAAATACATTTCACATATATATTATTAATGCAACCTAAGAGCATTGATTATTTGAACTGAAAATGAAAGTACTTGTCCCAGAACTGTTGAAACTTCAACATTTATCCTTATTTTATGACCCTACACCCACAAAATAAAGAAATTTCCCAAAAAAAAAAACTAAATGCAGAAATAATTACTTATGTTCTTGCTTGGAATACAGAATGCCAATCCTAAAGTGCTTATACTTTTAATACACCTATATATTGAATCAAAAAAAGAGAACAATATTCCTCTTGAATCATTGCCTGGTTTTCTTTTCTTTCTTTTTCCTTTTCATTTTCTATTATTCTCAATTAATCAAAGATTATTTGATTTGGGCCCCAAACACTTCTTCAAGCTTCAGATTCAAATAAAAATCACACTGATATATTCATAGAGAGAAAAACGAACCTAAAATATTGAATCAATAAATCAAGACTAAATTCAGAAATACCTGGAATGTCGCCTGCCTGGAAAAGTTTGTTAATTTTTCTGAAACTCCAATATTTTTTTGGGGAGTATTTAACTTGAAATATATATCGAGATATATGTTGATAAATCATCGATCAATGAGATAATAGTTATAATTATCATCTCATATTAGATGATAAAACACTCAAGTTTATGTGTATTTATATACACAGCTAATTATATATATGCGTGTGTGTCTGGTCTTGCGATCTGCCTCTCTTTTGAAATCATATTCTAAAGTTTTTGTAAATCTTGACTGGGACTGCAGTAATTTGTGTGATGTGAAACTAATTACATTTTGTATATAATAAAATTTTGACATATTTCTAAATATTTATATTTTTATAAATGGTATATGCATAAATTTAACCTAATTATATATATCTAAATTGGTAAAGTAGATATATTAAGCATATTAGTATATTATTTTTAAAAATACTAATATCAACATATGCACAAATTTAATAAATTAAGATATCATCTATATATAAAGGATATATATCTGAGTTGGTGAAGTAGATAAGTGCCACGATTGCTCAAAGGTCGTGACAACTTATAAATTAACATCTGTAAATATTTAAAATGGGTGTTTTTCAAATTTTTATATACACTTATACACAAACGGTGAATATATAGAAGGTATGTTTCAGGTAATGACTTTTAATGTAATAATTGATACATACTACTTTTAATGTAAATATAACTTGTGACATTAATGAGACAATCTCATGATTTTATTTAATTTGAAATATTATCAAAACATCCTTAAATGTATTCCGTAAATTGATGAAAAAGTATCAATTTTCAAGTAAGAGTATTCAAAGTAAATTGATACTACCTCCGTTCCGTAGTTGTTTACCCTTTTAAAAAATAATCAGTCACATCATCTCAAAATTACATCTCATATCATTATTTTTACAAAAAAAAACATCTATTTTAATAATAAAATAAAAAGAACTATAATACATTCAATTAAAAATCACTTTATCACTTTAAATTCTACTCCCTTTCATCCCAATCAAAACTAATGCTAAAAGTAAAAGGATAAACAACTATGAGACAGATGGAGTATTTTTTATAGTCTACACATAGGACACGTTTATATTTACAAATGGATGCATTCAAAGATAAAACAAATCACATTAGTCATATATAATATGCAAATTTTATTTGCAATTTTACTATAGATCATTATTGATTTATGTCATTTATGGGATCATAAAGTTATTTAAGGAATTTAACAAAAAGAATCTTAACACAGTCAAAGCCCAATTGACGTGGGCTCGAGTCCATTTGTGAAGTGAGATCCCATTTACCTATTAAAATCGAGTTATAACAATAAATATGATATCATAATTGTAAATAAGTCGCAGTATTTTTTATTTAAAAATAAAATAAGTTTAAGTTAACCTATATTTACAAAATCAACTCCAAAGTCATTCTTTCAAGACTCTTCTTTTAATCACTCAAAATATTTTACGAACTCCCCAAACCTTGAATAGTTCTGTCATGACATTTATTTATGAACTCTCAAATTTGCCAAACTGAAAAAGAAAACGGTTTGTACATTTTATTTATCAAACGGAGTTTAAATATATCCAAAATAAAAGAGTATAAATACATTTCTAATAATACGAACAGCTCGAATCCATACACTAATGCTCATCTCATTATTAACTCGCACATTCACAATACCCATACAACAGGACAGGACCACAAAAAAGCCTCATTAGCATCTTCCTCATTCACCATATCCGGGTCGGGTCGGGTTTGGTCCGGTCCTCCTACCCAGGGACCGCAAGAACCATGGTTTGGTTCAACTTAAAAAAATTGATCTCTAAACCCACTACCTATCTTTCATTAAGACAACGATTTGTTCTCATCACTAATCGGGCAAGCTTTACGTTCGACAGTTCAAAACGGGGCCCGTTGCTGCTGGAGGCGCCCCCGTTCACTGCGGTCGTGCTTATGCCCGTCTCAGTAGCCAGCATTTCAATCTCGTCCGTTCTCTTTATAACTTTATCGAAACAAATGTACCTTCCCGAGGCTGACTTTTTCGTCTCCTCAAAGACACGAACATGAGCCTTTGCTAGTGAGTCTATGTCTACGGTTGCTAGCAAACCGTATGCATACATTTCTTGTACGCCTTTGAGATACGCGATTGTGGACGTTGAATTTCTTTGATAGAAGTTTGAACCGGTTATGAGACCAGGACAAATGGTGGCCAGTTTCAGGCCACTGCCTTTAGCAATCTCCCATGCTGCTTTCTCGGCCCTAAGCTTCCCCAGAGCGTACCAGAGCTGTCGATTTTGGATCAAAATTTTAAACGGTGCTAGTTGTTTTACTAAAAAGTATTACTGTGTTGTCCTAAAAAAGTACTATTATGACTTGTTTTCACTAAAAGGTATTAGTTGTGTACCATTGCACCGTACAACTGGTGTATAAAAGTGTTATTCTGTACCTTTTTGTTTATGCAGATAGACTCGTCGCTCCAGCACTTGTGGTCAATTACACGTGAAACTTCATCACAAGAGTTATCTCGCCAAATGCAGGTCAAAAGAGACGAGGTGAGTACACAGTGTCTAACAGAAGGGGAAATCCCACATGCTTTTACAACATTCTTGCTTGCAATCACTTCGATATTAGCCATAGTTTTCTACAGAACAACAGATTTAGCAATGAGTTTATATAAAAATAGCAAGCTTTAATGTAGTGATAGCAGCAAGAAAAAATGACACGATCATAATTTTCATAAGTTTGGTATTCTAAAGATGAATACTTCATTTAAACTTACGTCAATTGTTAAATTTACAAAGACATGTAACATTTTCCACTAATTACATCGCAAAGTGAGTGATGACATGACTATTATTGATACAAATGTAAATTAATATGAAGCCATACACACATAATAAGAAGTGTCATCTATCAAATAATAATAGCGATAGACGTATACAGTATGTTAAAGCATTGACTTTATGATCTTGTTACCAACCACCTCTGTTTAAGGCTTAAAATAGCTTATGTAGACAATTAGCAAGTTGTACATATCTTCTTGGCCCTAAATGCATGAACGATCCTAATCCTAGTAAATTGGTATGCCTAATTTCAGATACAAACCTACATAATTAATCTCAATGGATTTCTGTACCTCACAAGCAATCACAAACTACCAGAAATCTAGTTTCAAGTAGCATTTTCGGTCATCAATGCAAAATAGAATATCAACCAACCTTATAAATCAGGCGAACATGCTAGAGTTTGGCCAAACTATAACCTTCGTATAACAACAACATCAAACTAACTGCATTTATTTCACTACACACATGGATCATATTTGAAGCATATGTGTACTCATTTATATCAGAGTTGAAATATATGCATATATCATTGAAGGTGGGAATTAATTACTCACGGAGTAACCAGAGAGTCCGGCGGGGTCCACAAATGCTGCGGTATGAAAGACGCCACGACAACCATCAAACGCCTCAGTTAAGCTTTCAACTTCCATGAGCCTGGCCATCACAACTTCAACCATACTGTCGTGTAATCTCATCTCACCAGAAATCTCCATTTCTCGCAGTTTTTCAACATCTTCTGCATGTCCAATTGAATGAATTGCTTTAATTTCTCAACAAACGACATTGACAATAATTGTGCAGATTGTATAACAATTTGAGAAAAAACATAAAGCATTGAATACTTGGAAAATGAATTGAAAAAGCAAGTGGGATCCATTACTGGAAATAGATATTAATAATTCTGAAAGTTGGAATGTGAATGAACAGTAAAAACAACAACAAAAAATTCAATCACTCAACTCAATTTTCCCCCAATTTTACCTTTGCTAATGATAATGAAAGATTCCATAGCGCTTAACAATTGGGGAAAAACTGAGCGGAAATCCAAAGATGAATCAAAGCAGGGGTCAACTTCACTAAAAATTGAATAATCAAGTAAAAATCAAAGTAAATCGAGTCTAGAAACGGACAAATCAGAATCACGATTTATGCGTTCGCTTAAATGCTCTGAATCTGGGCATCAATTCAATCATTACGCCGAACTATGAACAAAATTCACTCGAATTCTCAAACGCTTCAGAAAATTAACGACAATTAGCAGCTAACCTTCATTGTCAACAATGATTCGAACCGAGTACCCATTGACTAGAAGCTGATTCACGACGGCGATTCCGAGGGACGATACGCCACTCGTGACGCAAACCAGCCGGTCCAATACGTCGCCGTTTTGGGCAGTCAGAGCATTATCACGGCCGCCGCCGAGGCCGTCATCGTCGTCTTCCTTGCGCCGGTGCACCGCGGTGCAGGATAGCAGCATCCGGCGAAATTCCTCGAGCTCCGCTTTATGTGTGTCTTCTAACCTCACAATCCCCATTGCAGCTTCTCAGTAAGCACTAGTCGCGATTACTTCAGCTTATGCAAAAGTGCTTATTAGTATCAGCTCCAATTTGGAGGAAGAGAGATTGGGTTGGAAAAATAAGCGAGGATCATAAAAGAAGCGCCTCAGCTTTTGATGGCAACGCAAATATGGCTTGCTTTTCTGTTGCAATTTATCCAACTTAACAATATGTATATGTATATATAGTTCTTCAAAAAAAAAAAAAACAATATATATATATATAAACCAATAATTGGTAACTATTTTTTTTCCTTATAATATAGTCCGTATGGTTCAGTAGTAAACTAGTAATAAATATATATTTATTACTCTAGATATTAAATTTCAATATATAACGATTGGTCAAAGATTTCCGCTCAACATTTAATTGTTCATTTATAGATATTATTACATTACATTTTTAATATGAAATCTGAGACAATAATTTTTTTTAAGTTTCTTGTAAAATTTGTTCATGAAAATTATACTATTATATTTATAAATATCATTATATATATATATATTAATATTAATATATTTATTTATTAATATTAAATATTATTAATATTAAATTATAAGTGTAATCCTATCGATAACATATTATGAGAGAATTTCACTAGAGAATTTGTGTAATTTTTTATAGGCCCAGCATCAGCATGGCAGCATCAAGGCCGGCCTCAATATCATTAATTAATTCTGAAAATATATTACTATAAAAGAGTGTTTTAATCAAAGTTAATTCATTAGTTTTTAGCTTTAAATTCATTATATTAATATTTTCAAATATTGATTGTGTTTTTTATATTATTCAAATATATTATTTTTTCAGGATGTTTAGATTTAAAAGTAAGATTATCATATTATTTAAGTAGACAACCAAGATTTTTACCCTACTTAAGAAAAAAATAATAGTTTTTATGATAATTCTATGAAAATTGAGCGATAAAGAAAAAAAATACAAATTTATGCTTTTAAGATAACATTATCTTTTAATTTTTTAATATAATCTTACATTCTTTAGATACAAATAGTGATACGACGAGGAATACAAATGAAGCGTTGATTCAACAATAATTTCAAACGACGTCAGAAGGTAACTTACACAAAAAATTTCAAATTTTAAAATTAAATTTCAGTGATGACCAAAATTAATTAAGGTGTCATTCTATTTTAACAGAATATTTGGATCTTGGTGACGCAAATTCAATGTGCCTGTTTTGTGGTGCTATGATGTGGTAAGAAGAGAGGATTACAAAAGACTAAAGAATAAACTACCAACATTTTATGTATGTTGTTCGAATGGTAAGGTGCAGTTGCCTCCACTGCAAGAACCGCCTGCATTGTTACAAAAACTTATATTCGAAGTAAACTCAAAGAGCAATAATTTCATACAAAATATTAGAGCATACAACATGATGTTCAGTTTTACATCAATGGGTGGACACATTGATCATTTAATAAACAAAGCAAAAGCTCCATATATATTCAAAATACAAGGGTCTAATTACCACAAAATAGGGAGTTTGTTGCCTGACACAGAGTCAGAACCAAAGTTTGCTCAACTTTACATCTATGACACATCAAACGAAGTACAAAATAGGATTGATGCAATCAGGTTAGTCATAATATGAATATTAAATAGATTATTTATTGTTTGTTTTTTATTCTTGACATAACTATATCTTTTTAATACTGTGTTTTTTTTATTGAAATAATTGTGGCATTTTAAAGTTTATATTAATAAGAATTTTACAAATAACAGCGGTAATGGAAATTCAAGCACTGAAAATTTTTGATCGTGATACTATAAATGATTTGAAAAACATGTTTGATGAATACAACCCTCTTGCAAAGTCATTCCGGATGGCACGTGAGCGTATTGAGTCCAGCAATGATAAACCATGGGTCATGACGCTAATCGAGAAAAGGGAGACTGACGGTAGGATGTATAATCTTCCAACTGTCCCGGAAGTAGCAGCTCTAATACCTGGTGATATTAATGTTGAATTCGAGCAAAGGGACATCGTACTTCAAGAAAGAGATGGTTCTTTACAGAGAATAAGTGAACTTCATCCATCCTACCTTGCACTGCAATATCCTCTATTGTTTCCATATGGGGAGGATGTATATCGTCTTGGAATTCTACACAGGGATGCATCATCAACAACAAGACAAAGGGTGAAGTTAACCATGCACGAATTCTTTGCTTATCGCATTCAAGAGAGATTGTGTGAATCAAGAACAATTTTCTATTGTAGAAGGTTGTATCAACAATTTTTGGTGGATGCATATACGATGATTGAGTCTGAGCGATTGTTATATATTAAAACTCACCAGGTTCAACTAAGGTCTGATAGTGAAAAAAACATACACGACGCTGTGCAAAAAGGACAGACCAAACCTTCTTCTACCGGTAAACGAATAATTCCATCATCATACACTGGGGGTCATCGCTATATGATGCAGAATTATCAGGATGCAATGGCGATATGCAAGTGGTATTCTTACCCATATTTATTCATAACATTCACTTGCAACCCGAAATGGCCAGAAATTACTTGATTTTTGGCAGATAGAGGACTCAAAGTTGAAGATAGACCAGATATTCTTTGTCGGTTGTTCAAGATGACGTTGGATAACCTCATAAAGGACTTCAAAGAAAACGAGTTGTTCGGAAACTCAAGCAAGTAAGTATTATACAATATTCAAATGTTATCATACAAGGCATTATTAATTTTATCCAAATAACGAATTCACTATTATTATTAATACTTTGAAAACAAAATAATAAAAGCATTTATTAACAAAAAGTTTTTATATTCTTTGGAATTTCGGCAAATTTTTTACAGTAATATACACTGTGGAGTTCCAGAAAAGAGGTCTGCCACATGTCCATATTCTCCTGTTCTTGCATCGAGATAACAAGATACCGTCTCCTGAAGATGTTGATCGCATTATTTTTGCGGAAATACCAGATGAGAGTATTGATATAAAGTTGCATGAGTTGGTAAAAGATTTAATGATGCACGGTCCATGTGGTATACATAACAGAAATTCACCGTGCATTGTACAAAAGAAGAGATAATGGTCGCACTCTGAAGAAGAAAAAGGTTGAGATGGACAATAGGTTTGTCGTACCATATAATCCAACCTTGCTGAAGAGATATCAGGCGCATATAAATGTCGAGTGGTGCAACCAACATAAATCAATAAAGTATTTGTTCAAGTACATAAACAAGGGCCATAATAGGGTGACAACAAAGGTTTCTCAAAAAACAAATGAAGGTGGCAAAACGAAAGAAAAAGATGAGATCGCGAAGCATATCAATTGTCGATACATATCACCATGTGAAGCAGTTTGGAGGACACTTGGATATGAAATAAATTATAAAAATCATGTTGTTTAAAGGCTAAGTTTCCATCTTCCGGGCGAACAAAACATAATTTTTGAAGATGAAGATCCTATTGATAGTGTGCTCACCAAGCCCGGTGCTCAACGATCTATGTTTATGGCATGGTTTGATGCTAACAAAGAATACCAGTGGGCAAGAGATCTGACTTATGTGCAATTTCCAACCAAGTTTGTTTGGAAGAGTAAAGAGAGTGAATGGGTTCCGAGACAACAGAGGCCATCTTTAGGAAGATTATTTTATGTTCCTCCCGGAGTTGGAGAAATGTACTACTTAGGCATTCTACTCCATCATAGCCCTGGTGCATTCTGTCATCAAGATATACGTACAAAAAATCATGTAATATATCCTACTTTCAAAGATGCTTGCTACTCAATGGGATTATTGGATGATGACAGAGAGTACATCGATGGTATTAAAGAAACGAGTTTCTGGGCATCAACCCATTATCTTAGGAATTTGTTTTCAATACTTCTGATGTCAAGCAGTATGTCATCCCCTGAAGTGGTGTTTGATAAGACATTGGAATATTTGTCCGATGATATTCTTCATAGGCAACGACGAATGATGAACATGGAAGGTAACTAATATATTTTACATGTATTCTAATGATCTTCAACTAGCATTTTAATTTTGAAATTTTTATATTAATAATCCTTTATTACAAACAAAAAAAAACTTATAACAAAATTACTCATGTTGTGCAGAATTGCATCTCAATCCCGAACAAATAAAGAATTACACTTTGATCGAGATTGAGAAAATTCTCCATCAGAATGGAAGCACGCTGAAAAAATATACGTCTATGCCTTTTCCTGATATGGACATTGTTAATGTCCAACAAAACAAACTCATTCACGAGGAACTTCAGTACAATCAGTCAGATTTAAAAGTAGAACATGACCAACTATTTTATACACTGACTATTGAACAAAAGAGTGTCTATCAAGACATTATAGAGGCTGTCGAGACTAATAAAGGCGGGATATTTTTTCTTTACGGCTTTGGTGGAACTGGAAAAACCTTTGTTTGGAAAACACTGTCAGCTTACATTTGATCGCAAGGTCATATTGTGTTGAATGTTGCATCCAGCGGAATCGCATCTCTACTACTTCCGGGAGGACGTACAACCCACTCCAGATTTGCTATACCGTTAGATGTTAATGAAGATTCGACATGTCAAATAAAACTGGGGACTGAGTTGGCAGAACTAATTGCAAAGACAAAGCTCATAATTTGGGATGAAGCACCAATGACAAAAAGATATTGCTTTGAAGCGCTCGATAAAAGTTTGAGAGATATAATTAGAGACTCAAGCAACGTGTCTGTATGTCACCCATTTGGCGGAAAAACCATAGTATTCGGAGGAGATTTTAAATAAATTCTTCTTGTAATACCAAAGGGTTCTAGAGAGGATATTGTATATGCGACGATAAATTCTTCATACTTATGGAAGTCATGCAAGGTACTTCGACTTACACGAAAAATGAGATTGCAGTCAAGTGACCCGAGTAGTGATGAACCCGATGCTCAACTTCGAGAATTTTCTGATTGGATTTTGAAGGTTGGTGATGGAGATGTTGGAGAATATAATGATGGTTATTCAGAAATTGAAATTCCAGAACAAAATTTAATAATGGATGCACCCGATCCCCGTTGACGCAATAGTAAATTCTCTCTACCCGTCAATTGCAAGTAATTTTTCTGACCCGAGGTATTTTGATGATAGGGCTATTCTTGCTCCAACTCATAAAGTTGTTGAGACGATCAATGAACACGTGCTGTCTAAAATACCTGGTGAACAGAAAGTATACTTGAGCTCTGATAGTTTAGGCAAAGCGTCTGCCCAGTCTTCCAATAATGCAGAATTGTTCACAGTAGATTATTTGAACTCAGTAAAGTGTTCTGGTATTCCAAACCATCAACTTGTATTGAAGATTGGGGTACCCATAATGCTTCTTCGTAACATAGATCAGAAAGCAGGTTTGTGCAACGGTACTAGATTGATTGTTACAAAATTGGGAAATCACGTGTTAGAGGCTAGAATAATTTCAGATCGAAACATTGGGAATAAGGTATATATCCCACGGATGATATTAAGTCCTTTGGATCCCACAGTACCGGTCAAGTTCCAGAGAAGACAGTTCCCGGTTCTATTGTGCTTTGCAATTACTATTAACAAAAGTCAAGGTCAATCTCTATCCAACGTTGGTTTATTCCTACCAAAACCTGTATTTACACACGGCCAACTATATGTTGCGATTTCTAGGGTGAAGAGTCAAAAGGGATTGAAAATACTGTCTTAATGATGAAGGAAGTCCCTCTAGCTCTACAATCAATGTTGTTTTCAAAGAAGTTTTCCAGAATCTTTAGTGGATTTAAAAAAATAATGATTTCATTATATGTGTTTTGACTCATTGTTTAATTATTGAACAAACAATTATATCTATATTAATTTATGTTTAACCTTATAATACTAATTTTGTGTTACAATATTGTTATAATAATTTATCATACAAAATGATAAATTTTAAAATTTATATTAACTAATTTCATAGTAAAATATAATATTAAAACTTAAAAAACTTATTTTATTTTAAATCCCGTGTAATACACGAGTTCTACACTAGTATTACTATAAAAGAGTGTTTTAATCAAAGCTAATTCATTAGTTTTTAGCTTTAAATTCATTATATTAATATTTTCAAATATTGATTGTGTTTTTTATATTATTCAAATATATTATTTTTTCCGGATGTTTAGATTTATCGGGTTGGCTAATAAAGTTGACAAAAATTCGTATAAGATAGTCTCATACATGAAAAAAAGTGCAAATTTAATACAATTAATACCCACTCATTTAAAAAATTTAAACGTTAATATTAAAACTATATTTCATTTAGGTGTGCTTCGAAAGTTAGGCGGCTAAGATTGTCAACGGCTTATTATTAGGATGTGTGCTCCGAAGCGTTGAAAGGCAGGTGCAGAATGCGTGTGGTGGTTGGTGGTGATTGGTGGATCAAATAATAAAGACAAAAATTTACGTGAACCCGAGTTCATAGTGAACTCAATTTTTTAGTATCACTGTTATGTATAAAAATTTTCATTGTTATGCATAAAAACTATAATTGTTTAGAAAATATTTTAAATTTTTAAACAGTGAAAATTTATATGCATAACAGTGATAGTTTTTACTCATAACAGTGATAGAGTTCATGCATAGACCTGGTTTACAGGAGTGTTACTCAATAATAAATAGGTAAGTAGTATATTAATATATGTACCAATATTATTAAAAATTATTTATACATACAACCAAATCTCAATTGGTCTGCATCTTGCTTAATTATTTAGGAGCTAAATTTTGTTATCTTTATTTGTCTGGTCATTACTGATATAAATTGGATAATTTTTTCCCATTCATTTCTCAAGGAAGAGATTAGGGGATTGTCCCCGTTTGACGTCTCGCCCTATTGATATCCCTACGTATAAACTGGATTAGATGGAGTTTACAATTACAGGAGAAAAACATTTCACTATAAGTCACTCAAAAACTTACAACTAAATACAAAGTGCAGAAAATTTATGCATTTTAGTTTAAATTTGAACTAAAGTGCCACGTACTTTAGTTCAAATTTCTACATTTTGTATTGTAATGATTTACTCAATCTTGTATCTAATTGTAATTTTTTCTTAATTTACTTTGTGTATTAAAAGCAAAAAACAATACACAAAAAAAAAACTGAAATTATAATAAAGGGTAGGTCTCATGTGAAGCAATGTTTTACAAAAATTATTATTATTATTTTTTTAATATCACTATTTTATGTATGAAATGTCATTATTTATTGCTTTTGAAAAGAACATCACAATCATATAGTACTAAAAAGTGACACTTCGTGTGTAATAATGTTTTAAAAATAAAATGAGTTAATGTGAAATTAAAATTACATACTTTTTTTTGTCAATTTTGGATTACAAATAGCCTGCAACGTAATAAACTTGCAATTCTTATTATATGTCTGTATATATCTAGTATGCATGTATCATCCTCATAATTATTACATATAACAAAATTAGGGATGTCATATGATAAAGCCATACGCGTTTAGTTGTTAAATGAGTTGTTTTTCTTTTTATCTAGATAAGTTGTTGGATATAGTATTTGTAGTATGCATGTATCATCCTCATAATTATTACATATAACAAAATTAGGGATGTCATATGATAAAGACATACGCGCGTAGTTGTTAAATGAGTTGTTTTTCTTTTTATCTAGATAAGTTGTTGGATATAGTATTTGTAGTATGCATGTATCATCCTCATAATTATTACATATAACAAAATTAGGGATGTCATATGATAAACACATACGCTTGTAGTTGTTAAATGAGTTGTTTTTCTTTTTATCTAGTTAAGTTGTTGGATATAGTATTTGTAGTATTTTATTTATAAAATTATATGCTTTGAGATTAGTTGTCAAAAATAGTAGTTGAACACCATATAACGTACTAAGACATCGAGGGGGCAGGGGGATGAGAGATGAATTAGAGAGAGTTGTGGGTATGGAAAATAAAACTGAATTTTGGGAGGATAAATGGGTGGGGGGGTGAAAATTTGAAATCTTTATTTTCTAGGCTCTTTAGATTGAGTTCTCAGCAGGATTCTTTAATTTGTGAAATGGGGTTTTGGGAGAATGGAGAGTGGAGATGGGATTTGGGGTGGACAAGGCAATTGAGAGAGAGAGAGAGAGAGAGTAGACTTAACGATTTATTCGATGTTATCAACAGGTACAAAATCAAGTTCGAGGAGGACGATTATTGGAAATGGAACCAATCCAACGATGGTCTTTTCCACACGAAGAGGGCCTAAGACATCAAAATGGAGAAAGAAGCAGAGGTGATCGATCGAGAGAAGGAGGAAGCTTTCAAGAAACTATGGAGTAGTTTTGCACCAAGAAGAGTTCAAGCAATCGTGTGGAAAGTACTTCAAAAGAGAATGCTGACAAGATTAAGCTTACGAAACAAAGGTATCATCCTTCCCAGTGGAGATATTTCTTGTGCTTTGTGCGGTGAGGAAGAAGAAAACATTGATCATCTTTTTTTCCATTGCTCGTTTGCCCGAAAAATCTCGAATTCTTGGTTGAAATTATCAATGGTCCAACATTCGAATCCCATTGGTAATTTCCTCCAAAATGTCGGATTCTTTATCAAAGATTTAAGAGCAAGAAAATCTGCTACCGTATGGGTTTGTGTTGTTTGGACAATTTGGAATATTAGGAACAATTTGGTCTTTAATGGTGAAGCTCCAAATCTCGTAAATATCGTGGAGGACGTAAAGACAAAAGTATGATCGTGGTTAAATGCAAGAAACATCATAGATAAGGAGCATACATATGTAAATTGACTAGTAAATCCTAGATTGTGTTAAGTAAGAGTGTGTGGAGGAGAAGTATCTAGTGGCTTTATTAGATTGTGGTTATAACTTATTTTTGTAAAGGGTTGGGGTACCCCTTGTACTCCAAATTCTTTTATAAAATTTCTTTTGCCTGATAAAAAAAAAAAAAAAAAACGTACTAAGACATTTAATTGACCTTCTCAGGAGTCAGGAGTCATTCTTATACAAATTATTTAAATATAATATTATATATATATATATATTATTCTATTAATATTGAATCTTACAGACATTTTATCTCACACACTATACACTATACTAGTATAAGATGCTACTGTTTTAAAGGGTAACTACACATATATTATTATTTATTCTCAAACTTTTTAGTTACATAGTTTTTTTTTTTTTTTTGAGCGCAGTTACATAGTATTTATTAAAAGAATATGTACAGACTTTTAGTATCCGAAAATATTTAAAATTTTCATTAAAAAAAACAGTTATTTTATTAGCATAACTATATCCAATAATTTTAATTTCACTGCGGAAGAAGTGGTGGGATGTGGATCATCAAATATTGTATCTAAAGCCCATAATTTTCTCTATTTTTTATTCTCAAACTTTTCAGATACATACACAGTATATATTAAAAAATATTTACAGACTTTTAGTATCCGAAAATATTTAAAGTTTTCATTAAAAAAAAACAGTAATTTTATTAGCATAACTATATCCAATAATTATAATTTCACTGCGGAAGAAGTGGTGGAATGTGGATCATCAAATATAATAGAGGGCCCAAAGCCCATAAATTGTTCTGTGTCTATTCACTAAAAGAAAGCCCATTTATAGCAAACTTGAAAAAAAAATAATATTTTGACATAAAAAAAAAATATCAGCTATATTATTAGTATTTAAACTGAAATGGGATAATTTAATTTAATAAATCAAAAAAATCATTCTGTTTTAAATCTAAAAACTTTTTAAAAGTGTTCTTGCTTCAAATTATAATTCAAAACCAATCAAAACTCAGACTCAAAAAGAATAACACTTACTTATGAATTTTTTGAATCACGTTTTATTATATTTTAAGATTTAAAATTAATTTTTAATATCTATTCTTATAAAATAAATCTTCACATCTATTTTTTTTTTAAATATTAGTACAATTGGAACACTATTTTTTTTACTATTAATACAATATAATAGTAATACAATATCAATCAATATAAATATTGATTTGACATTAAAAAAATTATATTTCAATATTAATGAGTGGACTTTCTTGGTTGGTTCACACATTAATTTTAAATTGATCTTGAACAAACCAAATTACCCTTTAAACCAAAAAGAGAAACCCAAAATCATATATGAAACCATTCGAAACTTTAAGAAATTTGGTTTGTTTGATTTATTCGTTTTAACCGAAAATTAACCATGACAATTTCATGATTTACCAAATAAATTTTCGGATTTCTAATTAAAAAAAATGCTAAAACCAAAATTAAAATTAAAAGAAACACAAAATTAAAAAAATAAAAAAAGTTAAAACTTAAAAAAATTAAAAAAAATAAAATTTTAAAATTAAAATATCAACAAGTGGGGGCTTTTCTATTGGTGAGAATTTGCCTTATTAATAATATTTAAACTGAAATCAATGAATATAATGATTTAATTATATACTAAATTCATTTTGTTTTAAATCTAAAAACTTTTTAAAAGTTAAAGCGAATCCAAAAGTGCAAATCCAAAGTTCAAAACCAATCAAAACTCAGCTCAGCCAATTATCGGCCCGCAAATTATATTTCAAATCAGCCAGCATAAAAGCCAGAGCGAAAAATCCCCAAAGCAAAAACCTCATTCAAAAAGTCGAAATTATACGAATATGGCAACATCAGATCCTACTTTTCCCGTTCGCCACGCCACGCTATGTTTAGATATCAAGGTGATTTTCATTTCTTATGCTTTAACTAAGATGTATAATGCTAATTTTGATCGATGATTTAAGTTAGTAGTTAGTTCTCATCAGTTTTTTGCGTAATTTGTGAGCTTATAAGACCAGAATTTACTTGGAATAAACAGTAATCGGGTTGAAATCCGTTTTCCCCCAATTTCATGTTTCAATGCTGTGATTTCAGTTTTATATGTGACGCTGGGGGTTTTTACTGGTTATATCTCTTGATATGGTAGGAGCACAAGACGGATATTATCATAAGCAGCTATGACGATCATATTTTTGTGAGTATATATATTTTTTGGATATAACTTGATTTGTGATTTTTTTGTCTAGCTATCTAAGTGTTTGGGTTATTCCAGGTTATGGCTACTCAGATTGGAAGCATGGGAACAATATTGCAAGCAAGGTATAATTTTTTATGCGATTATCATGTGTTTGATATTCAAACCCTAGTGATTTTCGTGAATTTGGATGAAAGGAAGGTGATGTACTGCTTTTTTTTTCTTCCTTTTGGTCGAGTATTCAGATTTGTTCTGCCTCTGAGTTTTTGATGCCATTTTGAATTTGTTCTCCATATTCTAACTAAATATGAATACATATCTCAGTCATAGTGGGGGTTTAGAATCTTTGGCATATCCACTTGCTTTGAATATAAGTACTGAATCAGAATAATTGACTATGTATTACTAATACTATGAGGCATGTTTTGGATACAAATGAATTCATTTATGGATGAAGTAACACGATAAGTTGAAAATGTAACAAGAGAAGGATCTGCTTCTTGTCTAGGAATGTCTGATTTAATTGTAGACTGCTTATGTACTACTGAGTCATCTGTCTTATATTATCTTGAATCATTGGTGTTTGCAATATCTAGGAGGTCAAAGAAATTCTTGCATCAATTTCTAAAACTATGTACTTACAGCAGAGATATATTGGAGCTTTGTTGAGTCTGTAGGTCCAGAAGGGCAACTCACAATGGGCTTGAGCTTCTACTAATTCCCTAGCATCAACTATGAATTTTTTAGACCATATCATTTGAAAGATTTACCACTATATGATCATAACTAGATCTTTGTATTAGTCATGATGTGCATCTGGACTCATCGACTCAGAAACACAATCCTACCTCTGTTGCCCCACCTCCCAGCTTCCTCCATGAAAAACAAAATTTTATACTTTCTTATACCTTAAGTAAAATGCTGATCAGTTTCTATCACATATATAATCCACCGGGACCATATCGAATCTAGAAAAATCAAGAATTAGGATTTTCTGATGTACGTTACTTTTCTGCTATTTTATTCTTGTATTGGGTTCATCTCTGCTACATAATTTTGCAATTGTTCATACTTAGCTATTAGCTTTTACAGACATCCATGATGCAGATTTCCTGATTGTCAACAGGGATGGATATTGATTTTTCCACATTATATACATATAATTTATTTTTATTTAGACCTTTATTTTGTTATGAGTTCGCCCCCTTTGATTGAAAATATACATAATATTAGAACATAAAGTTTTTGCCACCTTCTATTGAAATTTTAGATCCGTTTCTGATTGTCAGGAAAGAGGAGGGAGTTTCAGTTGATCCAACTTACAACGTGACAGTGGTATTTGGTAAACGAGATGAGGTAAACTTTGATATCTTCATTTAGTTGTCAATGAATCTGCTACAGAAGGATTTTGATGCTTGAATCAGAATGAATGTTACTAATGTATGAATTTACCATCTCCAGCCAATGCTAATAGCCTGCGCTCGGAAATTAATAGAACACATAAGGTACTTTGCGATGCCAACCTGAAGCATACTGTAGTCTGTTCTGTAATATCATGTAATCTTGTGGTTTCTGTTACAAATGCAGCAACTCCGGATCATCAAAAGCGTTAGTTCTGTCTCTTGGCCTCAGAGACCATTCATCGGTACTATTAATGTGATCTTTATTTCAACTACTATAGAACTAAGGCAACGAGGCATCCATTTTTTTTTTTTTTTTTCTCTCAACTCCATTTCTCTCTCTGCAGGGGACATTAAAGGAAATAGTTTCTGCTGTTATGGATAAACTTACTGAGGTAAATTAACACGGAATAAGGACATGAAGGATTGATCAGATGCAAGATTTTGAATTCGATTTTACGTGGGCTCCTTTTTGCATATGATTGTATTGTCATATTTCCTTGTGCTTCAATTCATTTAATCAAGCCGAGAACATTAGTAATCAAACTTGTTTGAAATGTTATTAAAAATTAAAAACGGGTTGAAACTCTAATTTGACTTATTTTATCTCGTTTACTTGAACCCTCAGGCTTTTTGTTTGATTTTCAGCCGTAAATATTTCCTTCTAATATCCTTTCTTACGACGCTAGATCAAGATATCTTAATTTTTTTGATAGGGATATCTTAAATTATTTGTACGTGTATATGCAAATTCAATGAAGTACGAAAATATATGAAAAAGCCATTAATTACAACAAGTAAAAGTAAAATCGAACGCATAGCAATTTATTACTCCCTCCTCCGTCTCGACTTTAGCCGTTTATTTGGACGCCTTTTTCAGTCTTTCCTTTCTCAAAATGGAAACAAACATAATGATTAAAAAATAAACATTTATTTTATTCCATAAACCCACTAAAACCCACTTTATTTGGTTTTGCGTCATAACAATTTATGGAGTAGTATGCATCAATAGCGACTTGAAAAAAGTGTAGGGGCCAAAAGCTTAATGCTCAAACGAACTGTACAAATAATCAAACCAACTCCCACGGATATCCTACTACCTTGAAGACACACATTCACACACTAGACCAAAAACCTAAACAAACTCGCCCCAAGGCAAGCTCATGAAGTGGTTGTACGAGGAAATCCACGATTTCCCATCTTCTCATTACTCTGGTATCTTGTCGTCTTTCTTCATCATCATATATAGGTACCTTTCCAACTGCAAAGAGTATGAGAACATTAACACGGTCGCATGTAAGGATGATATTCAAAATTGTTGAAATTGAACAGAAATGGTGACTTGCTTAGAGGTTCACTGTTACCTGAGTATTCTTAGTTCTTGCTCTCTGTAGTTCTTCAACATAACTTCCAATGCTGCAATTTGAAAATCGCTTCAGCATATATACTAGGATATGGATATCAAATCAAAACAATCTCACAGCGCAGGGGTTTTGATGTGTACCTTTGTTGCAGTTGAATCACCTGAGCTTGCAACTCTCGCTCCTTCATAGAAGGAGGGGTTATCTGCAATAAGAATTATCACACCATTAATTGTTTCTACTGAATCACAAGCAAATTGGATAAACTCATCCATTATATTTTGAAATTGCAAATACACACTTTAAATCACCACCGCACAGGTGAAAATAGTAGTGTGTGCCAGTACTTGCAAGTTTTGAAAGAGAAAAAGGGGTCTTATTTGTAATTGAACTTTAACAGTTAACACCTTGAGATGGTTTTTATTATCATCCTTGCGCAACTTAATGAGAAAATGAATTATAAACCCATTCAAACAAACAAAATAACTGCAATTCCTGATTAAAATTGGGAAAACTTGGTGAACTCGCAATGGGTTTTATAACAGAGGCAGCTCTACCTGCATAACGTCATTCGTAATCATTCCTGCATCGGTCAACTCAGTAGAATTGGCTGCTCAGAAAAAAAAAATAAATAAAAAAAATTCAGCAACTTTCATGCTAAGTTGAGGCAGAAATCTTTATCTAATTGAGCATCCAACAATTCAAGTCAAAACCTGAGGCATGTTCCACAAACTTGATCAATTTAGTTATCTCTTCCTGACAAAGATGAGTGGACCAATATCAGATGAAATCAGTAACATATAATTGAATAAGGTGCTAAAAGTTGGGATAGCTTACTCTTTGCATGGTATTCTGCTGCAATATGCATTGCAATGACGGAGAGCTGAAGCAACTGACGGGCTTGGAATGGTTGGGCATGAGGAACCAGAAACTGCGTTAAACTGGTTCGTGGGTTCCTGGATAGCATAAAAACTGCAAAAGGTTATAATGCCTGATTCTACTTTGCTAGGTATAACACTTGTATTAATTCTGCTTGTTTTTTAAATTAGAACAAAGTATGGTGCTGACAGGGAAAAAAAACATGGGTTAATTGGTACCTTGAGACTTAATTCTGCTGAAGTGACTTTGAAACGTCCTCTGCGCTCAACAACAGTCTCTACTGCATCCACCCCTAAGATGGAACATTTATAAATATATATGTAGCATAAAGATTATGATTCAGAAGAACTAAAATGAAATTCTCAGGTCGATGTACATGAAAGAATAATGTGGCAATTTTTCTCTAGATGCATTACCAGCTGTAGAACTACTGAAATCTTTATTTTGACGACTCTGCAGTTGCCCACTATAATTCCGCTCTATCTGGTATCTGGGTTGCAGATATTCCGGTCAAACATTAAGTTAATGTTGCAATTCTACAAATTAGTTCAACAAAATATTTGCAGAGTAGGATGGCAAACAAATTCAAAAACACAACTCATAACAGTTAAAAGATTTTCAAATATGATCCATTTATCTATTCCTCGCACAAGCAGCCAAAAAAAGTTCAACATGTTAATACATGCACAATCACTTGCTTCACCTTCCGGAATAAACAATTTTATTTGTATAGAATGTTCAGATTTGACCAGTAAAGTTTCTGAAGTATATATATAACATAATAGATACATCTGTAAATAAGAATATACATCCAAAGAGTAAGACAAAATAGGAGTTAAAAAAGAACACAAAAGAAAAATAGTACTTTAGCTAGAGAAAATAAACACAGTAGTTCCATGGGAAATCTTACTTGTCTCCATCACCAATGAACCTTTTAGCATAGAGAATATTATCCTGCAGTTGAGAGACACTGGGGAACTTTTTAAGCTCCGGACTGACAGATTGTGAGAAGGAGCCACTTTGAACAAAATCTCCAGCATTATTTCTTCTTGATTCTTGATCTACAGCACTTGTCAAAAGTGCTTTTTGACTTTTTTGTTCAGAACCTGAATGAGCGGAATCTCTCGAACTTGGACTACCGGCATCATTGTCATCCTCACACACATCAAAACAACCTCTGTGTTCAATAAAAGCCTGAATAAGTTTAACCGTTCAAAATGAATTTGCAAAGTCATAAACTCAGAAAGATTAACTCATCAGACCATTGCATGGAAAATCCAAAGTGCACATATCTAAGTTTAATTACAAAATATAATGCCTCAATATAGCTGGTAGCCTCTTTATGAACATAAGCATTAATTTTGAGTTAGTCACTGAAAAGAAGACCAAACATTGGTGATTGTGCATACCTAGATGAACCTACTCTACTTGAGGAGATAAAAAGCCAAGAAGAACAGCTAAATGATTGTAAATGTGATCAAAAGCTAGTCTGGCAGGATGGCTGAATTTTCAGAAATAGTGCCTTTCAAGTGCTAATTATGGTTCACAAGTTATAATAAGTTATTTATTTCATAGATTGCCTCAAGAATGTAGTTTCAACACAAGGGATGTTCAACCTCAAAGATGAGTGATAAGGAAAAGAGACATAAATTTAAATTAAGCTTTTTAAATGAAGTTGAGAGCTGATTGGGATCAATTCATTCTGTCTGTTTGGCATTGATTTAAAAGAGGAACCTCAAATCATAATATATATGCAGATAATCCACTTATTGATTGACTGAAGAACAAGCATATAGGCAAAAAAAAAAATATATATTGAAGCCTTACTGTAGCTGGGAAACCAAAGCAGAAGCTAACAGGTCAAATAGATATTGAAGGCTTACTTGAGAGCCTGCACAGGTTTTAAAGGAAATGCAGCTAGTGGGTTCTCCAAATTCTCAATATCATTGATCTCATCCTAGAAAAATGAGAGACAAACTATAAGGATCAGGTAACAAAAACAAGAGGGAGAATAAGGCAGCAGAAAAGCATTAAACAAATATTGGGGTTAAATTGAAAAAAAAAAACTGTCCTTGTGTTTTGACCTATTTTACAGGGGGAAACAAACTAACCTTAAGGGTAGTTTATGTTATGCCTTCATATAATATATATTCCCACACACACACAAACAAATCGAAAATTTTATATTATTTGAATTTAGACATGATTTTTTTGTTAATGTTCGAATTATTTACTAATATGAATATGAATAACTATGTATTCAATTTCATAACTATTCTAATATTATAAATTTCTTGAATATTTATAGTATTATACATATATCCCTTTCTTTTACCAATCATATACACTATATACTTAAAACAACTATGTAAAAAAATCAGGTCAGATATTCGAATACTTTCCCAATCTACTATGTATTCAAGTATAGGAATATTATACAATATATACTTAAATAAAAAAATCAGGTCAGATATTCGAATACTTTCCCTAATCTACATGCGTCAATATAGTGATATTAGATTCAATCCAATTCATCTATAATCCTACACACAGCAGCATTACATATATTTAATAAAAGATGGAGAACTTAGTAATATCTTATGTTATAACTCATACTTCAAATTGAGATGCAGATTCAGAATTATTAGACTTCATCCTATCCACAGGGGGGCCAACATCATTCTGAATGTCAATGTGCTTCCCCCTCACACTTGAGTCTTCTGAAATTGAAATAGTATCATCTTGGATCTGCAAGAAACAAAAGAAATTAGTGAATCTTGTATTACAAGTGAACCATTCACCAGGTTATCATTGGATTGATGGCAGGCATACAAGGGCAGCTTGATTCTTCAGATACTCCATATTGAAATTCCATGCACTGATACCTCGAATGTACTCTTGCTGCACATTGTAACAGTTCATGATAAGGGTGATATTTCCAAACTAAGAGAAAAGGCAAATCATGATAAAAGCAACAATATACGTACACAGATCTAGCAAATGCAAAAGCAGTATATTACACATTCTTCTCCAATTCTGTTTCTCAAAATTCTGATTCTTCCCCAATCTTAACAAATTATTTCCTTTAAATAATCTTTTAAGTTGCACAAACATAGATATTCAGAAAGATGCATGTTTGTAATAAATCTGAACATCAGATTCAATCATTCTAATCTCTTTAACGTTAAACTTCTAGCTTCAAAGTCCATTTGCAAAAGTGTTGGATGTTTGATGGTAGTTAATTTTCAACAGGCTTCTTAAGTGAATCAATAAAATTTAATCAGTTCCAAAGTAAGACTAAAAACCCTGGCTATCTAGTTTCCATAAATCACCTTACTACAAAAGTCAACTAAAGTTTCTTTCAAGATTTTTGATAAGCATATTGCTCTTTGCAAACAGACTTGTATTCTCCAACTTAATTGAATAATTACCTGTGATAAGTGCTCCTTGTCTTCATACAATGCCTTATTTTGTACAAGAATATCAGCTTCTTTAGCCTGAAAAATGCAAAATATATTAACATAAGTCAAAATTAAAGTAATGACACCAAAAGCAAACTTAGTGATGAGAAGGTAAATAAACACAAGAATGAGATGAGCAAAAGACCTTAAGCACCCTAAAACGATCACCTAGAGGGGTCATGCCATCAATTATACTACGGGAAAGATAATCAGCAGATCGAGCATGTTTGAAGAAAGGGTGCTTCAAAAGCTTTTCGGAGCTCGGACGTTTTTTGGGATCCTTTACCAAGCAAGCAGCAACAACATCTTTGAAAGACTGCAAAACTTTTGTGCTTCAGCGGAAATATACAAGATTCAGCATTAATTTTCGCTAAAACAAGATAAACCTTAGAGAATCTTTTGTCTCTTTCATAGTTCAGTCCTGGTGGTGCATTTTGTAGTGTCATCAGCAGAACCTGCACTTCATATGATGGAACAAGATTCACATTGACATTTCTGCACATTAAGATATATTCGAATGAGGAATTTGCCAACCTTCATTGGCGGGTACTTGGAGAATGGGGCATGACCATGTGCAAGTTCAAGTGCTGTTATTCCGAATGACCAGATATCTGCTCTGTCAAGGCAAAATAATTTGCATTAAGAATTTAGGAACACAAACTAAATATGAGAAATAGATGCAACTAAGGCAGATACTCACTTGAAATCATATCCATGCAACTGTTGCATGACTTCGGGAGCCATCCTAACATAATATACATATCAAGGCAAAAACCAGATTTAAAAAGACAGCACTAACCCATATATAAATGAGAGCCTAAATCATCATAACTGTCTATCATGTATCCTAATTTTACCAGCATGGGGTTCCAACAAAAGTATTTCTGGAATGCTGACGATCACCAGTATCAAACATGCATGCAGCAACTCCAAAGTCTGCTAATTTAACTGTACCATTAGAATCAATCAGTATGTTCCCAGCCTGCAAAATGAAACAAAGGCAGAGGATTAATGACAAAATTACACTAAAGCAGGAAGAACAGAAGCAATTGAAAGGAAGAGAAATCACATCAACCATATGCCTCACGAGAGACGTGATTGATAATGGTGCGAAAATAAATAAACTCACATAAGGTCGAATAAATTTCTTATATCACAGAAAGAAGGGCTGTCGGAGTACCAAATTACAAGATGATTATATAATGGTAACCAGTAAAATGTTTCAAGTAGAGAAGATGAATAACATACAAAATCTTACAAAAGAAGTTCTAAATGGCAATAGACCAGGAAATAAGGTGAGATATACCTTCACATCCCTATGGATATGACCATGTGCATGAACATACACCAGAGCTTTGAGAACCTCATGTAACAATGTAGCAATCACAGGCTCCTCAAAACCTTCTGGATAATCTGATTTCATAATATGAAGGCAAGACCCCCCAGACATGTATGGCATCACAACCCATAGGTTATGACCAACAGTGAAGGAGCAGTGAGCTCGCAAGACATTTGGATGGTCAATCAAAAGCATTGTTTGTACCTCCCGCCGGATGCCATCCTATTCATTTGGCAAAACACAAAAGGTAAAAAAAAAAATTAGAAGAGAGGAAAAAAGTTAGGAACAAATAGCAAGTCCATGTTGGAACAAGATTTAACAATTAAGACAAGAGTAAGTCTCCCCATCACAAATAGACACCTTAGCCACACCCAGAGATAGAGGTGAACACAAAATCCTGATCATCAATTACTCATGCATTTCTAATTTTCCTCATTTGAATATCTTCTCGGGCTTTTTTTTTTTCTTCCTTTTTTGCTTATGTTATGTAATAAATGCACTTTACTGAGATAAATCTTCCTCTAGATTTTATTTTCATCTGATAAATGGTACTCACAATTTCTTCTCATTCAAAACACAGCTACAGGAAAATTTGACTCGATTTCAGAACTAAGTTTTTTGCATCAGGGCATATTACTCATGAATTCAAGCTTTATACATTGTTGTTGTAAAATATACAGGTTGAAATTCTTGGGGTTTATAGCATATTTTACTGATGCCAATTTAGCACACTAGACAGATTAGAATACCAAATTACCAATTTAGTACACTGGACATATTTCTAGATGAGGCAACAAAGGTGACAACAAGATAATCTGGATTTAATGAAGAGTTGAGATGTGAAATCTGAGCAGATAAGCAGATGAATTCAATTAATGTCAAATAGCACAGCTGAGCACCAGAAAGTTCAGGTTGATATTCACGTATAAGAAAGTAGCTTTACACAAATAATGTTTTATTTTTATCATATATTGGATTGGATTAAGAGTAAGATGACATACCAAGTCATTATTGCATTTCTCAAGATCAAGAACTTTTATTGCAACATTCTCATTAAGTGGTAGGCAACGAGCTCTATAAACAGTAGCACTGACACCTTCTCCAACTTCCTCATACAACTCATAATCTTTAGCAGTAAGGGGAAATTTCTTCTCTGATGCCCGAGCCATGATTTTCCTTGTATTATCTTGTTAACTCTTTACAACTTGATGTTCTAGTAAATATCAACTTCCAAGAGAAAGGTTTCCAGTCACTGTCAAAGTTATTCCAATAATATAACATTGTTCCGTATCTACAAAAAGCTGCAGCAATCTTAACAACTGATTTTAGCCCTCAAGTTTTGCTGTGGAGAACATAAAAGCTCAAAATAAATCTCTCACCACGAATCAAGAGAACTAATAGAGAATATAAAACAGCGTCTGAAGTTTGATTCCTCTAAAGCCAGGTTTCTCTCTCTCTCTCTCTTTCTCTATGCATGTGAATGAACTTCTAGTGCTGTTCAACACTTGTAGAAGTGATAACTTATAAACTAGTATTAATGTTAAGAAATGCCAATCAGAAACACGCTGAGTACTCTTAGAAAGTTTCTTCTCCTTCAAATTCCAGAGGTCCAAATAAACTCGATGTGGCCTGTTAAGCAAAAGATGATACATTAAGATAATTCACTCAGAAAAATATAACTGCTAAGCATAGATAATGTATGACGAAATTACTGGTAAATGACACGTGTCAGCCAGATTTAGCGAGAGTATCAATGCAGCAAAACAACACTTTAAATCATTTATAACATCATCTGCTTTTTAAGTTGAGCGAATATCAGCAACCAACCAAATTCCACTATAAATCGATAGTCCTACTATACACACAATCTGTTTCAGAGGCTCCTATTTCTAAAAATAGAACAAGGACGATGAATTAAGTACACAAACTTCAGAGGGTAAAACGTCTGCATTTCTATGAAAGTATTTGTAGATCAACCTCTAACTTTTCCACCTAAAAAATCTAACTCACTACTCAATGCATGTTGGTCAATAAATATTCTTCACACAAGTCAGCATTCAGCCAATCTCATCTCCACATCAAAGAAAAAAACAGATCTATATGAAGAAGCTCATTGACCTCACCTGGTTGAATAAAGCTAATGCAATGTAAACCTGGATGCACACTATATTATACTAAACTACTTACAATGAGTGAAAATCACATCAAAATATTCTAACCTACTCAATATAGATTGCATTAAGCTAACAGATTTAACTGCAACGATCTCCAACACCCGCAGATAGTCAACTGCGCAATCTACGAAATTCCTTAATTGTAGAACGCCAAATTCAAAAATTAAAACGAAAACAAATCAGATTTCCTCCAGCACTAGTAACAGTACAGCTCGAAAATAATAATCACATTATAAAAATAGCTATAAAACCAATAAAAACCTACCAAATTCACGAGCAGTTCCGCTAGTCCAACTAAGACGGACCTAGGGTTCGTCGCCGGAGAATTCCTGAATGAAAAAACGTAATGGTGATTTCAACGAAAACAACCTCCGCGGAAGTGATGCGCCGTCGTTTACGGCGGTGGTGATAACCGTGATATGTTCTCTGGTTTTGACTACTCCGCCATAGACGATGTCAAAACAGTCATGAGATTGTAAGCGCTCTAAAAGTTTTGACAAATTGAGAAATGTTTTTTATGAGAATCTTTTTAGTTTTTATATAACAATTTGATAAATTTATTCGCTTATTTTTCGGCGTTTGTAGGTTTATTGATCAAAAATATATATATGCGTTAATGCGTAGCGGATATTTCAATTACTCCATTTATTTTTAGAGTGAGATTTTTGTCGGGACTATTAAAAAAGGAAAGGCTACAACTGTACTACTGCAGCAGCAGCATTCGGGTGGGGCCCACACCGTGAATCGGGTTTAAAGTGCGCTTGTGAATTATATCACTTGACCTTATGAGACGGATAGTTGAATATTATACATTTGTTGACTTTAAATAAAACCATATTTGAGCTTGTTTTGAAAAAAATTAACCAAATGAGATCAATTCCGAAATTAATTTTGAATCTCATAATAAATTTATACCATGTTTTAGTGTCTCATTTCACAAAAGATTGGTCTATATATATATATATTCAAATGGAGTATCTTTTAGCATTTTTTTAGTAGATTTTAAAGGGGGAATGTATTGATAAATTTGTCTTTAATAATAAATAATTTTCTTATCACATCCCATGATTTTAGTTTGTTATAAAAAATAAGAATATTTTATAAATTAAAAAGAGGGATAAATTTGAAAGAAATGTTGCAAAAAAAATGACTAAAAGACCAATTAAATGACTATCAAGTAAAAAGTACTAAAAAAAAACAAATTCATTTTTTTAATAGAGGGAGTAATAAAATATCAAAGTATACAAAATGCAGTGCATCATGCATGCCATGTAAATATTAATAAAATACAATATCAAAGTATATTATGATTACATGCTAGATTTTTTTCAGCTATATTTGAATTTTTTTTTGGGGAGTTTAGAGGCATTAAAATTTTATATTTATGTTTGAATTTTTTAATATATTAATTTGGACTTCAAAAAATAAAACAGACAACGCGATTTTGTTTGTTTATCGATATTTTTTAACAAAATATTGATTCTAAAAGATTGGTGTTCATTTATAAAATATTTGTTTTTGATTAATAAACAATATTTAGTTTAAATTTTATCATATCGATTATTATAATTAATTATTGCGTGTCCCCATGTTATTGGTGTATGTTAAATTTAATTTCCTATATTAATAAATTATTTGTTATTTATAAAAACAATATTAATGATGAATCAAACACTTTTTTTATTACATCTACTTGTAACTTGTAAGCCTACCCCAAATACATTTTAATTGTATTTTATATCATTTAATAATAATAAACAAACTTTTTTAAATTTGAATTGACATTATTTAACAAAAATCATATAGCCATTTAGTTAGTTCTCTATTATTTTTTCTTTTTTCTAAAAAAGTTATCTATTGATTTGGTTAATTTAACTGAGATTAGGACGGAGCCATAAATATGCTCAATATATTTTAATCATTTCAAAAAAATTAAAGATTTTGAATATCTCATTTAACTTATCCTTAAAAAAAATATTACATTTATAATTTCTCTTTTTATAATATTAAAGTGGTTAAAAATTTATCAATGGGCTCAATATATAACAAATAAAAATAAATTACTCATACATATTCGCAAAAAAAAGAACAAAAATTTTCCCAACGAATATTTAATCTTGAACAAGTTATATAAATAAAAATTCGCTAAATAAAAAAAATAGAACCATATTTAGATGATTAAAATCTAATCTGGTTTTGGCTGGCCGGCTTCTCTCAAACTAGATTGGAAATTAGGTTAAAATAAAATATTTTTTCAGAATGAAATTTTGAATTTCAATACTTTAATTAAAAAATAAAAAAAAATGAGTTAATTGCATTGGGAAAAATAAATTTATATCAAATTGTTTGAAATTCAAGGTTTTCTTTTAGATTCAGGTTTGTAAATTAAATATAAAATAAAAAATAATATTGATTGACTAGAAATTTGATATTGAAAATTTTTGGGTGGCTGTGCTTATGCTCTCTGATCACTGTACTCAAGCATCATCATTATGATTACATACTAGTAGAATTTTTTGGAAAATGGACTGATTTTGCACAGGATAAATTTTCAGCTATATTTTCAATCTGTATGATTGAATCACATGTGACAAGCCAATAAATGGTTAACAGACAACGCGATTTTGATTGTTTACGACGTTTTCTTAATGGTTCACTTTGATTGTTTATTAATATAGATCTAGTTGACATTTGGGCCGATGATGGATTTATTTATGATTTATTATATCGATTTTTATAATTCATTATTGCGTGTCCCCATGTTATTGGTGTATATGTATAATTTAATAATATATATTAATACATCATTTGTACTATATAATATATGTTAATGATGAATCACTACTTTGTATTCAGATCTATTTGTAAGTACTCAATATACATTTAATTGTAGTAGTCTTCAAATTATTTATTTTAATTAAAGTTGAAAATTCGTTTCCTTATTTAACAAAATCATATAATCAATTTAGTTAGTTCTCTCTCTTTTTTGAATGAAAAATGTTAGAAATGTTGATTTGGTTAATTTAACTGAGATTACAATTAGCCATAAATGCACTCAATCAATTTTATTTTTCGAAAAAATCCAAAGATTTCGAAAAATATATGTTTGTGTTGATATTTAACTTCATTATGGACAATAAATTCGGCCCAAATCCAGAAATATGATGGGCTTAATTAAGCCCAGTTTGTAAATGGGCTTGGAATTTACTTACTGGACATAAGCTTACACAGACAAAAGTAGAACAGACCCTTTCCCCCAAATTGAAGAACAGCAATCCCTAACTCACAGATTCGCTGCAATCGTGGTTCATGATTTTCGTTTCTATTCTGGTTTTGGCTGGCCGGCTTCTCGCAAGCTAGATTGGATGTGAGGTTGTACTTTGCTTTGATTTTCAGCATACCGTTTGAAATAATGGTGTGAATGTAAAGAATGATAAGTTAATTACATTGCGTAGCTTTTCATAACATTGTTTGAAATTCAAAAATTTCTATTCAATTTTAGGTTCCAAATCAATTAAATAAGATTTGATTGAAAAAATATGAAATGTTTGAGGTCAAATAGTTATGCTTCTGATCACTGTACTCGGCGCATCATCATATGGCCACGGAATTATGTAAGTGTTTGGAAAATGGACCGATTTTGCACATGTTCATTCCTGATTTATAATTGTGCGTAAGATTTTATGCTGGTTTCATGATTACATGAACATGTTAGTGTCTTTGTTCTGTTCTTATAAAAAATGTGAACGTCATTCTTCTTTTGGAGATGAAGAGGGAAAGCTACTAATGGATATTGATGAGAAAAAAAAATCATTCAGCATCATTTTTCTTGTCATTGCATTTGAATTTTTTTAAGTATCCAGCTTGGCATTTGTTATTTACTATTTTGGCACTGAGTGGTTCTCGGTTTTCCTTTATTTCCCGTCATTGTTTCTCCATAACATGTAACTTAGACATGTTCGGAATTGATGAAAATCTTGTTAGTGATGATAATAAGTGGAACAATAGGTTTGCTTGAAGTCTTAACTAGTTATTAGGAAATTTGACAGGATTAATGAAAAAGATTTGCATGTTGGTGAGGAGATGTTGAAGGAAATTTTGCCGTTACAAAATGGTGCTTGCCTCTACCACTTGCAAGGGTTGAGACCGGAGACGTGGTATGAAGTCAAGATATCATATCCTGCTTCTGTATGTAAATCATTTTATCTCTATTATCATATAAACTTTTATTGGCAACATTCACTATAAAGCTCAAGTAAAATAGCAGATACCATCCAGTTTCTATTTGCAACTAAAGAGAGATACTTCAGACTTGGGATTGAATCAAGGAAGAAAATTGCTCAATACCGAAAAGTTAATTTTCAAGACTGGTGGACTCCTCACATTGGTTAAACAAATTTGTTAATAATTTTTCTTGCCTATAAATGAGTGTCCTAGTTCCTTTTCCATGAAACCTAACCATTCTTGAAATTGGCTCAGGGTAGAATCTCTGTTCTGGTGAATGTGGAACCTGAAGGGGTTGTTGCAATACCAGGGAAACAGGAAAGGGAACACGTCATGTTTAATATAGGTATCACAAACCTTTTTTCTAGTGCTTTTAATATGCAGTTCTTTTTCTTCGTGTTTATCTATAAATTCTATACTTTGCATTCTCAGTGTGCTACAATCAACATTTTTTTTTTCTGTTCAATGCAAATACACACACACAAACTTCCCTATATTTCTCTATTATGCTGCTATAATCTCATTATACTTATTTCTAATCTCTTATATGACATGTTTTGGAATTTTACTCAACCTCTCATCAACTGTTTTTCTGTTTTAACACAATCCTTTAGATGCACTAGTATTAATAAAATATGGCCAAATGTGATTCTATTGACATTTGTCGATCTTCATGGCAGTTTGTGATGAATTGTTGCTGGGAATACCTCACAAGGCTTGGTATGTTGTAGTTTTGGTAGTGGTTTGTTTGGTATTGGCCTTTGTTGTCCCATCCTTTCTTCCTCAATACTTACTGCCAAAAAATGAGAGACATCCATTATCTGATCATACAATAACCAAGGATTCGTAGTGTCGTTTTTTTTTTTTTTTTTTTTTTGTCTTGCCACAGATACAAGCAATATTTTAAATGATTCAATTGAGTTGTATGATTTAGCTTGTCCAGAAATGCATTCCTTTTTATGTTTGCTGCTGGGGTCTGTTCATTTATGTGTTGACATTTATTATTGGCTGATTTTGAACCATGATGGAGTGTTAGGAAGATTATATAAATGAATTAATTTTGCACCTTTTTATATAATCAGATTTTTAGATGTGATGAAATTATTTCTTCAGCTCCCTCCCCTTGTCTCACTTAAACAATTATTTTTTCTTTCTCTATCATCTACTAACATAACTATGGTTCAATTTTTAGCATTTCGTCCTCTTTTTCCACTTTAATTAATAACATCTTTACTTTCTTTTCAAAAAGTTAGTATTTAAATATTCTAAAATAGTTAAATCAACTCATAATATTCTTAGTATTAATAAAATAATACTCCACATTTGATGTGATTGAAAGACCGTGAGAAACACGTTGAGCCCATTTCGATCAATTCCAATTGCAATTTTCCACACCCACATGCACACAAGGCAACAAAGAGGAAAGAAAAGTATTCTTGGAAAAAGAATTTTCCTCATTTATTGCAATGATTTCCATCTAGTTGTGCTTTCTATTTTCGTAGTGGGCCCTTAGAAAACAACGGACTGGGCCCAGCCTGCATGTTGTCGTACTGTGATAAGTAAACAACTCCTTATCCAACGGCCCAATGTCACCACTTTTCGTCAATCTCCTTTTTTTTTTTTTTTTTTCTTTTGAACTCTTGTCATTATGCAAAACTTTTGAATAGAGATATTTAAAATCTACAAATTCATAATGAATTTAACTAATTTTGAATTCTCTCAAATTCAAGAAAAAAAAAAACAGTTCAAAATGATAGTAATTGACGCTTTGAGACCCAATATTTTTGTTTGTAAGAATTTGTATTATCGTACTTTTAATGACGCTAAAATGAAATTTCATATTATAAAATATACAAACAACTTTAACAGTGTACAGCTCGAGTTTAATCGAAATAAAAGAATAAAAAAATGAATTTAATATTTACAAATAAATTAACTAGGAATCGAATTCAAAAAAAATGGCATTGACCCAAATCAACTTTTTCTCTAGTATACATAAATAGCAACGAAGAGTCCTATACTGAATTTTCTTATGATAACAAAATATAGATTAACATATTTTTATTATTTTAATGAACTTACTTTATAATTTAATCAATAATCACAAACTCTCACGTGGAATTGGTTCATACTATAAAATTGATATCGTTACACTTATAAATTAATACATATATCGTTTAATGATATGATTCCAATTTTCAAATATAATAATACCAATTAAAAAATATATTAGTATTCATTAATATATAAAATCCACCATATACTTCAAAAAATGTGCGCTTATCATTAATCATAGTGCATCACTGTGCATGCAAGAATAAGTGGCAATCATCCATGTTTGTACCTTATAAACATTTTTAAGAAGATTTGTACTTGGTGTCATTTTTCCACAGAAAACATGGCGCACCAAACGACGCCGTATAGAAAGGAAGATGAGTCAACGTACAAATATCCCATCATCTCAACCACCCTGTTTCCCCCATTTCATTCAACATCAATTTATTTTATTTGTCACTATTTCGACGGTCCAGATTTCGCCGCGTTTTTACGTGGTCGTTTTGAAATTTCTTTGTCACTATTTCGACGATCCAGATTTCGCCGCTCTTTTACGTGGTCGTTTTGAATCTTGTGATCAATTCCGGATTACACCTACTATTACTTTCTATTATTGTCCTCATACAAATTAGAGCCACATTTAAATGAGTTTGGTTTAAGTGTATCATTCTTTATTTGACCCATTTTTTAATTAATTTTATTTTTTACCCATTTAAAATAAATCTAACAAAATATATTGTATTAGAAGTCATTGTGGGTGAATTTGGGTAGTACCTAAACCTCGAAAATAGTAAAAATTTAGCAAAGGTATTGGCTTATTGCATTATTATATACTGGGAAAGCGAGAGTTAGTAATTAACATTATTATACTGTCAATAGTTGTCTTTTCTAAAAAATAGTCCATTATTCCTTTTCTTATTGTCTCAAATTATAATCTATTTATAGTTTTTTTTTAAATTTCAAATGCTCATATTTAATGCATCGAAATTAATATTTTTCATTTTACCATACAATGAATAAATTAGTATATTTTAAAATTTTGTATGTAAAATTCAAAATCTCAAATACAATAAATGATGCTTAATTATTTATGTGAAAAATAAGAGTGAACTATTCTAATTAGAAGTTACAAGTAATATTTAAAATTCAATTGAATATAATTTCAAAGTCGAGATTTTAGACATGTTTTGTTCTTATTTCATAGTTCAAAATCTTTCTTGTCCTTTTGAATAAATGAGCATCTATTGTGCCTTTTTTATAACATTTTTACCTTCAACTAGAGTGGTCGCGTATGAATCGTAAAAATATTATAAAATGACACAATGATTAGTTAAAAAGGCAAAAAAGAATTATTTTAAAGAGAAAAAATGACATTTCTGTTTATTTTTCGTTTTCAGATCCGAAAAAAATTGAAAGTAAGAGTAACAAAAGAAATGTGCAACAAAACAGGAAAAAATAAATAAAATAGAGAGTTAATAATTAACATTATTATATTGTCAACAGCTGTCTTTTCTAAAAAATTAGTCCATTATTCTTTTTTTATTATCTCAAATTATAATTTATTTTTGGTTATTTTTAAATTTCAAATGCTCATATTTAATGCATCGAAATTAATATTTTTCATTTTACCATACAATGAATAGATCCCCAAAAATATTAAAAACACTGTTTTTAGAATCGAGTTGAATCGGTCAATTCAATCGATTAAACCAAGAATCAGTCATGTGAATGGTCCAATTACACAAAAAAAAAATTATTTTATAACATTGTAGCCTAAAAAAAATTTTTAGAATTTTTATATAAATTCGAAAAAATTTGATAAACATCTTTATATATTAACGATAAATACATTTTTTGTATATTTTTTTAATTATTTTAAAATTTAATTTTTATTTTTATTATTCTTATTTTAAATTGTATTGTGTTGTCTATGATTTTATTGTGTTTATTTCAAAATGAAATTTATAAATATATAATTTTAAATTATTTAATAAGTGTATATTTATTTTATTTTTAATGTAATATAAGAAATATTTTTAAAATATTAATAAAGGATCATTTTGCGTTTGTACATCGATTCAAAATTTCTAAAAATTATCCTATGAAGTTATTTCTAAAATCTTGAAAAAATTAATAAAATAAAAATTTGCATTATTTTTAAAATCGAAAAAATGGAAAAAAAAAATTTTCTAAAATAGAAACACCTAAAAAAAGTCCGTAAAACACGAATATAAATTCAGATAAACATGAGGTACGAACAAAATCTACGATACTAGTTATGACAGCAGCCTTTGCCAGCTGATAACATAAATTAAAAACCCAAACAAAATAAATAAAAGAAAAATAAATACACACAAAACACAGTACAGTGTTCCCTCAATCACCGTTCTTGCTTTGTTTTCGTAACAATACAAACGGCAAAACACAAAGAGTCGTAAAAGTAGCTAAACCAACCTTTTCTCCCTCTCTCTTTCTCTCTCTACAAAACAACAGCAACACACATTCTTTCATTTCTCCCTTTATCTCTCTCACAGTGAAAGGTATATTCGCACTCACCAACTAGGAAGAAACCTAAGGAAGAACTTGCAATCAAAGTAAGGGATTTTTCAGAGATGGAGAAACTTGAGGTTTTAGTTGATTAATTATAATATCTCTTGATAAGTTTCCATTTCTGATGTATTGTTGTGCCATTTGGGTGAAAAGTTTCCATTTTTACTTGTAATAATGTTGCATTTTCTTGAAATAGGTGTTACTTTAGTTACAGCTTAATAATTGATGGACCACCTATGCCCTTTTGTGTGCAAATAATGTGGATTGATTAGTCTGTGGTGTATAAATGTTGTATTGATTGATTGCCAATTTTAAAGTGTGAATTTTTTTTAGTTGATTCAAGAGTTTGGTAGTGGAAAAAATGGCTGGGGGTAGGAGGAGGGAGATTCGATTTAGTCGAATGTATTCGTTTTCGTGTTTTAAGTCTTCATTTAGGGATGAACATGGTCAAATTGGGCAGAAGGGGTTCTCAAGGGTTGTGTATTGTAATGATCCGGATAATCCGGAGCAGATTGTGCTTAGGTATAGGAGGAATTACGTGTCGACAACTAAGTACAATGCCATTAATTTTGTCCCAAAGTCGTTGTTCGAGCAGTTTAGGAGGGTTGCAAATATATATTTCCTTGTGGTAGCTTGTGTCTCCTTTAGTCCCCTCGCTCCGTATAGTGCTTCTAGTATTCTTGCACCTTTGATCGTGGTCATCGGAGCCACTATGGTTAAGGAAGCCGTCGAAGATTGGAGGCGTTGGAAGCAGGTTTGCCTTCAGCCGCTTATCATTATTTTTTATATTGGAAACTTTTTATGTTGTGTAACCTATTTTATTTTCTTGACAATGCATAATTTTATAATGTAGTATTGGATTCAAGAAATGCAACTGGAAAGTGGTTGAATGAAAATTAATCTGAATGTTTACGAGCAGGATTATTGTGAGGTTCTTATAGCATATGATTTATTTAAACTTAGAGCAAAATGTAAAGAGTATACCATTTTAGATTAACATTTACTGTATAGCTAGCCTACCTAAATAAAGTACACCTTTAATTTAAGTCCTAACAGGCAAATTTTATTGGAACGTGGAATTGCTAGAAAAGTATACCGTTAGTCCTCTATATGTGTGCTTGGAACAATTTTTATTAGACATTTGAACTTAGCCAAGCCTTAGTTCATTGGACACAGTATAAAGTAGTGTCGTGATTTCACTTTTCAGCTAAAAAGAAAATCACTATCGGGGAATCTAATTATTATTCTTTCCTATAATACAGATTTAGAAATCTGAGTAATGAATTATAATCAAGTTAATTATTTTCAGGATGTAGAGGCCAATAATAGGAAGGTTTCAGTTTATGATAAAAATCACAAGTTTCAACAAACAAGATGGAAGAAGTTAAGAGTTGGGGATCTCGTTAAAGTCCAAAAGGACGAATACTTTCCAGCGGACCTGCTACTTCTTTCGTCGAGCTATGATGATGGTATTTGTTATGTTGAAACCACCAGCTTAGACGGTGAAACCAATCTAAAAGTGAAACATGCTCTAAATGTTACATCCTCCATTCAAGATGACGATTCCTTTGATCACTTTAAAGCAGTTATCAAATGTGAGGATCCAAACGAGGATCTTTACAATTTTGTCGGAACTCTGTTTTATGAAGGCGAGCAGTATCCCGTTTCATTGCAGCAGCTCCTGTTGAGAGATTCCAAATTACGGAACACCGAGTGTGTGTATGGTGTGGTGGTTTTTACTGGTCATGATACTAAAGTCATGCAGAATGCAACGGACCCTCCGTCTAAAAGGAGTAAGATCGAGAGGAAAATGGACAAAATAATATACATTCTCTTTAGTTTGTTGATGCTCGTATCTTTTATAGGCTCGTTCTTTTTTGGAGTCAGTACTATGAAAGACATGGACAATGGAAAAATACGGAGGTGGTATCTCCGACCCGACGATACGACCGTGTTTTTCGACCCAAAAAGATCAGGTCTTGCTGCATTTCTTAGTTTCTTGACAGGGCTTATGTTGTACGGGTATTTAATACCGATATCTCTGTACGTATCTATTGAGATGGTCAAAGTCTTACAGAGTACATTTATTAATCGGGATGGGGATATGTATTATGATGAAATGGATAAACCGGCACATGCAAGGACGTCAAATTTGAACGAGGAGCTCGGTCAGGTCGACACTATTCTTTCAGATAAAACGGGCACGTTGACATGTAATTCCATGGATTTTGTCAAATGCTCGATAGGTGGAGTTGGCTATGGCCGTGGGATGACGGAAGTGGAGAGAGCAATTGCAAAGAGAAAAGGGAATGCATATGATGATGACTTGGGTATTGTTTCAAGTGATGGAAAATCGATTAAGGGCTTCAATTTTAATGATGAACGGATTATGAATGGTGGATGGGCTAACGAGGCTCACGCTGATATGATTCAGAGGTTCTTTAGAGTGTTGGCGATCTGCCATACGGCCATTCCTGAGGTCGATCAGGAAACAGGTGAAATTTCGTATGAATCCGAGTCACCGGATGAAGCAGCATTTGTTATTGCTGCAAGGGAGATTGGGTTTGAATTCTTTGAAAGAACACAAACTAACATCTCTTTGCATGAATTTGATCATAAAAGTGGCACAAAAACCGACAGGTATTCTTCATGTGTGAATATTCTTGTTTTAGAAATTCTTTGTTGTGCTTTTCTAAAGTTGGTTAAATAGGAATAATATATTCATATTATATTTGAGACAATGTTCTGGGGAATGTTAAAATTTGTTGAGAAATTCCAGTTTAATCTAAAATGATTTTTCAGTTTAGTTGTCAATCGAATAAGCACTTATTATGTTTAACATTTAAGATATATTTTACCTTTCTTTATACGCCTTTTAGTTGTTCTTCCCGAGTTTTGTTTGTTGAATTATGCAAGAACCTAGCCTTTGAAATAAGTCCAGCATTGCAAAAATGTTATTCGAGTATGTCCACAGATATTTGCACCCACCTTTTCTGAGAGGTGTGTGTATTCATAATTTTTGGTTAGTGTATTCATAATTTTTAGGTATTTTAGGAGTAGTTTTTCATCATTTTCTTTAAATGAGAGGTGTGTGTACTTAATGAAAAGGTGGGTGAAAATATTCACAGCCTTCAGTATATTAGTGAAAAAATTAGTCAATCCTAAATATTTATATCTTTCCTATAAAGAAATGCAACTTTCAGATGCACTTTATAGTTACTAATTCACATCAATAATGAATTCTATTTTACTGTTTCCAGATCATATGCGCTCCTTCATGTCTTGGAGTTCAGCAGTGCTCGAAAAAGAATGTCCGTGATTGTAAGAAATGCTGAAAACCAATTGCTCCTCCTATGCAAGGGCGCGGACAGGTACATACACTGCTCTGCTTCAATGTCTCGTTTGTAACAGAAACTTAACCATATTTTCATGCAGTGTAATGTTCGAAAGGCTCACAAAAGATGGGCAAGATTTTGTAGGTGTGACAATGGATCACATCAAAAGATATGCGGAGGCAGGCTTACGAACTTTGGTAGTAGCGTATCGTGAGCTTGGTGAAGAAGAGTTTCGTTCATGGGAAAAAGAATTTGCAACAGCCCAGACATCCGTAACTGCTGATAGAGATGAACTGGTCGAGGCTGCTGCCGATAAGATTGAACGGGACTTACTTCTTCTAGGTGCTACAGCCGTTGAGGACAAGCTACAAAAAGGGGTAAATGTCTAACTTGCATTTTTATGGTCTCCGTAAAGTACCCTCAGATGACTTTGACAAAAACTTCTATGACGGTCTATTGATTTCAAGAAGAATAACACATAAAATAAAGTATTTTTTTAAAACGTGAGACTTCATATGCTTGAGTGTTATTTCATGTGGTAAATAGTACTCCCCCTGTCCCATACTTATTTACCCCTTTTCCTAAACGGTCCGTCCCATACTTGTTTACCCCTTTCCATAAAAGGCAATAAAACAACTATACCTTTTCAACTATCCACTCTCAACATCTCAAATTTACATCTCATGCCATTACTTTTACTTTAAATACTAATAAACAACTCCCACATTAAAACCCGTTGCCGAAAGCAAAGGGGTAAATAAATACGGGACGGAGGGAGTACTACTTTGAAAAAGAGAGCTAATGTGAACCTGGTTCACATGAGACCTACTCAATGACTCTATATCCTCAGAAATATCATTATGCTTTATACATATATTTCATTTAAAGCTTGTTTCTTCTAATTTTCAATCTTCAAAACGATATCAGAGTCTAGGGTATTTATTTCATTTTCAAGATTCAAAATTAGAGGAAACATGACTTTTTAGTATGTTTGACCAAGTTGAGGTGTGAATAGCCTCACTTTTACAAGTATCGATTCCTGAAAAAATTCTTGTATGTGCTCATTAGGTTCCTGAATGCATCGAAAAACTAAAAGATGCTGGAATGAAAATTTGGGTCATAACGGGTGATAAGATGGAAACGGCAATAAACATAGGGTAAGCTTAACGCCTTAACCACCTTGCATTGTCGCTTTTAAGCCATAATAACACGATTGCATTCTCTCGTTACATGCATTACTATGTTTTGTATAGGTATGCTTGCAGCTTATTGCGAGAGGACATGAAGAAAATTGTGATTACTTTAGACTCTTCAGAAATAAGTGACTTGGAAAAAAAAGGAGACAAGGAGGCAGTTGCAAAGGTACTGACTGGTCCTGAATCCCCTTGTCGATTTTTAAAGTACACGTCTTAATTGCAATTATTACATGGCCATTTTAGGCTTCGAGTGCAAGTATTATGAACCAAATCAAAGAAGCGAAATTGCAACTGAGCTCACTTGAAGGACGCTCGTTTTCCTTTGGCTTAATAGTTGATGGCAAGTCACTGACGTTTGCTCTAAGCAAGGGTCTGGAGGATTCGTTTTTGGATATTGCTGTTCATTGTTCATCTGTTATATGCTGTCGGTCCACACCAAAACAGAAAGCCCTCGTACGTGTTATAACTATACTATGCTCCTTTTATGCTGATGTTGGGCTCCATATCATTAATACTCCCTCCGTCTCATAGTTAATTGAACATTTACTGTACACACATGTTTTAAGAAAATAATTGTTAATTATTATTAAAAGGGATAAAGTTAGGGGTTAAATGGTAAAGTAGTGACATTTGTGTAAGTTAAATGAGATAAAGTTGACTTTAGTGTTAAAAAAGTAATGACATTGGGTGTAATATTGAGGTGTTTGAAGAGTATAGATAAAAGAGAAAAAAATGTTTTATTACCATTTATAGAAATGTTCAATTGAGTTTGGGACGGATTTTTTGGCTAATATTCAATTGAATTGGGGACGGTGGTAGTATATCTTTATATATATTATATTATTTTCCATTATTACATTATAATTACTAGAAGCCAATAAAGCAAGGACACTGTTGAAGATATTCAGGTAACGAGATTGGTTAAAAGGGGTACGGGCAGGACAACGCTAGCAATTGGTGACGGGGCAAATGATGTAGGCATGCTTCAAGAAGCGGATATCGGAATTGGCATCAGCGGAGTAGAAGGCATGCAGGTAATCTCGGCTTCTGTTAATTTAATCATGGTTTAAAATATCCCGATATTTTTTGGTTGTAATAGGCACCTGTTTGGTAACTCATATAATGTTTTCGATATTTAACCAGGCTGCAATGTCGAGTGACTTTGAGATAGCTCAGTTCCGGTTTCTTGAACGTCTTTTGTTGGTTCATGGGCACTGGTGCTACAGACGAATATCCATGATGGTATATAGTTGCTTCTTTATTCCCTTATTGTCTAATCAATATACATTAATTGTAATGAAATATATAACTCGAATTGATGCAGATATGCTATTTCTTCTACAAAAACGTTGCATTTGGCTTCACTCTGTTCTGGTACAACGCATACACTTCCTTTTCCGGCCAACCTGCTTACAACGATTGGTCCATGTCATGCTACAATGTCTTCTTTACTTCACTTCCCGTGATTGCTCTTGGTGTCTTCGATCAGGACGTTTCTGCCCGTCTTTGTCTCAAGGTAATAATTCAAAAACTACCCCCCTTAGATTGTTGCAAAAATGTCTTTACATTTGTATTTTTCTGTCAATTGGTGCATTTTGCATTTTTCAAGGAGACATGCTTTTGTGAATGTTCTTGTTGTAATAATTAAAATATACCAGGGTTAATTTTGTAATTATGCCTAAAATAAAACTTTTCTTATAGACAAAAACTTTTACGAAAATTTTATGGCTGAATTTGACATACTGTTAGCATATGAAGTAATAGTATTTAGCACATGAAGTATCACTGTTTATTAAATTTGAAAAGAGAAACGTATAAAATCAAAACATTTTTAAAGAGTGGCACTTTAAAGAGTGACACTTAACATGCTAAAACTTAATTCTTCATATGCTAAAAGGTATTACTTTGAAGAAGAGACCTACTCTTATATGTCTCTTCTTTTACGTCAAAAGTTAAAAATTGAAACTCATTCCGTACATTTTATAGTATCCCAAGTTATATCAAGAGGGAGTTCTCGACGTTCTCTTCAGTTGGCCTCGGATTCTGGGATGGATTTCAAACGGCATTATCACTTCGATGATAATTTTCTTCTTCACGACGCGCTCCCTCCTACTTCAAGCCTTCCGCCAAGATGGCCGTGTGGTGGATTACGAGGTGCTCTGGGTTTACATGTACACATGCGTCGTTTGGACAGTCAACTGCCAGATGGCGCTCTCGATTAACTACTTTACTTGGATCCAACACTTCTTCATCTGGGGTAGCATCGCCTTTTGGTACGTCTTCTTACTAATCTACGGTGCTCTCCCCCTAAAATATCCACGATGGCCCACCAGGTTTTCGTGGAAGCTTGTGCCCCGAGTCCTTTTTATTGGCTTGGGACATTGCTCGTCGTCGTGTCCTGTCTGGTACCGTATTTCTTGTACCGGGCATTTCAGACCGAGTTCAAACCGATGATTCATGATGTTATTCAAAGACGGCGTTGGGAGGAGTCGGAATTGGAAGCTTCTGGAGACTTGTGTGGAAAAAAAGGGAAAATTGAGAGAAGAAAATTCATTACTAGGTAAATAGAGAGTGTGAATGTTTTAGTGTTGTAGTATGTTGAATGTTTAAGAAATTTGGTAACTCGGTATCCGGCCCAAAAAGACCGAAACCTCAGATTTGTTGGTATATAGTAGTACAAGGTAGTTTCTCAAGGTTTTAACATGTATGTATACGTGTATGTATTTTGATTACATATATTAAGGTTTTAATTAACATGCTTATTTTATTGCATTGGAGAAATTATGAAGTCTTTTGTTTATGAGTTTCCTGCTGCAACTAGGCTCTCACCTACCTAATAAATTAAAGTTATGTGATATCTTTGAAAAAGATCTTGCTTCTACAAGTCATTTAGAAGTTTGTTTTTATATATTTTATATGTATTCATTAAAAAATGAGGAGAGAAAGAAAATGAGTTTTGAGTCTTCAATTGAAAGAAATAAATAAAAGCAGTGTTGACTTTGCCAGTTTTTTTTTTTTTTGTACATTTTTAAGTGGTCATTCTATAATTTATTTCTATCATTTTTTGATCTCGTGATATATTTTATATATTGGTGTGTGACTGTAGAGTAATTTTGATGAAATGAAAGATGAGATTGAAATGCACAAAAGAAGTAATTGAAAACTATTTATTAGAGATTTATTAATAGATATATTTTAGAATTACAATTTATTAATAGATATAAAATTGTTTTATATACATGAAGTACAGTTGCATGCAAATTATATATCTAATCTTATTTGTACCTAATAATATATATATATATATATTATATTGGCTAAGCACGAACATTATTAATTGATTCTACAAACATTAAAAGGGGTAGGTTTATAACTTATAAATTAAGTATTCATATTGTTGTTACACTATAGTTATCAACCTATAAAAAATTAAGAACATTAGGAAATTAGGGTTTAAAAGTGATATGTAACAACTAGATTAGTTTATACATCGTTAACATATGAGGTAATTCACTACGACATCATATATAAAACTTATGGGAATTTTGACTTTATTAACTTTTATCTGAGTTATAATGTTTTAACTGGTTTGTCCTTTCCTGATATTATAAAAGGATATATATTTTGACTTAAAAATCTTAGTCTCTTATACTTAAGCTCGCAACTTGAATCTTCAATTTCAAATTTTCAATTCAAAGGTATTCCACTGCATGAAATTTAATCTGCAGTTTGATAAAAAAGTTTTATATATATATATATATATTTGAATTTGTAATATCTTCTTCTTTGCCTAATATTTTAAATAAATATATGTAATCAAACCATAATATTGTGTGTATTATTTTCATCGTACATTATTATTATTATTATTATTATTATTGGTAAGATCAAAATTTTATGATTAAAATATTGATCCTTACCAACAATAGTAATAGTAAGGTACGGTGAAAGTGATGCATATAATCCTTCTCAAAAAGAAAATACTAAAATAGAAAGAAACCAACAAATGTGCTTTTTTCCCATTTTTTATTGCGGGCTTTTAAGTGCGAGTTGAGTTTTATTCTCCAATTTTCGTCTATTAAGTATAATAGAAATAACAAATAAATATATTGGTATCTCTGTTTAATTTATTTTCTTGAGATCTATTTAAGTCATGTCATTGCATGCCAAATTTACTAAAATTCCTAAACATCAAATTTACTGTTTGTGGTAGCAGTAAGCACAACGAGAGCCTAATGACTATCTACTAAAAACAAATATAGTATGAAACGTGTAAGAGGCTTTTCACTCTAAACGTGTTTGAGTAAATCTGAGCTTATTGATAAAACGTGTTTTGAGTAAAAAAAAGAAAAAAAAGGTAAATCTGACTCAGCCAGGTTGCGTGGCCCAACCATTCATCAAACATTATATTCTAGAAGCCCACGTGTTAACTCGTGAACCCGGCACGTGTGACTCTTTATTGCACCACCCACTTCATCCCCAATCCCCATACCGCATGAACTCTCAACTCCGCTTCGATCGATGCATCTTTCTCTTTTCTTAATTTGGACTTTCTAGAAATTTTTTCTCCTATTAAATAAAACTATTTTAGCCGTTAATAAATAACAGTTTAAATGGTTCATAATGAAATTTATTATTACCATTATTAACAGATATAGTTTATTTAACTGCAGTTCTCTAAAGAAGATTTGTCAACTTTGGGTGGGTGGGGTGCTCAAAATTTGGTGAAACCGAAACCAACCGTAATATATTAAAACATATGTAATGTCGAATCCTAGTTTTTGTATTATTTAATTTATTTTTTAAATATTTTGAATCTTATATTTGTGAACTGTAGTATTTGTATATCCCTGCGTTATTATGATCTCTCAGTGTAAGATTGGTTGGTAAGTTACACTCCCCCCGGTCCCAAATGAGTTTCACTTTTTATTTTGTTCGTTAGTTTTCACACAAAATAAATGAACTTTACTCATTTTTAACGCAATTAAATTAATTTGTTTTGAAACAAATACTTTTACTCTATTCATTTAATAACATAAAAATAAACTTTTTCTTAATTTTCGTGTTCAAATCATTGTGAAAACTGAGCAATATTTTGCATATGCCAAAAGGTCTTGAATGGATAAAATATACCAGACAATTTAAATATATTTTTTAAAATATACAATTTATTTTATTGAAACATATAATTTTTTTGTTAATATAAATTATATATTTTAATACAATAAATTATCTGTTTCAGAAATATATGGGAGGTGGTACCCAAAAAAAAATAATCTATTTTTAACAAATTTATTAAGAGTACTTGGGAGATTCTCAGATTCCTTGAATTTATATCATGGTATTTATTGCGAGTGTGAGAATCTAATCTAGCGGATCACAAATTTACTATCATGGTATTTAACTATTTATATAAAACTTTTATAATATTTATATCATGGTATTTATATATATTACAAACTTTTATACAATATTTATTGTGGCTATATAAAAATATATATATATATACAAACAAACTAATACACAAGCTAATATTCTCCGCTCATTCATTTCTTTGTTAATTAATACGGAACGAGATCACTTATTTCATAATTGGTGTTTCATTTTGTATTCCATAATGTGGATGAATAAAAAATATCTAACAAACCATCATACTCTGTCTTCATATGTTAAAACCTGTCTTCATATGTTAAAAATCCAAAAGAATGAAAAATCAATGAAATACGAAAAGTGGAACAGTGGAATCGAACCGAATTAATACTACTTAAAAGAGTCTTCTCTATTTACTAAATAAATTCTCTAATATTATTGTGCATCGCATTACTGAAAACTAGTATTTCGTCAGCCCGTGCGGTGCACGAAGTTATTAGTTTTTACATATTTAATTAATTTAATACTCCAACCATTTCAAAGTTGTTTTACCCCTTTTTCCCAAAAGGTCCGTCCCAAACTTATTTACCAATTTTCATAAAATGCATGAAGTAATTACACCATTTTCCACTATCCCCTCTCAACATCTTCAAATTACATCTAATGTCATTATTTTTACATACAAAAGGTCATCTACTTTAAAAAAATAAAATAAAATGGACTTCTATACCCTCAATCAAAAATCATTTTATCATTTTAAAAACTAATAAATAACTCCCACATTAAAACTCGTGACAAAAGCAAAGGGGTAAACGACTTTGGGACGGAGGAATTATTATATACTTTTAGTATCACTTTAATTTGTAGATTATAATTAATCTTTTAGATATTAATTGATAACTTAACCATGATAAAATCTTTTTTAGTCAAAAATATATTAGTAAAAATAAATTTTAATATTTATTGTCATCCTCAAAGTTCACCTGCAAAATATCCTAAAACTTAGAGTATCTCATTACCATTTCACAAATCATTTTTTTAAACAATACTTATTAAGCATAAGTGATTCCCATTTTCTAATTTTTAAACACGCATATAACAGCTTGTTTTATTTTTTTAAATAAAAGTAAAACGACAATAACCATTTGTTAAATAAAATAGCATTCAAACTTTTAAAGAAAAACAATGTAGGAAAAAAAATCATAAAATAATTCAAAAAAATCTAAGCATTTCAGAACATTTCTTGAAATACAACATTCTTTGTTGTATTATGTTCAGAACTGCCATTAGTATACAACATAATCCTCAAACTACGTCGACTGGTAACTCTCGAAACTGCGACATAAAGTTGGCCATGACTAAACACCGGGTTCTTAAGAAATACTCCAACATGAGAAAATGATTGTCCTTAACTTTTATTTATTGACATAGCATACGAAACAATCAACGGGAATTGTCTGCGTGTAAACTTGAACAGTAACCTAGTATCGGAAGGAGTCAGTGACAATCTAGGTATCAATGCTAGTTCACCAGCGCTGCTGCCAGTAAGAACTTTACCTTCGATCAATCTATCACTTAACCTAGTGACCACCAACCTACAATAAAAAAATAAATTATAAAATTAATCTTAAAATAAATGGTAAATATTTGTAAAAAAACAAATTTAATTAAAAAATAAAAAGTTTACCTTGTTCCGTTTCATAATCCCTTGAATGATCTATATTTCTCAACAACATAATAGACGTTCCAACTTTGAGATTAAGTTCATGGTCAGGCACACCGGAAAATTTCAAAGTGTAGAGGAACTCAGGAGTATGAACATCAGCAAGAGAATAAAAATTGGAATCAGACCTGCAAAGACTATCAGAACTGAGATACTTGCGAGACTCCTTTTGATTTAACCGAACTATGTAATCATTAATAGATTTAACAGCGTCAAGTGTCAGCGCAAGTATAGCTCTGTCCTGCAAAAATTCGTGATCGTACATCCTCGATTTAAAATTCGGATAAATACAATCAACTATAGAAGCAATTGGATCATCACCACATTTCAACAAAATATCATCAGGGACGATAATATCTGAACCATAATCAGTTTTTGTCCCTATACTTCCATCGCCAGCTGATTCGATCCATTCCGAAAATAATTTCATTTCATTCATCCCCTGAACCGAATCGAATTGCATCACCCTCATGTTTCTTCTCAACTTCAAAACAGTGCATGCATTCCACAAATCAAATGGATTGATAGTGACATGTACAATGTCTTGTCTCCTTCCTTTTGGAATGACAGACAATATTTGTCGAAAATCTCCCCAAAAAATAATTATTTTTCCACCAAATGGTATTTCACAGCACGATAAATTAGACAGTTGCATGATATCTCTCAATGATGTATCTAATGCTTAAATACAATGTCTGTGAGTCATTGGAGTTTCATCCCATATTATGAACTTTCACTTAATCAAAAGTTCAGCAAGATGACTACCTTGTTTGATGTTACACGTAGAATCTTCCAGACAATTAATTGGAATGCAAAACCTAGAATGCGTTGTACGTCCACCAGGAAGTTAAAGTGATATTATGCCACTCGATGCTACATTCAATACAATCTCACCTTCAGATCGTAATCTAGAAGATAGTGTCCTCCACAAAAATATTTTCCCAGTACCTCCATAACCGTACACAAAAAACACTCCACCTAAATCCGACGACACAAAAGTAATTATTTTATCAAAAGTAACACGCTGCTCATCATTCAATCTCCCTAGCAAAACTTCATACTCCATTCTCAGGTCAACTCTATTATACTATAACTCAGTTAAAATCATCCTATTACGGGATGCTATACTGCTATCAGCAACTGCCACAAGCATACCATCAAAGTCATGCAAACTCTTACCAAGAGAACGTAACATATTATCGATTTCCAAAAGACTATAGTTCTTGATCTCATCATCCGACACTCTCAACTCTAAAAATATAAGAAGAATACAAAAAAATCATAATTTAAAAAATCATACATAAATTATTAAATGATATTTTTTAAAAAATATACTTAACAATTACATATTATATATATATGTGAAAATATACACACCAACAATATAAAAAGAATATTTTTTCTTTCAAAACACTTAATATAATATAATATAATATAATTATGATTGATTATATAAAACGCCTAAAAAATAAATCATGCAATAAACTTTGGTGCGGAAGAATAAGGAAATTGAGCGAGAAATAATTGGGGGGAGGAAATTAAATTGAAATAATTTATAATTTAAAAAAATATCTGGATACCGTATTATTATCTTCTTTTGTACAAAATATCATCAGACAGATATTTCCAACACTTATCCCATATTTCACCCTGATTATTTAAAGATCCGGAATTGAGAAGAGTAACAAAAAGAGATCTCATCGAAGATGCAGAGGCCCAAACGCTAGCCCGTTCTAGTCCATCAACATATTCTCTATCATCGTCCAACAACCCTCTAGCAAAGCAAGCATCACGGAATGTGGAATAAACTGTTCCTCTAAATTTTTTGATATCATCAAAACACGTAGGTCCAGTGACAACGTTCAACAGAATCCTCAGATAATATATCTCAACAGTACCAGGTGGTATATAAGAAATACGACCAACTGAAAAGCCCCTCTGTCTTGGTTTCCACTTCCTTGTTTTAAAAAAAAAAAAAAAAACTGAGGAATTTGAGCATATGTCAACTTAGCAGCATCATCAGAATGCTTATTCAACTCAAACCAAGCTAAAAACATGCTAATCTTCACACTCGGTCTGTCCAAAACAGAATGCAAAGCAACATTCTGTTGTTCTGGTAGATGGAATGTCAAACGTTCAACAGACGGATTCCTATAGTTAATTTCAAAATCAAATAATCTTCAAGCAGCTTCACACGGCAAAATATACCTACAATCATAATACATCTTGATCTCATCAACATCCGATGCGGGATTAGACTCCCCTTATTTTTAACAAAAGTAGTTGTCACACGATCATGACCCTTGTTAATATACTTGAATAAGTATTTAATGGCTATGAATTGATTGCACCATTCAACATTAATATGTGCATCGCATTAAGAAAGTTCAATAATGTTAGCAAATCTCCATTCAATCAACTCAGAAAGTTCAAACGCAATACTGTCCATTAAGATGTAGCAAGAATCTATATTCCGGCTCTCCATCAAATTGATTCGTTCATCTAGTGACGCCATATGTCACTTATTCCTACTATACAATTATTTCATCTATTTTTATATAAATTTGATTAGTGAATAATATATTTATTCAGTTGAATGGGTAAGTTATCTAATTTAGGTGAACGTATAAATATATTATGAAGAATTTAAAATGTCTAAGAAAGTTAAGCTTTCAAAATATATATATATATATATATATATATATATATATATAACCTCAATTAACATAGAACTATTTTTTTTAAAAAAAATGCATAAACGATAATATATATGCACAAGTCAAATGTGAATAAATTAAATGATTAGAAATTTATCTTGTGATGGTCCCACTTTTATGGGGTTATTCTTTCAAAGGGTTGATTCGATTCAATTAGGTCCCTTCTTGTGATGGTTCCGATCTACAACGAGATGAAATGATATTGTCATGACCCAATGATAGAAATAATTATTGTAATTGATTATCTAAGAGAACTATTATAATTGATTGTCTTTTATATATAATATGATATGATTTTGATATGGAGCTTAATATTGGGCTCCTTATGTAGCCTAATAGATTTTTTACCCGGTCCGAACCCAACTCAACCCGAATCAAAACCGGTCCAAGTGGTTCATGGTTCACCCGGCCCGAACGATTGATGGTTTACGGTTTCACGCGCTTTGGTTTGAAATGTCATGTTTCAATATTGAAACACATATCATAACTGTATATATATAAGCACAACAATGATAGTACATGTAATTTAAAATGAAATTTCAATTTATTATTATAATGTAATGTAAAACAATATGAGTATATTCTGAAATTTATAATAAAATTTCACCTTTTTTTTACGCGCCTTTCATAACGATAGTTATTGTTTTTTTTTTAATATAAAGACAAATTTATTTATTCGATGTCTTCCATTAATAGAAAGGTAAAAAAAAAATCATTTGTGGGGATTCCTCTCAATCTAATTCGCAAGCCCAGAGCCGCGCATTTATAAGATGCCGCTGAACGCGTCCCCTGTTCCTCCTCTCTCACTCTGCTTCTTTCTCTCTCAGCATCTACATACAAATTAACTTTATATGCAAAATACACACATCAATATACTATACTATAATGGAGACTTTCTGCGAGGATGAATATACATGTTTAAGCTTCAACAGCTATTCTTCAAATAAATTGATTACAGAAATCGCCGTAAAAGTAGCAGCAGAAAACAACACAGACGATGATGATGAAGATTTCGAGTTCTCTTTAGTGCGCGGCGATTTTTCAGCCGATGAATCCGCGTACGACGCCCAAATCGGCTCAATTTTTCCATTATTCAATCGCGATCTTCTGCGAGGCGAAATCGAGCCGTTGGAGACGAGAATCAACGTTACGTTGGGTAAATTACTGTTCGGGGATCGCGTAAATGATGATTTCGGCGACAATTTCTCGTCGGAAACCGAAGAATTGGAGAATATTCCGGCGGGAAGCTACTGCGTGTGGCGGCCGAAATCGGCGGATCAGCCGTCGCCGAGCCGGTGCAATAAGAGCCGGTCCGCCGGATCTGCGTCGAAGCGGTGGAAGATTCGCGATCTGCTACGGCGGAGCAATAGCGAAGGGAAGGACAGTTTCGTCTTTTTGACGCCGAAAAACAGGGAGGAAAAAATTGCAGTTGAAATCCCGAAAAAGGGGAAGGCAAAAGGGGGCGACGCCGGGTCGAAGTCGTTAGCGCGTTCGGCGCACGAAGCGCTTTATGTACGGAACAGAGCGATTAAAGAAGGGGATAAGAAGAAGTCGTATTTACCGTACCGGCGGGACCTGGTGGGTTTCTTCGTGAACGGAAATGTCTTTAGTAAAAGTTCGACGCATTTCTAGTGTTTAATGTTTGTTAAATTATTCTCCTTATTGTTAATGGAAATCGATTGTGTTTACATCTTGTAAACATGCATAATTTGGGGAATTTGAGATAAATTAAGTTGTTACTATGTTCTGTTCAGAAGTTCATATAGATTCTTTTAATCTATGGAGTATCAAGTTGTGATTTGATGATGTGATTTTTATTTTTATGTTTGCTAGTACTTTTTTTTCGACGAGAATTTGCTAGTACTTTTTAACAAAATGACATTTTATCTAAATAATACACATATACACGCCACTGTTATACGTATACATTATAACTATTCAATGAACATCGATGCCTTAAAAATAGAAAACTCTTCATAAATTACCCTTCTATAATATTTATAATTTTATATAGAATATTATTATTTTTTAATTCACATAAATAAATAATTCAATCAAATTTTTTATTTTATATATAAAAATTTATAAAATTATTTCTTAAATTCTACTTCCTCCTATTCAAAATATAAGATGTTTTGGTCTTTTGCACGTTTATTAATAAAAAAAAATTATACTAAAAATAATTTTATTTAATGATAAATTATCTTTAATGACATGATAGAGAGTAAAACAAGAAAGTAAAAAAAAAGTATTAAATAAGGGAAGTGTGGGGAAATAAAAATTAAAACATCAAATAAAAAGTAAATAATACAGTAAGTCAAAACATCTTATATTTGAAATATGAGGGAATATTTATTATTTTACTTTTTAAATTTTTGATTGCTCAAAAAAGTGCATGTTAATTCGGGGTAGGGGGAAGTAATAAATGGGTGTAATTGAAATATTTGTGAGTTAAAAGGTAGAGTGAATAGACCTTAATAAATGACATTGGGTGCGTTTGTTTTGGGATTTAAGTGTGCGGAGCAAATCAATATTTTAAAACTTAGAGATTTAGAATTCTTGATTATTAGTAAATGTGTGTGTTTATTTTGAGATTTGAGTAGGATGAGATTTAACTTTATATAAATCAATGTTGATATTGTATTATTATATTATATTGAGAAGATTAATAAAATGTATAAAGTGTGATGTATTGGGAAGAGTAATAATAAATTTTATAGGTATTTGTAGGTGTGGATTAAATGTGGGATTTGAAAACCAGATTCTAAATCTCAAACTAGTATGAGACGGGGGCGCAAAATTCTAAGTTCATCCGTGTGAATTTCAAAACAAACGCATCCTTATAGACTCTATCACTATATCAGTAAGATGAACAGTCATATATTTCAATTTGATATTTGATCTGGTATTTCATATATTATTCAATATACATTATGTTACTTAAATATTACACACAATCAACAACACAAAAAAATCGGTAACATGTCCATGTTGCACGCTCTCTATATGTATTGTGTGTACGTATATATTTATACATGCATCTACATATTTAATGGGAGCAAATTGGCCGAATTGATAGTTCAGACTTTTGGTTAAGAGCATCAAGAATTGGTTTCATGTATGTCGTCTCAATAAAATTATTTAATTTATGGATGTGATGCCTCAACCTTTTATTCGAATACATTGACATAAGTCTAATTTTTTAATACTGAAAATTTGAATATTTGAATATTTGTGCTTATACTTATTGTTTTTAATTATAGCAAGGCACCAATAGTGCTGTTCTGAAAGAATCGTTCAGCTGATGGTTTGGATCAGACCTACATTAACTACCTAAAACACAATTGGCAGCCCTCAAATAATGAATCAATACCCAGAACTAATCGAAATTTCATGCCCTATATTGGCATTGGCCGTCCTTTTAGAACGGGTAGGGAAGGGTTATTTTGTTTTAATAGGATAAAATCGGATCTTTCCTTTTTGGCATCTTATGGTACATAAAATAACTCGAGTGAGTATTATGTACACCTAGGTGCATCGTGCATTTATAGTGCATTTTAGAATCATGCTACCTGATATACTGAAAAGTGCAATTTATTTACACTAAACTGTACAATTATTTTTTCATATTAATAATTACATTTTCCAATATAACAAGACGCATGTTTTTAAAATGCAATATGAGTGTCTGGTACACCTGAGTTTATACAAGACCTATCCAAATAACTTAAGGACAAAGTACAAAGTGAACAAGCTTCAACAAAAATATGTGAAATTAATTAAAGAGTGTGACTTATATTAAAGGGTACTAGTAATTCTTCAGTGCGATGCTCGGATTGAATATTATAAATTTTAAATATATATTAAAGTGTCAGATGTTGGGATTATACTGGAAAGTATGATTTTTACTTTGTATAATCGAAACTGAATTTTTAGACTTATTTACTGAAATAAATTGTTTATCACTGATGCTTTAAATATTATTGAATGTTACATATATTTATGCATATAACTGATCAATAAGTCGTTTTACATTGTAGTTAATTTAGTGATACCGCATCACGTAAGATTAAATTAACTCCTCTCATTGTAACTAAAAGTGCGTTATTCACGACCTAGATGGAAATGAACAACCCACATTCTCTCTTGAAGTGTAAATCACAGACGACTTTTATATGTTTTGACCAAGAGATTACACTAGTGTATGAATGAATCGAATAGGACCTACATGAGGATAAATTCTTGAACTCAAACAAGGAAGAATTAGACCTCGATGGTTCGTTATTTCTTAACATTCGATCCCTTAAATAGGATCACGTGGGATTGATAACTATTGCTTTGACTTATCATGGGTAAAATTTTGTCAATGAGATTCAATATTTTTTATCTTGGGCAATATTATTAACATTTATGTGATTGCTAAGATTTAATACGAAAGAATCAATGTATAAATACGCTTTGTTCGATTTGCCCCTTGGGAGGTTCATATTTTTATCATACCAAATCTTGCAAGTGGAATTAGTTTCCTTTGGATAATAATGTTGAACCGTTCTTTGACCAAGGATAAAAAATATTAATTAACGGAAAAAGCTATTTAAGTGGCTTTGAATTAATTAATGGGCTAGATAATCTTAAACACGAGAAAATAATGATGGGGAGCCATATTGACTTTAATATGAGTTAAGATGGATAGTTACGCAATATTAATTATGTAGTGGGATTAATTAATATTTATGGGCTTAAATTATATTGTGGCTCAATATTAGATATTCAAGGTCCCATTAGAAGGTCCAATCTTAATTCTCCTAAAGGCAATATCCGAGTAAATTTCAACATATAGTCCATTAACCGGGGGTGATTAAAATAAAATAAATATTGTTGCTTATTTTTCCTTGAGATTTTCGAAAATTATGGATGAAGTTGGGAGAAAGATTTTCTTTGAATTTTGTTATGGAATGAAGATATGTATTCTTGGAATACAAGATTGTCTCATTAAATTCAAGAAATCTCCCACTTGGTTAATCCATATGTGTTTTTCGAAAATATGAAAATATAGGGCAAGAAAGATTTTCTTGATTTTCTTGAAAATATATTATGGAAGATATGTATTTCTTGAAATACAAGAATATCTCATAAATTCAAGAAGATCCAAATCTTGGAATCTTGGACCCCTTATTTTCGAAAATTCCATACATATAGAGTAGGTGGGTTTTTTGTGGAATATTATAATTATAGGAAAAATAATATAAGAGATATATTCAAGATTTCTTGGAGATCAAGAAAAGATTTTTCCACATTGTTTTATAACAAAAATTTCGACCAACCTTGTCTCTATAAATAGGGGATGATTGTTTCATTCCCAAGATAATTCCATATTTTGGAAAAATTAGTAAATCCATTCAAAGGTGGTGCAACATATTTATTTTTCCTTTTGTTAAATCGCTCACAAAAATCCTTCCATGGGAGAATAGAACAATAAAAATATTTAATCCTTACGTTGGTCTATTCAATGCCTCAACCGCTTTATCCCAAGAATACATTGACTCACGTAAAACTAGTAAATTTATAGGTGTTGCAGTGATTTTACGTGAATTATTATATGCATGATATGTTGTTGGATTATTATTTGAATTAATATATGATTAATTCATGCTAATAATAATTAAAAAATTAAATTTGTATTTAAATATTCACCCCGAATAGATCTATGCAACTTATTCCCCAACACCAGAAAGATTGATTATATTGAAAAATGTGTTAGTAACTTTATAGGTGTTGTAGTGATGATTTGATAAATTGAATTTTAAATTTTGAATATAAAATTAAATTTATATTTATAAATTCAAAACCCGGTTTTCAAAACCGAAAATAGGGAACGAGTAAATCTACACAATTCTCTGAACATTTTTTTGAAAATGAATTTATGATGTGTAAGATCTAAATACCTCCCCATTTCATTATTCCAAAGTATGCATTTAAGTGCACCTATAAAAAAGGTACGCATTCATTTGCCTTGTGACCTTGCCTCTACCACTTGGGGTAATTATTTTCAAATTTGATCCCAATGTATATATTCATTTTTTATTGAATTGTGTAAAAAGATTTTATTCCAATTTATATTGGCCTATATATAATGAATTTTACATAAATTTTTAATGCCAGCGGGAGTAAACTAAACCATATGTTTATCGTTTAAGAAATACATAAATCAATTCAATTGTCCAAATTGAACGTACAAAATCCCAAACATTGAGCGGACGGGTGAGAGGCCCATATACATATTGGGCTTTTAGTGTAGATTTCTGAAGCATTCATATTGGGTCCAGTTATATACACTTCCAAAATTAATAAATACACCCACCGCCTAAATTATAACTAAGAAAAATTATCTTAACCATAATTGGGCTATGGCAATCTTTTATTTAAAGCTTAATTGTAAATAAAATTATTACACTTCGCTTAATTGTAATATAATTTAAAATTTAAATAAATATAAATAAATTATTAATTGTAAATATTATTGTAAGTTAGGCTCACAAATGTCTCCTTTTGTGACATGACTAATCTATGTAGTCCCTTCTTGGTCCAAATATTGTCGCTTTCCCTAATAAAAAAAATCAATAGGGTTGACTCGTAAGGGAAACAAGCACAAAAAAAACTGTCTAAAAATTTAATTCACAACAATGTTTTAAAGTTGTGATTTTTTTTATAATCATCTAAAACTCTTGATTAGATTGTAATTAAGTGAAAGGTGAAAGATGTTGATTTTAGTTGTAAATTACGATTGAGAAATAACATTTTCTAATACAATTAATAGAAATGAAGAATAAGAAAATCGTATTTTTTAACCATATATAATCTTTTTTTTAAAATATTTTATTTTTAAATAAAATTAATTTTTATTTTGTTTAATTGATATTAAAAAAATAATTTTAAATAATTTAAATATATTATTTTCATTCTTACTCCATCATCGCAAGAGTTCGATCAAATAATATTTTCTTTTTTATCGAATTTGATGTAACTAATAGATGTAGTCAATTTCATCTCATCTAAAAAATTCAAACTCTTTTCTAATTATAAAATTAAATAGGGTTTAATTCTTAACTGTCCTATCAAGATCTATTTTTAAATGTGTAAATTATGTCAAAAAGTGGTGATTTTTTTATAATCATCTAAAACTCTTGATTTTTTAAAATTGTTGTAAACCTTTGAGATTTTAAAATAAAGGTGATGATTTTATTTTTTTATTGATATAATGAAATATATATTATCCACCTGGTTTTTATAAATTTTTTCTATCACTTTTTTTTGTTGAAAAATCTATAATTACCCGAATAACGATATATTAAAAAGAGATTTAATAAACCTTCATTTTTTTACAATTTAAAGTTATTATTTTATAAATATTTAATTATAAAAAAAATAAGGTTTGACATCAAAACTACCTTTTCATATAATTAATGAAAATCCTAATTATTTTTTTTTTACTAAAAAAAATATAAAAAAAAATAATATTTTGGTAAAAATTCCTTTTAATACATTTTTTTTATATCAACAAAGATGAAGATTTTACGCCATATTAAAAAATTACAAAGGGGTTTTGAACCATATTTATAAAATCACAGGAAAATTTCATATAATTTTTAAAGCATAAAGGAATTTGACATCGATTTTGCAAACCGCATTGACTACACATAACCATTTTTAAATTGGTAGTAACTCTAAAATAGAAGGTATAGAAAGATGTTTTGGGTAGTGAGGTGGCAGTAAATCCAAATAGAGTAACCAAAATCCGGCAAAATAAGTCGTTGGATATTCACGTGGATTTTCCCCTGCTCTCTGCCACCTCTTCCTCATTTATCCCATCATTTCTTCATTTCTTTCGAGAATAAGCTCTAATCTGTGTATATATGCATACACTTCAGCTATAAGCATCTGATTGTCTATAACAGCCGTGATTCGTTCAATTGGAGGTGTGAATTGGTCGATTTTTTGAATCAGAATTTGAGCTCAGTTACAGCGGATTCCAATGAGTTCTCTGCAGTTGTCGAATTGCAGAGGATTCAGTCAGTCGAAATTCGGAGTTAGTTCCTCTTCGATTGAGCTGCGGAAGAGCAATGTTGCTGTTCGCTCCTCAATTTGGGGAAGGGATTTGAATTTGTGTTATGGAGAAGCGAAAGAGAAGAGGAAACGGTCGAGCGGAATCAATTCTAGGGTTTCCGCGATGTCCTCGACTGAATTCAAGATGAATTTGAATGAATATATGGTGACGCTGGAGAAACCACTCGGTATACGCTTCGCTATTTCGCTTGACGGGAAAATCTTCGTGCATGCGCTCCAGAAAGGGGTAATTTAACTTCTGTTGTATTTTTCAATTGCTTTAGAGTTATTTACTTGTGATATTGGCTATTTACATTGCATAATGTCCTTTTGCTGTTTCACCATCGCTAATACAAAAAGTTAGATATCTGAAATTGGGTATTTTTGTGTTATTTAAAGGATCGTGATATTGTGAAGTTGGTGGTTAGTCATTTAGTTAATTCGGTGAAGTGATGATAATGTAGGGTAATGCTGAGAAATCGAGGATAGTTATGGTGGGTGATACTTTGAAGAAGGCGAGTGAATCATCTGGTGGGAAGCTTATTGAGATCAAGGACTTTTGTGATACAGAGTATGACTGCATATTTTTAAGTTAAAAGTGACTAGATGTTAGGAATACCAGTTTTTCTTTTTTATTTGGATATGTCTATTGAAGAAATGTTAATATTCAGAGGATGATTCACCCTATCCATTTATTTTGTTTGCTACGATCATATGCAGGAGTCTTAGAAAAGAAAAATCTGGTACTTGTAGCCTTGTCCTTGAGAGACCCGACCCCCCTTTTCCAATACATCAACTCTATCTTACGAACGATTCTGATATTTCATTCAATCGAGGCCGTGTTTCTCTTGCCACTTGGAACAAGAACATGTTCGCTTCAAATTTGCGGGCTTCAAGTGATATCAGTGGAAACTCCGGGTTCGTGGTATTTTGCCCAAAGTTTTTAACTCCCCAAGGGTGGAAATATTTAAATAATCAGAAAAAGAATGGTCAACCACAAGTTGTTAAGAATTCTACTGCTCTGCCATTTAGTCCTCCAGTAGCCATTTTCACAGAGGAGGCATCTGAGGATGCTGAATGGGGCCATGGAAGCTTTCCTCTAGAAGAGTATGTCAAGGCATTGGAGCGTTCAAAAGGGGAGCTCTATTACAATCACTCTCTCGGTATGCGCTATAGTAAGGTGTGCTTTTTAGCTAATTTACATATCATGCTTTGGCAGTGTTTAATGTCTTAGAGCAAATAGATTTCTACTTTTAGCATCTTAGAGTTCACCAACCAGAGCCTTTGGCTAGAGACTTACTTAAAGTTTCTATCTGCAATTTGATCTGTGTACCTGTGGATTTTTATATACATTGAGCCAAAAAGCTGCTAGTACAAGTTACTAATGTGGCACAAACCCTTAATGCACTCTTCATGCATCCCTTAGTGAATTGAAACTGGCAATACTTTTGTTAGCATGAATTATTTGTATTATTATCTGTTCAGATTGTGATAAGTTGAAATCTATATTTTTCTCACAAACAATCACATGCTCTCAATCAGAGCATAGCTTGCTGATTCAGTTCACAATATACATGATTGAAAAAATCTCAGAGACATATATTTGAACTATAATCCTTTTATTTGAACTGAGTTTAAATTCAACAGCTTGTGTTTTCAACCTGGGGCATCTCTGTGGATGCTACTGAATTGTTTCCTATCTCATGGATTCAGGAGAAACATCAACTCCATCAAGCTGACGCTTTTACTCTATTCTTATAGATCACAGAACAAATTTATGTCGGGTCATGTATTCAAACAAAGGAAGATGTAGAGACTTTGGCTACCACTGCGGTGAGAATTATGACATGTTTATCTTATTCAGTACCGCTTGGATTTTGAAAAAAATTCATTGCCCTAGTTCAATTGATCACCTAAAAATCTGTATTACCTGCATCAGGGAGTCACTGCTGTGGTGAATTTCCAGAGCACAATTGAAGCTGCAAATTGGGGAATTGATTCGATTTAATCAACGAATCATGCCAAAATTTTAATATCCTCATGATTAATTCTCCAATAAGGTACTCCAGTTTTGCTTTTTATGGAAAATTCAATTAATCAGTTTTGCCTGTCTGTTTGCTGTTTAACTTTCGATTTTTAACTCATCAAGCAACTCAATAAGTAAAAAATGGCAAGAAAGTACTCCCCTCTTTTTTTCTTTTCTTACTTTTATGAGAGATGAACTTTTTTATCCACAGGGATGCAGATTCTTATGATATGAGAAAAAAACTGCCATTCTGTGTGGGTCTTCTGCTACGTTTACTTAAGAAAAACCACCGTGTGTATGTCACTTGCACAACTGGGTTTGATCGATCACCTGCTTGTGTGATTGCATACCTTCACTGGATGACAGATACTTCCCTACATGCAGCTTACAATTTCGTTACAGGATTGCATTCATGCAAGCCTGATAGGTATTTACTTCCTAGCACCCAATATGTGAATTCTTTGTCCTAGTGAGACATATATTCAAGCCTAGTGTGTGTTTTCGGGTTTGTAGGTGCTGTAGTAGTAAGGATGTTAAACGAAACAAATGGTGAACCATTTCACCTATAGGTACTTCTAACTCTGTAATGTGCACTGGAATATGATATTAAATGCAGGCCAGCAATTGCCTGGGCAACATGGGATCTCATAGCCATGGTCGAAAGTGAAAGACATGATGGACCTTCGACCCATGCTGTGACTTTCGTGTGGAATGGACACGAGGTAATAAAATGATTGTTAAGTGTCTAACGGAAAGATTTATGGGGGCAATGGGCCTTTAATAAATAGAATTTAAATAGTACGTCTCAGTATCACTCATAATCTCCTTATCATTGAATTATCTTCTGATTTCAGGGAGAAGAAGTATCTCTGGTTGGAGATTTTACTGGGAACTGGAAAGAGCCAATCAAGGCAGTGCACCAAGGTGGCCCAAGATATGAAGTTGAAGTTAGACTTTCCCAAGGGAAGTAAGTACAGCTAAATTTAGAGTCATAAACTAGGGCTAGCAGAACTTCTGAAGATTGTTATATCCTTGCTTAATTTTATATAAACACTTTGTATCTCTTTACTGAACTCTCTGAAGTCCCCTATAGGTTTGTTGTCGACAAGAATTGAGTTCTATTAAGCTCCGACACTTTTTTCCAAACCTCAATATTAATCATCGGTTCTTACAAAATACAAAAACTTAAAAATGTAAACTGTGAACATGCATGATATTTTTATGTGTCTCATAGTTTAAGATCGTGTTTTTAATTTTTTTTTAATCTCATTTGTACTAAATATCATGTCCAAGGTGCTATCTAAGTTAGGATTTACTAAAGTGTATTTGTTGTTGGCAGGTACTACTACAAGTACATAACTAACGGGAACTGGAGGCATTCATCCACTTCACCTACTGAAAGGGATGAAAGTGGGAATTTAAACAACGTGATTATAGTAGGTGACACTGCCAGCGTGAAACCTTCCGTTCAACAACAAAAAAAGGTACCATAAATTAAAAACCACGACAAAAGAACATAAATAAATATAGAACAACTATATATAGTCCAGCTTGTCAAATCTTGACAAAAGTTTGTATGAATCTGGCTCAAAGCATGAAGTGAGATCCGTAAATGGATCCTTTATACAAGTTTTTATTAGATAATTTTTGTAAATGAATAAAAAATGAGGAGTTCACGTGAATCAAGTTCACACAAGTGTTGCTCAAAAATCTTATCCAACACTTACAATATGTTGCATCTTTCTTCTATGTATTAGGATGCAAACATTGTGAAGGTGATCGAGAGGCCATTGACTGAAAATGAGCGCTTTATGTTGGCAAAAGCAGCTCGATGTGTTGCTTTTGGTGTCTGTCCTATAAAGCTGGCCCCGAAATGAGAGCTTTTATCGTCAACCTACTCTGCATCTTTTTCCAGGTCACACATAAATCATATCCTTTTTATTGCAAAGAATGAACACAAGATACATAGTTATAGCTCTACGTTTAAGAATACCGATTCTAGAGAACAAACCAGACACGTTTATCGTCCATACTTTTGATGCAAAGCCAAAGTGCTCTGCTGCATAATTTTTCAACGCCACGCCCTGTATTCTTAGAATTCCACGAAGTTCATCATCCTTAGGTAATGAGGCTAATCTTATATAATGTATTAAAGCAATATGTTTGTATAGAAACCTAGTCCTGTTTATTGTATCGAAACAAACATCGGCTTATGTTGTACAAAGAACATTCCCCAAATCCCTGTCAGATTATTGTTACTGGCTACATGGAAAATGTAATGTAACATTTTTCGTTTTGTTTTGGTACGGATTGACACACAACATTCTTAAATTTATACTAATATGGTTAGTATATCTCGACATTTCGACTTGGACTATAGATTCTCTAATTATAATGCTTATATAATTAATTTTGACTTTTAAATGTATATCATACGAATAAACTTCAATTGAGACTAATGAAATTTATAGCAACATGGCCTACGTTGCGACTTGGGATGGGGTCGTTATGAATCTCAATATTTTTTATATGAAATTATTTTGTTCTGTCAAATTTTAGTTTTATCTTTTTTTCTCTTCTTATTAATATAGGTTCGATGTATAATATGACACCATTTTGTATAGGCGTTGTGGCTTGATGATATGTTGAAATACAATACTGATATTGATTTTTTTTATATGATATGAAATACAACGACAATCCAATGATTAAAGGAGATCAAATAATTTTATAATAGATTATCCCCTTGAAGTGGGGCAAAACTACTATAAAGAAAAGATGAAAAGGATACAATTTTAATGAACATCAGTGGTTATATTATATATTATATGTATGAACTTCAATTGAACCGACACAACCGCTTTTTTATCTATTTATTTAAAATATTTTATATATTTTATTAAAATAAAATAAATATGCACTTATAAAACTTTAAAATGAAAATTTAATTTATAATTTTCATATTGAAAATAAACACAATAGAATCATAAACACTATCATTCAATACAATTTAAAATACTAAAATTTAAAATAAGAATGATAAAAATTAGGATTAAATTTTAAATTTTAAAAAAAAAAATCGGTTCTACCCGGTTCAACCGGTTCCCAGTTTTGACCGGTTTTTTTCGGGGCAAAACCACTATTTTTGAGATAATATAAAAAGGATACAATTTTAATTGAACATGATAAGTGCCAAATTGCAATTAATTGAAAACATATAGTGGGGTTCTACGGCACTACCGTACCAGGGATAGATTGGTAATTTAGGTGTCATCAACTTGAGTCGTGCACAAGAATGTCGAAAGGATGTCATAATAATGTTCACATTACTTGCAACTACATCAGGCCTTCAAATACAAAGCAATTATTCAATTTTCACAAAGCAACTACATTTGAACTATTTACTTCTATTTCAATTGAATTTTGATATAAGAATGATATTAAATGTTTATTATGCATATAGGGTTATTATGAATTTCCAAACCCCATTTGGTGTTTATGCTGAAGGAGAGTGTAATCCGAAATTTATGCAGTGGGTTACTTATCTACAGATGAAGGATTTCAGACGGAAAAAAAGAAAAAAAACGTCAAGTGTATGTATCAACTAATTCTTTTATTTTTATTTAACTTTATATTTCGATGCTCTCTATTATGGTTCAATTTTACTCTTCAATGATTCACTTCAATATATGATGATGATAATTGGTCCATATACATGTCTTATATGTTTTTTTTATCAGCCAAAAAGGAATTTTATTATTACTACTCTTTACATAATACAGCACAACAGTTCCAGTCTTTAAACTACATGTCTTATACGATTTATATAGTTAATGCATAATTAATTATCATCCATTCTGTCTGAAAAAAATCACTATAGGAAGAAAATGTTTCTTTTTAAGTTCAGAATAAATACACAACCTATAATTAAATTTTTTTTTGAAAACATGTTTTTTTAATCTTGAACATTTACATATATGAACTTTTTATTATATGCCAATGTCATGCATGTATTTTTAAGTGCAGAATAAATACACAACTTATAATAATAAAATTAAATTTGAAATTTGAACATTGTGTAATATAGTGGCCATGGGGTACTGGCAAAAAAATCGATCAGGAAAAAAAAAAAATAAGGAAGAAGCATAGCCGCATAGTATATCTCCTAATACGTGTCGCTCTGAAAATGGTTTGTTCTAGATTTTTCCCATGTCAGATCATATAGTGTAATTAATTAAGTGTCATAATCTTTGAAATAAATAAATAAAATAGAAACACTTGATTGGGCTTAATTAGTCGATACGATGATACCTATTTTTACCTGCTCTATATCTTATGCTTATAATGATCAAGAACAAACCTAATTTAAGAAACTCTTGGTCTATAATTTTCTTTTTCTTCAATTTTCTTTTCAATCCCCCCTCGTTCCAATAACTCGAATTCATGATCCCACGATATAATTATATAAATAATAATGCTATAATCATGACATTCAAATCTCGTATTTTATATAATTTACAAATTCATATAATGATACAATACATATATTTAATTAATAATAAAAACACAACTTTACAATTTTTGAAATACAAAAGAGAAAATGTAATCAAAGAAACGCTCCCATCAATTCCATACAAACCTAAGACGTGATATATTCAATGCATTCCCTTTCCAAAAAAAAAAAAAATTAAATAAAAATTTTTTTTCCTTTAAATTTTTTAGGTCGAAAATTGAAACCCAACATCCAAAACCCAATCTTGAAGTAATAGAAAGCTGTGGTTTACTCACCTTTCTATAATTCATTATCCAATTTTTACATAATTATTTGAATTTATAATAAAGTTAACTCATGACATGCAAATCTAGTATTTTACAAATCCACATATATAATGATATGCTTAATACATATAATTAACAATTAATAAAAACACCACTTTACAATTTTTTTTTAAAATTTTTTTTTCTTGATTTTTGATCTAAAACCGCAAAAAAAAAAATCCAAAAAAACCTCCAATTTATCCATTAAATAAAAATGAAAAAATAAAGAAATTTTGAGGTGCAAAATTGAAACCAAACATCCAAAACCTAATCTTGAAGTAATAGAAAGTTCCGGTTTTTTTTTAGCATGTCTACAATTCATCATTCTAAAAATCTCTCAATATAAAAGGTAACGAAATGAAGGTCCAATTGCTCAATGTCGACCGTTAACGCCTACATCTCCTCCCAACTCTTCACCTCCGCCCAATCTAGAGCCACCTTCCGCCCCGTTGCCACCGCTCGACTCGGTTCCTCCTCCTCCCCTACTCCGCCCAGCCTCATTCGCAACGAGCCCGTTTTCGCCGCTCCTGCACCCATCATACACCCACTTTTGGTACTCTCACATTCCCTCTGAATTTTGTGGCATTCATTTTAATTTTATTAATTTGGTATTTATGGCAATTTAAATGTATTTTTTAAATATACAATTTATTAATTTAAACATACTGAAATATACAAAACAATTACATGCTTAAAAATAAGTTGCATATACAAAATGCAGTCATTTTTTTGAATTTCTAGGTGAGTACACATGGCAATATTCTTGTTTCTCAATTCTAGCCCTCTATTTTTACATTTAATTAGTTGGTATTCAAGTTTTTGTGGTTGTTGGGCTTACATGTTTAGTCAAAAAATATATATTGTACCTTTCAATTGGAGTAAAATTCATTATTAATTATTATTATTATTATTATTGGAATGTGCATGTTAATGTTTGATCAAGAACCGTGCCACTTGCACATATAAATATAATTAGGTGAAACATTCACATGAATGTTACAATTACAACATGCACGAAATTAATACGTGGCGTTGTTTGAATGCGTATGTACGGTTAAATACATGATATACGTATGTCGCATTATATTTGCATAAAGTTACAAAACACGAAGGTTACACAAATTTTTATCTTCACTTTAATTTCATCTATAGTCTTCGATCTCAATTTTGATTTTGTTGAAAATTTGCAGAAAGAAGACATGGCAAAGGACTCATACGAGGAAGCCATTGCTGCACTCCAGAAGCTTCTAAGGTTTGCTATAAATTAATATACAATTTTTTAGTTTTACAATTAATATAGGAAAAATGCACATATATTTCACCCCTTATTTCCACCCGAAGTCTTCTATATTCTAATATCTATATTTTTTTGTCACTGTACTTTTTCTTTTTCCAATATTTTGCTGTTTTCTATATAAAACAAAAATAAAAAATATGAAAGTGAAATTTTAAAACTATATATAGTAGATGGGGAGGTCTTGTGACGTCGGTTTAAATAAATAAAGGGGCTTGAATATGCATGTATTTTGCCATTAATACACAAACACAAAGTCTGTCACTATTTTTTAATTTTTTTTTTTTTCCAACGTACGTCTCTCTATTTCATTATTTATTACGTGACTTCTGCAGATATAACAATAATAATAATAATAATAATAATAATAATAATAATAATAATAATAATGTTATATATGCAGTGAGAAGGAAGGACTAGGACCGGTGGCCGCCGCGAAAATTGATGCAATCACGGCGGACCTCAAAACTGTAGATGGCGCCGCCGCCATTTCGTCGGAGTCCGTTGAGAGGTTGAAAACTGGCTTCATCACCTTCAAAAGAGAGAAATATGAGTAAGCCAAAATACATATTCAACTAATTTCCAATTTTAAATTTAAGAAAAATGTCAATATGTATAATATTGTAAATAATTTGAATTTCTAACATCCTATAATTTTTTTTCTGAAAATCTCAGGAAGAATCCAGCTTTGTACGGTGAACTCGCCAAGGGCCAGAGTCCCACGGTAATAAAAAAAATCCTACTCCTATAATAATAATTATAATATGAGAAGATTTTGAATTTTTCTTGTATATTGATAAATTTAAAAAATAAAATGTGTATATATATATATATATGTGGGACAGTACATGGTATTCGCATGCTCGGATTCGCGCGTGTGCCCATCGCACGTGTTGGACCTTCAGCCAGGTGAAGCATTCGTGGTCCGCAACGTTGCTAATTTGGTTCCACCATACGATAAGGTCCAATTTTAGTCCTTTTTATTTATTCAAATATTATAGTGTTACATAATAATTATTTATTCACTTGGTATATATTCTTACATATTTCTACTGTAAATATATAATTTTTCACAGACCAAATACGCTGGAGTTGGATCTGCCATTGAGTATGCTGTTCTGCACCTAAAGGTGAAACAACACATCTTTTAACACCAATTTTTTTTTTTTTGACTAGTAAAATTGTCAAGTATAGATTAAAAATAAATAAATAAAGATTTAATTACACAATAAAAATGTATTTAAACAGGTGAAGGAAATCGTGGTGATTGGACACAGTGCCTGTGGAGGAATTAAGGGTGTCATGTCCTTCCCATATGATGGATCCTCCTGCACGTAAGTCATCAATATATAAACATAACATTATATTAATAAAATGAAATATAAAATTGAATTTTTCTTTTTTATAAATATATTTCTTATTCTTGATTAGTGACTTCATTGAGGACTGGGTGAAAATCGCCTTGCCTGCAAAGAACAAGGTGTTGGCTGAAAATGGAGCAGTGCCTTTTGGTGATCAATGCACCGTTTGTGAAAAGGTAAAAAAAAAAACAATAATAGTAATATTTTAGGAGACATATTATACTTTTTTTTTACTAAATAAATATGTAATTTCCAATTAAAATTTTACAGGAAGCAGTGAATGTTTCACTGGGAAATCTTCTTTCATACCCATTTGTGAGGGAAGGATTGGTGAAGGGTACTCTTGCAATAAAGGGAGGTTACTATGATTTCGTCAAGGGAAGTTTTGAGCTGTGGGGACTCGAGTTCAGTATATCGCCATCTCTCTCTGTATGAAACTGAATCCATATTACGTACAACATCGACTGATGTTTCATCGTTATAGAATCTTCTTCTCTTGTATTTTTCCGATTATATATTTAACAATAAAAGTGTAAGAAAAGGGGAGGATCGGTATTGATATCGGTTGGCCTTTTTTTCTGTTGTATAATAACAAGTTTTTTTTTTTTTTCTCTTTTTTTGGTTTTTTTATGAATGAAATGAGAGTTGGTAATTTGCAGTTTTATGTATTTATTATGGGAATTTTTTGTGTTTATTTTGGTTGCTTTGATAGGTGAAAGATGTGGCCACAATACTGCACTGGAAGCTCATGTAAGAACATGGTTATGAAGCCATTCTGCAGAGAGATGGGATTCTCTGTATTCAATAATAAAACTTACTTTTTTTTTTTGATGCAACACCTTTGATACAGCACATTTTCACTTTTCCTTTCTCATATTAATTGCCTCAAGAAAACATGGAATTACGCAAGATCCTCTATTTCAGTTTGTGTACAACTTGACATTCACATCATCAATGAACACGTGATGTATATTGATGAAAATAGATCCTGAGACAAAACACAATATTAAATAATAGATTTTTTAACTATTTGTTTTCAGAAATCTAAAGTCAACCATTGAAATATTAAAATATATACTTATGGGTTTGTTGCGTGAGATAGTCGCATGGTGAGAGAAGACTTACTAATAGATACATTTTAGGATTGCATCTTAGTAATAGGTACAAAAGGATTGCAATTGGCACTTTCAAGAGCAATTTTAACTATATATGCAATCCATTTGTACCTATTACTATTAGGAAGTTGATCCCAACTCCTGTACCTATTACTAGTAATTTTCCCACACAAACAAAAAAAAACACTACTTTTTCAAAATGGGGTTTATTCTCAAATTAGCCTGGAAAAAAATCTGGAAAGAGAAAGAAAGGTACAATTATATATTCAAACATTGAATACATTGATAACCAGAGCATGTAACCAATTACCTAAATGATAAATTAAATACTTCAATTTCTAGTGCAGGAGAATATAAAAAACTGATAGCGGTGAACAAATTTATTTCCCAATTGAAGAGGAAACCTAGTGAAGATTACAAAAGTTTATTCAAGGGTCTCAATTCCTTGGGCACGCCTTCAAAATTACCAGAATTAACATCTGATTCAAGTAGTGGTCTTTTCCCACTCTTCCAATGGATGCCTTCAGCTAGATGCTCTTTGCTTGGCGTCAGCATGACAAAATTAGGATCGGCCCTTTCGTAGCTGTACGTTGCGACAAAAAATAACAGTAGGATATCAAAAAATATTAAAAGAAAAAAGTGAAGCATTCAAAATATTAAGCAGAGGGGAAAAAATCTGACCTTGCTTCACGTATATTGTCAACGTTTAAACCAAATCCTAATGTGGTATCTCCCCTGGTGCGATCTCTAACAGCTGTATGAGAAAATTTAGTCGACAAGTGAGTTGGACAAACTCTTGTGGGATGAGACATCGATATTAAACGGGACAATATCTCATAGATAGATACATCAGCAAGTAAGGAAAAGTACAAATCTATTTACAACTCAGGAAAATATGGTAGACAATTACCTGATATGCTTAATGTGAAAGAAGGTTTCCACCATGATTTGAAAGCTAAAGCTAACGATGAGCTCAGAGGCCCCACTTTTCCCTGAGGAAATAGGGAGATACATGTTAAACCAACTTATTCAACAAAATGAATAGAGATTATGATGAATATTTAGCTCTGATGGTACCTTTAATAAAAAGTTTTTATTGGCTTGCCAAGATGCAGCAACTTGAAAACTGGAATCATGAATGTTGTTTGACGATTTGTCACCATCCACCCTTCAGAAAAAAAGCATTGCATAAATTCTATTGAATTTAGATGGACTACAAAAAGGCTTTGAACAAAAGGATCCAATACTTTGTTTGCAACTCAAAGCCAAAGTCAATGTAATTAGTGATTCCAACAATTTCGTCTTCCTCGAGTGGATTTTTAACCTGGGAAATTTTGTTGTTAGTAAACACTATCCAAACGTATTGCATCAAGAAAACAGATTCACTCAAATAAACCTAGGCATAGATGGTTACTAGGTGAAAATGTGAATATGAACACACACACTAGCATAGGAGACGAGCAAGGACAAACTCAGACACACACATACACACACACACACAGAGAGAGAGAGAGAGAGAGAGAGAGAGAGACCCGTCTTTGGACCACCACGTGCTGATAGAAAGAAGCAATAAACTGCAGAGAGTTTGCAAAGAAAAAGTTGTAAGTTGTACGCATACAACACAATAAATAACATGATGAGATTCTAGAATAATCTTTAGTGTCAGTCTGAAAATTATGACATTGTAGATACAACAAGCATGAACTGTAATAACAAACAGTGTGATTCATTTATCACGATAATGGAAGTGCTACTTATTCCCTTGTGGATCTGCAAGCAAGAGTTTGACTATTTTACAACCCATCCATCATCCTCACCCATACTTTCATACTGCTATAAACAAGAGCCTAAGATAATGGGATATAATAACACATTGTTAGAATGTAAAATGGCTAAACTATAGCATATGCAACTTTTATCAATAAATTGGTATGTTATTCTGAAAGATAAAATATATTGCAGATATTAGTATAGGGCCATAATGCAAATAGCTAAGGTATCTCAGCCGCTCTGTCTCTTGATTTGTGGTTTGAGTTCTCTCCTTAAGATTCCATGTTGATGTAACTAGTTTGAGTAATATATCTGACAAGGCAAAAACTTATCTCCACAATTGACTATCATTGGTCATATCCCACTTTAAGGTGTCATAGAAGGCACGGCCATGTTAGGAATTAAACAAGCAATTACGGAGAAAATAATGGAACTACGGAATTTAGAGACAAACAATTTGGTTACCCAGTTCGTCAGGAATGACTACGTCTGGGGGCACTACCAAGCCAGGAGATTCACTATTTTCGTGTGTTATTTTCGTACAAGAGGCAAATACAATGAGTAAAAGGTATTTAAATGAGACTTGGGCCAAAAACCCTAATTACAAGATCGGGGTCATGGAATCGCCGACATGGGGCTTTGGTCGAGCGGAACCGCTCGAGCTAGCAGCTAAGAGTTTAGTCGAATCCCAGCCAAAAGAGGCTCGCTAGATCGAAAGCACAAGTGCTCGACCACCGCTTGGTCGATGGTTTCCGGCCTCCACAACCCAACAATCTCCCACCGAGACCGACTCCAACTCAGAATTTGTCTCCTCCGTTTCAATGGTTTCTCTCCGGTAGTAGTGTCGGGTCTTATCCTCGGTTTTAAAACGCTTGAAGTCATGCATGACTTCAACTTCTAAGGTCACAACCTTAGTCAACATGTCATTGGAATTCTCACTTCTATTCTTCATCTCATCTTCCATTGCAAGTTTCCACTTGGTCACATGCTCACTATGTGTAGCCTCAATAACATTCCGGGCTCACCACCATCAATACAATATATAATGAAGAGAGGGTGAATACCTATCGAGAGATCTCCGCTTCTCGTTCTCCGCAATTTGTTGGTGGTGGTGTACTTGGTTCTTCCTCAACAATCACCGATCAACTAGAACCCCTTTGCTCCCCACCCGAGTTCGAAATGTCTAACTCCACAACCCGAGACTCGTAACCACCTTCTTTGGATTTCCCCAACCTGTTTTTGTACATCACTTGTTCATTAAATATGACATCTCGACTACTTAATCACCTTTCGATTTTCCTCATCCCAAAATCAATAGCCAAATTCATCACCGGCCATATCCAACAAACGACACTTTAAATGATTTTGCATCCAACTTACTTCTACTCATAGAATCAACACGAACATATGCAACACACCCAAATACTTGAAAGAAAATACAGATTTACCTCCTTTCCCGACAAGGACTCCACATTTTCCAAAGGAGTTGAGGGTCCTCTGCTTATCAAGTAAGCTCATTGAACAAACCGCCCAAAACATCTTTGGCAGCCCACACTTCAATCTCATGCTCCTAAGACGCTCACATAGGTCCCTGCTCATACGCTCACTCGCCATTCTCATCAGGGGTTCCTCTCACTTGTTTCTCCATTCGGATTCCATTCGCCTCACAGAATCCTTTTGAACTCACGGCTCAACCCACCATTATCGGATCTCAAACACTTCACCTTTTTAGACCCATTTCGCTTTCTACAAGAGCCTTCCATTTCCGAAAAGATTAAAAACATCCGACTTATTTTTCAAGAAATAAACCCATACCTTCCTCGTAGAGTCGCCAATGAAAGTCATGTAATACGATGCTCCACCAAGGATGTTACTACAAGTCATCGTGGAACTAACTCCCTTTCAGCTTTCTTCAAAAGCCTCGCCTCCCTTCAAAAAAACTCACATTTTTCTCCTTTTCCCAATACACAAAACACAAACCAATGTCAACAATACATGAAGACATAACTTTCATCCCCTTTTCACTAGGTCATAACAATGCCACAAATTTGCATTCCTTTTTTCACTTGTCTGAAATCCCCGGTTGCATATTTCCACGAGCCACTACCATGACACCTTTGGATATCTTCCACGAAGTTATACCCAAAGGTCACCTTGTAGCCCTCGGCCATCAAGTTGCCCAACCTAATCAAATTCTTCTTCAAATCGTAATGTGTCTCACATCTTTCAATTGTAACACAGCCCCATTTGGTGTCTTAATCCTAACATCCCCTTCCCTTTAATTTCCAACGGCCATCATCCCCAGATAAACCCTCCCAAAGTTCCCCTAAGATACTGATCGCCGCATTTAATGAAACGATGCTCCGTAATCTAACACCCACGTTTGATCGCTTACACTCGTAATCAATGCATCCATCATCATCATCCATTCCCTTATGCCATACTTTTTGTAATGACCAAGTTCATGACATTTATAACACTCAACTTTTACTTTATCCTTCTTGGGCTTATCTTATTCTCTTCGATCTACCCCCGAATTCAGATTCACCGCTTCCGCAGACTAAAGAACTCTTTTTCCTCGCGAATTTCTTCACTCATGATCCCTAACCTCATCAAATTTCGGGCCACTTTTACTCCGCCGAAGACTAAAATGCTAAATGGCTCCAACAACAAAATAAGGGCTTGAACCTCATCATCAAAATCAATCTCAACCGATCTCAATCAAGCATGATCATATTGAACTCGTTGAGATGGTTAAATTACCACAAAGATCCTCCGCCATCCTCAAAGTTGAATAACCTCCTCCGCATCGATTTAACTTGTTTGCCGCAGACGATTTTTTCATACATCTCGGTCAATATCTCCAAAGATCTCCTTTGTGGTTTTTTGCTTTCATCAGACAGTAGGCGACGCTCCTAGATAACGACCCACACTAAAGAATTCCACTGGTCAGATCTCTTCGTGTTTTTCACCCAAGATACAGATCTTTACCGCATACATGTAATCTTCGATCCGCAATTTCCGTATCCAAAAACGCTCCATCAAACTTCTCAACAAAGCGATTTCTTCAAATGCATCATAATTGTTTCCACAGCATCCCTTTAACCCGATGCTTTTGTTGTTTAAACAAGCAATTATGGAGAAAATAATTCTCAAACAATTTGGTTACCCATTCATGACTGATGTACCAAGCCGGAGATTCACTATTTTCATGTGTTATTTTCGCATATACAATGAGTCGTATTTAAACGAGACTTGGGCCAAAAACCCTAATTTAAGATCTGGTCAATATCGCCGACTGGGCTTTGGTCGAGCAGAACCGCCGAGCTAGCATTCGGTCGAAATTCCAAATATTTCGAAAGAGGCTAAAGCACAAGTGCTCACCACTAGCTTGGTCGAAGGTCACAACCCAACAGGCCAAATGATAGGCTAAATGAGCTTGAACTTTTAACATATGAAAACCTGTGAATTTTTAGCAAGTTCAAGTCCAAAGTTGAATGATGGGCTCAATGGACTGCCTGATCCTAGCCCATAACCAATTGCACAGCTCCAATTTGCTAAGTTATTGTATCTTGCCCCATCTTTGCTTCCAACTACAAAACATCATGAACAATATAAATGACACTCACCATTATAATTTTTTAGGAATGCACAGGAACTTAGACAGCTGTACTTAAATTATTTATTTTCATAGTTTCCATTCCTTTGTTTTCAACGAATATAACTTGAAAACAATTCCGAACCACACTGGACCAAACACAACGATAAAAGTGCATACCTATGACAGATATTGAATGTAAGACTAATATAAGTATTACGTAGCCAAATAACCCATGAGTAAATAACTTGATAAGAAGTAGCTTATTTCAAAAAGCAGATCAACTCCTCCCGGTATTGCTAACCATAAATTGGCACTAAGGACAAAACACATTCAGTTGTAAAGAAGGGACACATTCATGTTTTTAGTAACTTATAGGGACAAAGGAAGTGAGAAAAATCACAACTGCAAAAAAATTACTTCGTATTTAAACAAATGGAGTGAAGTCCATTGAGTTCACAGTTATAGCATGGTGTAAAATTGTAGTAATGTTTCCAAAAAGGTTCATGCGGACGAAAGGAACTCCATATTACTGCCTAAAATACTTACATTTTGGTTCATATTGCACACCAGCAGTTAACCTTCCCATCTTGCTCACTAACCATGCAGTTTTAGGGAGTTCGTCACCTGCTGTGAGGATTAGAAATAGAGTCAAGAAACTGCCTCTTGTCTGCATATGCAACATCCAAACATTTTTTTTTTTCATTTTGGATATAGTTAATATGATGACCGAGGAGATAGACTTGATATATGAATTCAAGGATGTGGAATTCTATAAAATGTCAACATGTTACAGTTGATTATGAAATTGCTACTGTATAAGAGAACACTAAAAAATTCCTTGCTTATATTAAATTATAAATATGGATGTTAGATAAAGTGCTATACCAGAGAAAGGGACAAGAGTAGCTCCAACTGACAGATTTGAAGAGCCATATCTCAAACCAAAAAGGCCATAATCCTCAGAAAATTTTCTGAATGATCAAACCTCAAAGATGTCATAAAATAGGACAAGTAAACAAGCATACATCATCATTCTTTTCACTTAAAATATTGAAGGTAACCTTTCTTTCAAAAGCACTGGGAGGAATCCAAATGCTCCAAATCCAAACTTGGGGTAGTATGCACAGGCTCTCATCAATAATGTTCTGGATAAATCACAGAGAAACATTTAAAACTCAATTGTTCTTAATACAAAAGCAGATAATAAAGATTCAGGCGAGAGGTCCTTACGGATCTGTGTTTGAAACAAAGAGATCGGCAAATGTGTGAGGATCATCTACATCACTAGAAAGAAACAATGGACATTCATTTGAAAATCATCATGAACTAACTGAACTAACACTTGAAATCACATGTATCTAAACAATTTCAAAACCTTTGCCAGCGAAACTGAGCATTTCCCACAAGTTTCTCCTCCGGATCTGGCTTGTGATTAAGTGGGCCAGCTACCTGATTATGCTAAGGAACACTGAACAATGTTACTTTTATGAGAGATAGTTAACAAATGGCAACGTATATCCACTTAGAATACCCTCTCTCAATGAAATTTAACAGTAAATTTACCACCCCAAAGTGATTGTTATTCCTCGTCCAAATTTTCAATGGACAACTAAAAATCTAAATAATAAATGCTTCAACTCACACAAGGAAATGCTAACCACGAAACGCTAACCACCCAATAGAAGGAAACAAAGCATTTATGTTCTCATGTATTTTTTAATCCTTTTGCTAACCATACAATAGAAGGAACCAAGACTTAGAGCATCATCAAACAACCAAAGAAACTAAGGAATCACTAATGATTGCAGTAATAATTGACCTTCACAATCTTTGTACTCATGCATTGTTAAATTCTTTCGCAGAAAAGAGAAAAAAAAAATAACTGAACGAATTCAGTAACTATTGCACGCCTCAGTCACAAATAGAAACAATCGTGGAATGAAAATACAAATCTATCATACAAATTGATCTGAAAAGTAATAACACAATCATCACAACTGTTCCAGTAATTAGATTAAGGATACAGTGGCAATCAAATCAACGTGCGGATCATCAATCGGCTTAAGCATTATTCTCGTTCTGAACTGCTTTGCTTCTTCAAAATAGTCCTCGAATAGGCATCTCAGTGCCAGCTTTCCGAATAACAAGTCGTACGATGATTCCAGCATTCTACATTGCCATAAAATAGCTCTTAAATCTTAACCAGTGCTCAATTCCCCTGACGAAAATCACACCAAAAGGAAACATAAACAAAAAGCAAAATAAATACTGCGAGAGAAACAGCTCGAACCTTGTACGAGCAGCGAGAGGAGGGAAATCAAAGAGCGGCGGAACCAGCACCATCGGCGGCGGAGGCGGCGGCGCCTTTGTTGTCACGTTTCCCATCTCCGGCTAGTCACGAATTTTTTTCTGTAGAATTGGAGTTTTGATTGAAATTACCAAAAGATGAGAAATTAGAAAACCAGGTGCAAGTGTGAAGTGGTGGGGTTTGTTACTTTCGGAGCGAAAAATTTCTCATACCCTTGACATGACCGTTTCAGCTGTGGGTACAACTTTGACACGTGCCATTGCTGTGCCACATTTTCTTTGGGCTCAAAAAATGATTGGGCCGGCCCGATATTTTATGGGCTAGCTTAGATATGAATTTGGGCTTTAAGGTACGACTTGTTCAATTTTTTAGGATGGATCAAATATGAATCCTACACTATGAGAGTGTTTTGATTAAATGGATATGAACCTGTATAATATTCATCTTATGTCTAATTTAAATCTTAATTTTTGAGAAAACTTATATCACTTGATGGAAATTTGAATTTTAAATTGAACATGAGAAGAGAAGGTAGTTATTCTTTCGTATATTAAACAACTATGAAGAGCTTTACCTATTGGTAACTTCTAATGTCTTAACTACGATTTCGAAAACTCAACTTGTTGAAATTGAATCAAGTCTCTTAATTCTAAAATTTTGGATCTCAACCAAAATTATCTGAGCCCAAATTAGAATAATATTGTTTTCTTTTCATAAATAATCAAGAAGTTTAATATTTGAATCATTGGTTTTTTTTTTTTTAATGAGGACATATCACATGTAACAAATTTGATATTTCATTTTGTATTTCACACTCCAAATGTATGATTAAAAACTAATCATGAACAATTTACACATGTCATGCCTACATGTTAAAAATATAGAAGCATGAAAAACTGCAAGAAGTGACAAAGAAATTGTAAAGCTTCCTTTTTTCCCCATAAAATGAGAAAATGGTTTCCGATTTCCTTTCAATTTAGAAAAAAATGTGTTTAGCTTGACAAAGAGAAATTAATGTTCTCTATCAAAGTCAATATGAGTCTGCGTTTCCTAAAAGAAGATATAAAACACATATGGTTGTTAATATATTGACTAAATAAACTACTTATTCAATTTTATGTATAATACCTGTTTATATATTTTCAAATAAAAATATTAATTTTCGGTGAGAACTTTTTATTTCATTTCTCCATAAAACTCCAAAATGGAGTAAGACGAAAGATAGTTTTAACTTTTAGTAACACGACAAGCGCCATGCAATGGAGAGTTGGAGACGAGTAGTCAAGGAGGTTTTACCTGGGTGGGGCCCATGCGGATGATATCCCTCCTATCAGAGTCTTCGAATTATTCTTCGTTGACCCATTTTAGAGTAAATTTCGAGTGAAAATTTCATCATAACATGAAATTTAATAATTTATATATTGTATTTATAAATAACGAAATTAATCATATGCTTCAATTTTATGTAAATTTATTTATATATTTTTCAAATAAAAATATTAATTTTCCCCACCATTATTTAATTAATTTTTTAAATTAATTGAAACTTTTTATTTATATATTTTCCATAAAACTCCATTTCATTAATTATATTTAAAAAAATTAGTTTTAAACTTAGTAACACGGCACGCGCCATGAATGGAGAGTTGGAAACGAGTAGTCAAAGAGATTTTCTGGGTTTATGCCCATGCGGATGATATCCTCCTATATAATTAATTTCATTAATTATGTTCAAAAATTATTCCGGATTCAACATTGAAAACCGAACTATATTGTATTTATAAATTAATATTATAATACAAAACAATTGTTGTGATTATATTTATAAATTAATATTATAATATTAATTTTAAAAATAATAAATTAAATTTATAAATATAATAATATCAATTTTATATTATGAATAGATTAAGTTTTGTATATATTCAAGATATGATCAAATGTATAAATAAATATCACAATTTAAAATCGTGATGTTACTATATTTATAAATTAATATCATAATATTAAACATTATTAATATTAATTTTAAAAATAATAAATATAAATTTATAAATATAATAATATCAATTTTATATTATGAATAGATTAAGTCTTATATGTATCCAAGTGCACCGTGTACTTATAATGCAATTTATAATTATGCAATTTATTATATTAAAAGATACAAATTATTTATATTGAATTATGTAATTATTTTTTTATTTACACTAAATTGTATAATTATTAATATAAAAAAATAATTACATAATTCAATATAAATAAATTGTATCTTTTAGTATAATAAATTTTATTATTTTAAAATGCATATAAGACTCAGTTTTGTGAATAAGTTTCACGCGAATATTATTTTTTAAATATATTTTAAACTTTGTAAGCGATATTTTGCGTTTAAATACATATAAACTTATGGACTAAGCGTGTATATTTTATACTTTACAAGTCATGGCTCTAATTCTTCATGGGCCGCCATAACTGAACAATTCGTCATCTTATGCTTGGGATGTGGGCCTATCCAAACCTCTACCACTTTTTTTTTTTTTTTTAAATATTAAAGTTAAAACGAGATCTCAAAAAGTAAATTAATAATTATTATTTTCTATCATCATCATCCTGTTGCATAGTAAATCTTTCTCGTAATACTAAACAGCAAAATACAAAATTTATAGCTGAAAATACACTTTAAAGCCAGTATAATATGTTTTCATGTCTTCTCCATCATGAGAATAGCCGCAAATAATAGTATGTCTAAATAACATTTGCAAGGACAGAGATTCTACACGAGGGCCCACCAAATAATTTGTATGCCCATTAATTAGGCATCTCCAACCTAAAACTCTAAAATGGAGATCTCATATACTAAAAAATAAAGTTTTTTATATTTTATTTTTAAAAAAATTTCAACCGTAAACTCTAAACTTTACTCTATTTATTATTTTATTCATTTTCAATATAACACAATCATTAAACAATATATTAATATTGATATTTAAACTTATTAATTAAATTAAATTGTATAATTAAATACATGATTAGTTAATTAAATTATTTAATTAATTATAAATATAATTAATTTTTTTTTATTAAATTCATAAGAAGTAAATAAATTTGTACTTTTCAAAATACTACTTTTATTTAAACATTAAATTACTTCACATGGATCCATTAATAGTTTTTTCCTTTTTAATAAGTTTATCCAACTTATTTTAATTTCCATTGTTAAAATAAATTTCAATATATAAAATACATGTATCTTCGTATTAGGCGAAATATGATCATGTATTCATATCTTATGTAATGTATGTTTTGTTGTATTTTACGTGATTTCTTGTTGATAAAAATATGAATTTTTAATATTCATAAGAAAAATTAAATTACACAATAAAGTAACTCTAATTGTAATTATAGTATCAATTAAATAAATATTAAATTGTTAAATAAAATTAATTATTAAAGTTTTAAATTATATTATAATTATAATATAAAGTAATTCTAATTAAATATAATTCTAATTTAAACAACAAAATAACTCTAATTGTAATTGTTATATCAATTAATTGTATAATTATAATTATAAATACTAATAAAATAATAAATATAGAATTTTAATTGATTTCATAATGTTATTCTAAATACACAGTTCAATCGCTCAAAATTCTATCTCCAAACCTAAAAATTCATACCTCTGTTGGAGCCCACTTTTTCAACAACTTATTGCTTTGCTACATATTATTTGTATTGTTATAATGGTGTAAGATTTATATTTCCTCCGTCCCAAAAATAAACACGACGCTTTCGTTCACGTTTTTTTTTAAAAATGAAATGGGTATTAAGTATTTAAAATAATAAAATAATTTCTAAAGATACATGCAATAGATTAAAGGTAAATCTATGATACCCCTCTTTAAAAATCACTTTATCATTTGAAATACTAATAAACAATTCGCTCACAAAAACTCGATAATAAAGGTGGTGTGCACATTTTTTGGGGACGGAGGTAATAATATACATAATATTTTCTTTAAATTAAACATTAATTATTGATATTGATAAAAAATCATGTGAGACAATTTTAGATAAATGAGATTGTAATTAAATTAACACATTTAATTAAATTTATATTTAAAATATTAAAATATATAATATATATAAATTATAATTGGCCTCACGCATTCGGTTTTCTCTTGTGTGTTTTCGTCAAAATAATTTTTTTTTCCTTTTTTAATAAATACTATCCATTAATATTTAATTTCCTTTTTTAAAAAATATGGATTCTATTCTAGAACCTGTCCACTGTCACGCTCTTTTTCTGCTTTTCCACGGTGTCACCTAATTGTCGTGTCAAATTTGGCCTCTCCACAATAATAAGCCCATATTAGAAAAAACATGGAAACTTACTAAAATCGTGACCATTTTCTTTTTTGGAAAGCAAAACAAAAATTGTGACCATAAATTACGCGATTGGAAAATCAAGCAATATAACGTCTTGGTCATGGCATATTGCCAACTCCACAATAATAAAAGCAATATTTATTAAAAATGTTACCCTAGTTTTCGTGGTTGGGAATTTACTAAAATATTCCAAAATATTAATTAATTTACTAAAATATACTCTCTCTATACCCGAGATAACGTACACTCCTATCCGGACACAGAAACTAAAAAAACTTATTTTATTAATATTATTTAAATTAATTATAATAATATTTAATATTGAAGAAAACAGTAAGTTTTGAGTGTTTTTATAATTTTAGTAAATATCTTGGCGTTATTGCGAACGGATCAAAAAAAAATTATCTTGACGTTATTGACACATGGATCTTAAGAATAATAATTAAAATATTTTTTTTCACACGGTACAAAAAGAAATTAAAAATAAAGGATTAATTTGTTCATTAATAACAATTAATAATAGATGCAATAAAGATATATTAGCCTTTAAAAAAGGGTAAAGAATCTTAATTAATTATAGAAAAAGAATTCAGTTATCCATGGAAAACGTATGACTTGCAACATTTCAACAAAAAACGACTTTAAAAGCGACGCTAGCATCTATAACTATAAGCACAAAAGAGGGAAAAAAGAAATTAGAAAAGGAATTGAAAGGAAAAGGGTGGGAGAAAGAGAGAGAAGGAGAAGGATTAAAGAAGAAGGTTTTGTGTGTGTGCGAAGTTGGACGATTATCTGTTGTGGCGCCTTGAAGCTGTTTTTCTCCGAATTTTGGTTTTCCATTTCTCTCTTTACGTGTGTATATGCGGATCTGGAGGAGATAGAGAGATTTTCGGAGTTTAAGCATTCTCGCTTCAGATTCTTCTCCGATTAACGGGAAAAAGCTCAAAATTCACCTCATTTTTCGGTTCTCGTGTCGATTCCAGCAACTACTGTGTATGCGAGTTTTTCTTTCGGTTACATTTTCTGGATTTTTGTAGGAGTTTGTTGTAAATTCTGCATGTTATTTTCTAGGTTGGAATTTTCAAATGAATGTATATTCGTGTTATTCTGAAGACGGTGCCCCTCGCGTTTCAAACGTTTGAGTTGGAAAATTTGGAGTAGAATTTTGTCAAGTTTTTTTTTTTTTTTTTTTTTTTGTTAACCAAAATCTCTCTCGAACACACACCCTGTGCACACTTCTGTATGCAATTAGTAATAGAATTATTTATATACATTTCCCCTGTATTTAGTGTTTTATCGCTAAGGTTGTAAAATTCTTGCCAAAAATTTATATAAATTCAAGTTTACTAGTGTTTCAGGCTATTCCTTTGAGTTTAGAGCATATAATTCAGAATTTGTACTCCCTAAGATTTGTTCACTTCTTTATTTATGAAAGATCTTGTGACAAAATTCATACCGTGTGTTCATTTGTTGGTAGTAGCTGATGAATTTGTATTACTGTATTGCAGAATACTTAATGGCAACCAGTGTAGCTTCAGGGACTGGCAAGCTGCATTTTCAACGATACCCTTTTCAGGGGACATAGCTGCAAAGGGGCTTATTGGGCTCACAATGTAGCAACGACGAAATGCATACAGAAAGAGCTTACTTGGTATTTCACATGGACCAATTTTATAATTTATACTGTGCTGTTGTGGTGACTGGCTGTGGATTATACCATTGTTACCATTGTTATCTTTCTTCTTAATAATATCAGCGGTGCAAGTTTACATTTTGAACATTGGAGGTTTGGACATTATAAGTTTTTGTTATAACTTTCAATGTTGGGAGAGTTCTGTGAAGAAAGTATGCTCCATAAAACTGAGTTGTAACTTAATTCCTGAGAGTGTAGGACTTTATGTAGTAAGAACTATATTACTTTTGAAAATTGCATCATTCCTTAAGGGCAAGCAAACAGGGGATATATCTTTCATGCCATATTGATATTTGGTTGTGCACTTATGTACCCAAATCTTCATTCCATTTATGCTGTTTGCTCATCTTATCTCTCTAGTGCATCAGGTTTTCTTGTGTTTTGCTAACAACTGCTATGTTAAAGTTCAATATTCTGATTGTTGGCATTTCAGAGAGGTGGTTTAGCCTCCTTGCTATAAATTCAGTTTCTCTATGATTTTAAATGATTAAACCTACAAAAACCAGCTACAGATTGAGGTATAACTATCTGCCAACTGATAATGGATGATGCATTCCTCAGGTCTCATGGGGTCTCCAAAGCCTTGCAGATCAATAATGATAATTATTTCCATCCTCAATCTCTGGAGGATAGTAAGCAAAGAAGCAGAGTGATCAGTTCCTACTTGAGAGAGGGTTATAATAAGTACTTTGATTTTTCTGTAATTGGAAGTGGAGTGGCTGGCCTTCGTTATGCGCTTGAAGTTGCAAAATATGGGACTGTTGCAGTTATAACCAAGGCTGAACCTCATGAGTGCAACACCAACTATGCACAGGGGGGTGTAAGTGCTGTGTTGTCCCCATTAGATTCGGTGGAGAGTCACATGCAGGATACAATTGTTGCAGGCGCTTATCTATGTGATAAGGAGACTGTTCGAGTACGTTTATTAAAACGATGCTAGTTTCATCCTTTTTTTTTTTTCAATTTTATTAGCTTGAAAAATGGTGAATCATATATTTTTGCTTTTAAAGATGCTGACATTCTTGTCTGCCCAAAAGGATGCTAACATTCTTTGTAAGCTGTGCTAAACCATGAGTTTGGTATCTCAAATGTGGTTATGCAAACATATATGCAGATCTATTTTCTGCAGTATTTGCTCAAAACTTACAGGTTTGTTACCTTTTTGACATTTACAGGTAGTGTGTACTGAAGGGCCTGAGAGAATCAGAGAATTGATTGCAATTGGTGCTTCATTTGATCATGGGAAGGATGGTAATTTGCACCTGGCAAGGGAAGGAGGGCATTCTCATCGTAGAATTGTACATGCTGCTGATATGACTGGCCGGGAAATAGAGAGGGCATTATTGGAAGCAGTCCGAAATGATCCAAATATTTTCGTGTTTGAGCATCATTTTGCAATAGATTTGCTGACTTGTCAGGTTCACTTCGAACCTTGTGTGTTTTTGTGCATGCTTGTAATCTTCTACTGGATTTTCATACTGGTGTTGCTTTCAGTTAAACTGACAGTATCAAAATTTTCCAATGTGGAAGAGATGTGAAATATTAGACTTTTCACATCCTAAGCACCACTAAAGGCCAGTATTGTTATTTAACAATAATTTTATTTGCAGGATGGTTCTGACACTACTTGTCACGGTGTTGATACTATAAATACCGATACACGCAAGAGGTAAGAAAGTGGTTTTGGTTCATGTTCTTTGTGTAGTTTTTCTTTTATGATACTACTGAGGACATGGCTTAATGTAATAATGCATGTTGTGTGTGCTCCATCTTTTTGAAACTTTTTAGGTGGTGAGATTCATCTCAAAGGTAACATTACTTGCATCTGGAGGGGCTGGACATATCTATCCTAGCACCACGAATCCTCTGGTAAAACTTCAGTTTGATAACTTGATTTCTTTTAAAAATATGGAATCTAATGTTGTTTAGGGAAATATTCAATGTAGCAAGTACTTCATGACTGCATGAGTGAATAGTGATTTTAATATTTGAAAAGCACCCTGAATATATTCATTGCATGTTTCCTATTGATTGTAGAGCCATATTATCTGAAATTTAACTCATCATAAATGTCTAATAACTTCTTCCAAATTGTTTACAATCTGTCATGTAGGTCGCCACTGGAGATGGAATTGCTATGGCTCACCGAGCTGATGCTGTAATTTCCAATATGGAGTAAGTCAATTTTAACTATCCTCACTTTTGAATGCATCCTTTCTTCCTTACTGCGCAAAATGATTTCTGTCATGGAAAATTTGATTCTCTTGAATTTGTTCAAGCATTGGTAGTTCCATTTTCAAATATTGTTCATTTACATTTTTGCCTGCAAAGTGAAGATATATAGTTTTATATTTGGAAGACTTTAGGGTGTCTTTGCAAACATAACTGACAACTTCCAGAATTTACTTTTTTCTCAAAAGCTGTGAGAGGGAGTGTTGAAATAAAAAGTGATTCCCAATCACTGTGTTTGCAAACACCCCCACATACAGAATTTTCTTTTGATTATGTCGTACAAAAAGTTCTCCACACTGACTGAATTACTGACTTCCTTTGATGCACCATTATGATATCAGGTTTGTGCAGTTCCACCCAACTGCTTTAGCTGACGAAGGGCTTCCCACTAAACCAACGGTACCCCGACAAAACGCCTTCTTGATAACCGAAGCTCTGAGAGGAGACGGAGGAATCCTCTACAACTTAAACATGGAGCGATTCATGCCCGTATACGATGATCGGGCCGAGCTCGCCCCAAGGGACATTGTAGCAAGAAGCATCGACGACCAGCTCAAGAAACACAAAGAAAAGTACGTCCTTCTCGACATCAGTCACAAGCCCCGAGAAGACATCCTCTCCCATTTCCCCAACATTGCTGCAGAGTGCCTCAAGTACGGCCTAGACATAACCAAGCAACCAATCCCCGTCGTCCCCGCGGCTCACTACATGTGCGGTGGAGTTCGGGCCGGGCTCCAAGGCGAAACCAACGTCCGCGGTCTATTCGTGGCCGGCGAAGTCGCGTGCACGGGCCTGCATGGAGCAAACCGCCTCGCCAGCAACTCGTTACTCGAGGCGCTCATTTTCGCACGACGAGCGGTGGAGCCCTCGATCGATCATGTTAAAAGCTCGCGAACGGACCATGGAGCCTCGCACTCGTGGGCCCGGCCCGTGATGCCGAGGTCACTCGGGACGAGCATTTTCAACAACATTGTTCGTAAGACTAACCAGGTCAGGAGACAGTTACAGTCGATAATGTGGACGTACGTCGGGATCGTGAGGTCGACCAAGAGGCTGCAGACAGCGGAGAAGAGGATCGAGGAGTTGGAGTTGGAGTGGGAGACGTATTTGTTTCAGAATGGTTGGGAAGCTACAATGGTGGGACTGGAGGCTTGTGAGATGAGGAATCTGTTTTGTTGTGCTAAAGTTGTAGTGAGTAGTGCTTTAGCGAGGCAAGAGAGCCGTGGGCTTCATTATATGGTCGATTATCCTCACGTTGAGGAACGGCTCAGGTTGCCTACTGTTATCTTTCCGTCTTCGCCTGTCAACAGTTCATGGAGTTCCAGGCAATTACACAGGCAACAGATGTGTGAGGGCAAATTATTGAAACCATCCATTGTTTCAGCCTAGCTTGCATTAATGTTGTGCAAGCGATTTGATGTGTTGTAGAGACTACATTATTATTTTTGTATTCTGTTCTTTTTTAATGCCTAGTTTTTTGTTTTTTCAAGGAAATGATGTTTAGGGGGGATTCTTCTTCTTGTTTGACAAATTTTTTTACAGGTACTTTTTTTTTTTAAAATTCAAAATCCAACGTCTATAGATTTGTTACTTTGATGTCAAGAATTGGGGTCAACAATATCCTCAAAAAGCAAAACAAGTTTGGTAATATTTTTGTAATCATTGTTATTGGAACATTGGTGATTTGTACATGAAAAAACACAGAACATGTGGGTCAGCAAGATCAACATTTGCCAGTTTCCATAAAATCTGCTAATATGATTGGTAATGTTTTTTTTGTTCTTTAACAAGTGCTTTCGAATAATGTATTTGTCACATTAAATTGGTACATCTAATAATGTATTTGTCAATCATTTGATGTTTCCAGATTTTTGAAAATAATGTGATTTCTATTAAAATACAAAATCTCAAAAGAAAAATCTTGTTAACTGTTCCTGAAAAATATACCTGTAATAACTCAGTTTAGAATCATAGTATTTAATTAAACTTTAAGAATTAGTTAAATATCTGTTACCAATAGTAGTTGCACCAACAAAACAAAGGAAAAAGAAATTCCATCAACAATTCACTAAACCAGAAAATAATATACAAAGTGACAGAGAAGTTCATCTTCACTTTAAGATATGTGAAGGAAAGGGACACACACACAATACACATTACAATTTACATATCACCTAAAAAGCCACTTAAAACCTACCATGATATCGACTTTTTTTTTTGAAAATGAAAATATTTTATTTTTTCCAACAATCCAACAACAAAAACCTCAATAATCAAATTAAAGAAAAAAGAACAAGAAAATCATGAAACTTCAACTTCATCATACGGTATAATGCTGTGAGAATTCTTGACTAATAAGGTTTCAAGAGACCTTGATTTTCTGGTCCTCACCATTCCTGCTTCTTTTAACAACGTCGCCAGTCTCTGCTTCTCGTCTTCCACGTCAGGATTCGCCGTTCCCAGCTTCTCCTCTCTCATCTCTCCTCTTTCAATCATCACCAGTCAATGCACTCCAAGATTTCTATTCAAATCAATCACCAATCATATGTATGATAGTAAATTTGAACAATTCATTGTCAATGTTCTAAGTGCCTGTTTTGAAATCAATCACCAGAATCACTTTTTATTTTGCCCTGTTTAGAACTCTGAAAATAAGTGTTTCTGAAACACTTTTTAAACCCTTTTTTTCAATCATTATTATTCACATAGAAACACTTATTTTTAAAAAAAACTGACTCTCACCTACTCAAAAAATAAGTGATTTTCAGTGTGCAAGAAGGGGTTGAAAACAGGTCCCGTAGAGTTCTATTGTGGTGTTTTAGATCTCAAAAGACAGACACTAAAAAAAGTCTGATAAAACTTAAAAAAGTTATTCTAACCCCAAAATAGCATCAAAACAGGTTCCTATGATAAAAGTTACAAGATTAGCATCATAAACACCTGCAAGATTGCTCAAAGTATCAGCATGATAGGGCCCACATTCTGCCTCAAGAATATCCCTAGCTTCTTCAAACAAATCAGCAGCTTCATTAATCAGAAACAGCTGCACACAAGCCAGCCCCATTTGATTCAAAGCGATACCAAAAAGCGCCGATTTCTTCTCCCCAGTCGATCTAAACTTCGCCACAGCATTCTTCAACGCCTCATAAGACTCCGAAAAACTCCCCAAAATATAGTACAAAACCCCCATCTGAGCCTCAATCCCCGCGATTATGCTTTGCTGGCCCGGCGCATTCCCATACACTTTTATCGCCTTCTGTAGAAGCTCCAGTGCCTTTTCCGCCTCACTCATCGACTCAAAAATCGCGGATATATCCACCAACCCGCTCGCGATCTCTTCACACGGGCTTCCAAGGACCGGCTTCGAATAAATCCTAAGCGCGTTTTCACAAAACGCTTTCGACTCACTGAACTTCCCTATCTTGTTGTGCAAATCAGCCAGACGAACAAACACCGACGCAACGCTCGGATGGTTCTCCCCTTTACACGACTTGAAAATGTTGAGCGCTTTCTGATAAGCGAAAACAGCCTCGTCGTATCGCGCCAACGACAAATAAGCATCTCCAATGCTGCAATCTATAGCTGCCACATCAGCATCCCGCCCGATAGCAGCCATTGCCATGCTGGCGAGCACGTAGTGCTCAAGCGCGCCTTCGTAATCGCCTTTCGAATCACAAATAAGCCCCAATAGTATCCTATCTGCAGCCTCCTCCTGCGAAGCGGAGGATCCGTTCTCTTTATGGATATCGAGAGCCATCAAACAAACCTTCTCGGCTTCATCGAACTGTATGGCTTGCACGTGCGCTTCGGCTAGGTACCTACACGTCTCCCCATACCGGGGGTCGTTTCCCCCCAAGACCTGCCGTTGAATCTCTGAACCAGCAGTATAAAACAATATCGAATTCTCTATCTGTCCCAGCATTGCATAAGTATCACCTAACTGCATGCACCCAGCAAATTTGGCAAGGGCATGGTTGTGTCCTAAATCCATAACCGGGAGGTCTATCGACCTCTCGAGATAAGGGATGGCATCCGTATACTTTCCCAGTCCTACAATACAAGGCGGCCACAACGTGAAGGCACATGACAAAATCGAGATCAGGCTTCTTTCCATCGCACGAAAGCTCAAAGGACTTCATAGCTCGAAGGGCCAAGTCAAGGGCCTTTTGGGGATTTCCACCCGATGCAGTCACGTCCCGTGCTTGCTTGAGCAAATACGGCCCCAAGAATCCTACTCGTGTAGGATCCTCCGGACCATTTTGCCCTTTAGCCGTCCCTACAAGCGGAGGGCTCTTCTCCGCTTGCATTGAAGCCACCGTGCGCAAATTTCTCGAGCCCTTCGCGGTTTGCTTCGCATTCGGAGGCCTCCCGTTTAAAGTCTTACCCCGCGAAGGACCCTTTTTCGGGGTTTCTCCTTCTCTCAACTGAGTTATCCTTCTTTCTACTTCGTTTTCCTCAACATCTTTTTTTATCTCTACATCATTAGCATAATCTCCACCAGCAAAAAAACGAAGCTCGGAATCAATGCGTGATTCCTCCCCGTACGACAAGAAACTACGCCTCGATGGGGATTGATCGGAGCTTTGCATCTCACATACATTGTTGTAAAGGTCATCAATTGATGTGTTAACAACCCCATCGATGGCTAAATCGAGCGAATCGCCCTCGGGGCTCATTGTGCTTAAGGGGGGACTTTGTTTGCTTAATGGACTTCTAGGGGACCTTTCATTGAAAATCGCTTTACGAGGAACGTAATGTTCTTCTTCTTTGTTAATGAAATTTTCACCATTTGATGCATCCATAATGTACTCAGGCATTGTGGTTCTGGTTATGAATCAATCAACCAATCGATTCTTTTTGCTATATTATAAACCAAATGTTGGTGTTAGTTTGCAGCAATTCTAATTTAATGACACAATCAGAATACAAGCAATAATCACAATTTCAATTTACACCCAATTATCAAAATTGCAAGGACAAAATCTCCAGAAAAATAATAAATTATTACTACTTTGTTCTTTTTTTTCCCTTTTTGTACCGGATAAAGTCACCGAAAATTAAGCAACGGAAAAAGCGATAAATAATTTATTTAGAAATAGGATAAATAAACAAGAAACAAAGAACATTAAATAAATGACGCCCTAAATGCCCAATCCTCTGTTTCAAAATCAAAATCAATTGAAAAAAATTGTAGCATAGAGAAAGCAAAGAAAGGCATGATGATACCTGGAAAATGTTTTGAAGCAAAGATTGTTAATTTGTGAATACTAGGTTTATTTATATCTCCACCTTTTATATATGTTGTTCATGGATATCTATATATGGGCAAGGAAGGAAGATGAAGAGAAATGGGGGTTGTGGTGTTGGTTTGGTAGGGGGAATTGAATAATGAAGAATCTAATATAGAAAATTAGATTGATGATTGAGAATCAAAATGATTGTTGTATATCTCGACAAATGTAAATACACACAAATATTTACATGTACTTGTTGTGTGTGAATTTGTATTGGGAATTGGGAAGGGGGGTGAAGAAGTTGGAATGTTGAAGCATGAAGGGGACTTGTCATCTTCCGCCATTTTGCAACCGCCAAAACATCTTCTCTCCCTTATTTTGTCTCTCCTTCTTTAGAGAGTATTTTTAAATTCTATTTCCTATGTCTTGTAACACGGTGCCTCAATTTTTTAGAACGTAGTTAAAAAAAAATGTATAATGGGTAAAAGGTTGATGGATAATTTTATAAATTTTTATATATGAAGTAAATAAAATAATTTGATTGCGTATATGTATGAGTTCAAAAATAATGATATTTTATATAAATATATGAATATTGTGGAAGTGTAATTTAATGATAAGTTTACTTTTTTAAATATGTAAAATATTGTGGGAAGTTAATAAAAAAATATGCAATTTATTGTGACGGAGGAAGTATAAAATATCACTCAACGTATTTATTAGACTGACTATATTGGTGTGTATATTTAGATGAATATCATTATCGTCTCATAAAAGTATGCACGTTTACTGTTTTTATGTGTTTTTACGAGTGAGTTTTTTATTAGTATTTGAAATGATAAAATAATTTTAAATATGCATATAAAAGATAAGAGGTAGATTTATAATACCCTTCCTTAAAAATCACTTTATCATTTGAAATATTAATAAATAACTCGTTCACTAAAACTCAATAATAAATGTGGTGTGTACGCTTTTATGCTTTTATGGGATGGAGGGAGTATAATGTTATCTAGTCGTCATGCAAAATCCAGAAAACGGTGATTAGCTTGATTGATGGAATTGGAGTCCTGAAAATGATGAAGATATTGATTGATATGAGTGGGGCCCCCTCTTAAAAACAAGCTGTAATTGACAAATGACAGCTTTATTCGGTTTGGGGCCTTTGGCCCAATCTCCCAACATAAGATGGGCCTCTTTGGAAACTAGTATTAAAATAAAGGGTTAAGTTATTCGCACCCTCTACTCTAATCTAACTTCTCCTCCCCCAAACATTGTTTTTTTCTTCCTTCCATCTACCGGCAGCGGCCCTGCCCAGTGCCCACTCCCAAACCCCCGCCGCTGCCATTGCCACCGCCCACCAACCGCCGCTATTCACAGCTCCTCGTTCCCGCACCAGCCCGATTTAATTTTGACTAATATTATAGAAAATATGTTTATTTTTTTTATTAAATTGATGGTTCTTTTTCCTGGTTCATCAAAAAAAGAAAAAGAAGCCATAGCAGTTTCAAAGTTCGTGTGGGGGAAAGAAAAAAAGTCGTGTGGGGAAAGGACTGTGTTTTGCGGTGGCGGCGGTGGACGGGACGGCGACGGTAAGCGGGGTAAGAACAAAATTCTTAATAATCCACGTGGGACGACAGTAATTAATTGATGCGCGAATTCTAGGACAAATTATCGAGGTCGATAATTCCTGAAAGGAGAGAAACTGGTGATTAGTTGTTGATTGTTGGAATTGGAGTCCTAAAAAAATGATGAAGATATTTTATAATTAAAAAAAACAAATAATTGACAAAAAACTCGGATTGGAAATTTTGGCCCAATCTCCCAAAATATAAGATGGGCCTCTTTGGAAACTAGTGTTAAAATAAATTATTCAAATAGATTTTTATCCATTTCATATTTTCTAAATAATGGTGTGACCGTAATAATTTTTTAAACCTTTTTCCCGAACATTTGATTTTATTTTCATCATACATTTCATTATATTTAATACATGTAATGCATTAATTTGTAATGATTGATAATAATAATATACATGATGTTTTTACGTGAATGGAGAGTTTTGTTAGAGACAACCTCACATACAACCATAATTATATTTTAGCATTTCAATCGTATTTATCTTTAAAATAGATCGAATTGGAGCTCTATAAACTCTTATACAATTATATATTTCAAAAAGAAGAAGATATTTCTCAAGTTATATCCATTTATCTGAATCACCCCTAACCTTTGCTTGTTAACATAAATTGTAACCTTTATTTATATCATAAGCAACTCTACATACATTTTCAATGTTTAAGCAACTTAGTAGTCTGCATCCCAAGCAAAGGACATAATTCTTTGTAAAGATATCACATGATCCAATGACATTGATCCCTACTCCTAAATTTAATGTTACAAATCTTTCAATTCTTCACATATTTATTTGTAATTTTGTGTCTTATTTATAACCTGCAAGCTCTATAATGATTGATGAAATAATATCATTATCATTTTTCTGACTCATCCACATTTTTGCTTGTTAACATAAATTGTAACCTTTATTTATATCATAAGCAACTAAATACATTTTAAAAAAAAAAAAAAAAATCCAACGAAACACAAAGGGCACAATTAATGATATCAAAAAGATTGATCCCTAGGTGTGTAATATAATTGAATACAATACATTTCATTTTATTTAAAAAAAAAAAAAAGATTGCTTATGGTCTAATAAGTAATTTCTATAAACCAATATGTTATCCATTGGCAATCCAGAAATGGTATTCTTACGTCTCCGACAAAACTTGATTAGATATTCTAACTCATGAAAATGACAGTTGAAAATTACTATCGAATTCCCCTTGTTTAATATCGAAAATCCAATTTCTGAATTCATGATTAATATCCCCAAAGTGTCACTTTTCTCACCACGAAAGTAATACTATAATAGATGAACAATCAGTTTCTCATAACAAGAATTTGTTTTATTTAATCTAGAAAAAGACAAGTAACAAAGCAGCATATCCACCAAGCAGGTTATCCTAATTAAAAATTAATGATTGCTACCAAACAGTAAGTTATAATAGTACTAGTATTAAAATTATGATAACAACAGTATAGTCTGAGGGTGCAACCTCTTGCTCGGTGGTTGGGTTCCTAATCTTGGTTCCATATTTGGTGGGTGTAATCGTATTTTGATAAAAATTTGTGTGAATTCAAATGACTGTGAACTCAATTTTTTAATATCATTATTATATATAAAAACTATAATATTATACATTTTTTTAAAAAAAAATCATCACATACACAAATACTGTTATTATTTGAAAATTTTATAATCTATATAATGCAAAATATCCATAAGATGTTCTTATAAATTGAGATCTCTCTCATTCATTTTTTCCCATTCTGATTTGCCTGCTATTTCTCTTCATTTTTTCTCCTTCATCTGCTCTCCATACGGTATCCTCTCTAATCTCTGATCTTATTTTGATCGGATCTTTTATTATTTTAATCATTAAATTGTTCTTATATCATTCTTATATCGTTTTTTTTTTAGGTAATTGCTTGGTTTCATTATGTGTTTTTGTTATTGTTCTTATTTAATTCATTTTTTTTCTTATTCATTATGTATTTTATTGTTGTTATTTACATATTTCTTTTCACAATATTTTTTGATAAATAGATTTTTTTTTCATAATATTTCATGATTTCTTATTTATTTTAGACTACCAATCTTATTTGATTTTTATATATACTTTTTTGCAGGTTGAATAAAAATCGAGAATATTACATGTCATTAAGAATGAGGTTATATGAAGATTATATTTTTCTACTAAGAAGATGAGGCAAAATTATATTTATATCGATCTGATGTAAAGATCATTGTAAAAGTTTTATAAATTATTGTTGTATTTTGTTACATCTAATGTTAGATTGTAGATCCTTCTATTATAAGGATGTTGATACCTTCAACCATTGTATATTCAAAGATATTTGATAAAATATTTATAAATGTTGTAACCGATCAGCTACCGGTCAAAGATCACCTGTCACGTGTCTACCAGATAAACAGGTGGACGAACACGGGCCACGCCAGTTTGGACGAACACGGGCCCCGCCGGTTTGGACGAACACGGGCCACGGCAATTGGACGAAACGCGGCTCACACCGATTCGGACGAACACGGGCCACCCGGCTTCGGACCGAACACAACCAACCACACCACTCGTCCGGGTAGGCGAGCACAAGGACAATACCACAATAGGGCCTCGGATCCAAACACATAACACGATGCCTATCGTGACTTTATTCGAACTGAACTTGTTCCAGTCATTTGAAGAGCCTCGAATGAGCAGGGCACCTTTCTCTCCATCATAGGTGGATCCTTTGCCTCGTAATTCACCAACAGTGGACAAGCTCTCTTGACCATACGAGCATGAAATGTTATAAATCATGACGGCGAACCAAAGACCTAAAGATAATAAGAACACCACATAGGCGACAAAATCGTTGACCAGAGCACAACAAGATAAATTCGCCATGTATCCTTGTTGAACAAGAAACGACCAGTAGGTTGGTGCTTGCGAAGAAAACATGCTTGCCAAACTAGTATAAATAGGCCCCAAATGGCCAAGTTAAGAGATTTTTCCCACCTGTTGCTCTTATATTCACTCTCCATTCCACATATACTTGTGCTCGCTACATACCCAAATCACTAATAAAATAACCTTACTTGGCGCCCAGTATCCTCATTCTGACAAAACTAGGTCAAATCCTTGTTGTCATTTTATATTACATCGTGCTTTCGCTTGAGAAAAACACATGTTCGACAATGTTGAATTTTTATTTTATTTAGTTGTCAATCAATACAACCACGTCATGATTTCCACATAAGACGACTATCAACAATAAAACATTTTAATTATTTCGCTGTGAATATTTATCTAATGAAATTCATTATCTAATACTTTTATATAGTGTATACTAATATTTTTCTTATTAATCTTGTAATGAAATCCGTAATTCAACCATGATTAGTTAACTTTAAATTTAAATTAATTTGATAATTAATTACATTTTTCTAATTATTTATTAAATTCCATAATTGATGCAAGAAGACAAAAATTTATAATAAAGAGTTAAATTATTTACCTTTTAAAATTGATTTGATAATTAATTACATCTTTCTAATTATTTGGTAAATTCCATAAATTATCAACAATAAAAATTTAATAATTATTTGTTTTCATAATGAATATTTATCAAATGAAATTCATTATCTAATACTTTTATATAGTGTATACTAAAATTGATTTTTGCTTATTAATTTTTGTATGTTAATTAAAAAATAAATATTTATTCATAAAATATTAAAATTATACTAATTTAAACTTAAAATTTATATTAAAATAAATACAATAGAGTTTGGAGACTAATTATTTATTAATTCCATAATTGATGCAAAAAGATTAAAAAATTAATAAATGAATTTATTTGAGAGAAATGATTTGAGATAAAAACAATAACATTTTATAAAATTTAGAAAAAATAATAAAAAATTAAAAAAAGTGATTTAATAAATAATTAATAAAATCCATTAATTATGCAAGAAGAATAAAAATTATAATAATTCACGGTTCGACCCAGTTCAATAATTTCAACCATTTTTGAAAAAATTTATTGGATAATTAATTACATCTTTCTAATTATTTGGTAAATTTCATAAATTATGCAAGAAGATAAAAATTATAATAAAGAGTTAAATGATTTGCCTAAATATTGAGTTTGAATTTACCTAAAAAAAATACTAAAATATTTAAATTATATTGTTATTCAAATTGTGGACAATAATTTACCAAAATATTTTAATATTCATAATTTACCAAAATAATTTACAATGATTACACTATTAAAATTCAAACTATTTATAATTTTTTTTTATTTTTTATTTTTTTATTATATATATATACATCCCCCCCCCACCCACCCACCCACCCACACACTAGATTTTTTTTTTTTTTGTATAAAATTATATGTATGAAATATAGATAATTATATCATATATGTATTAGATATAGATAGTTTGACATATATAGGAAAGACGTTGGTAATTGAATTACAGTTTATAAATTGTGAAACACCCCAAATTTAAAAAAAAATAACACATAAATGAGCCGAGGAGTTCCCAAATTGGCATGATCATTTAATTAAAACAAATATAATTAATTAGATGAAATTATTACAAAACAAATCATTGGAAATTACAAATATAAAGACTAGATCTTAAAAAAACATTACTACATTCATCATAAATTACTTGCGTCCACCTCCTCGCCATGCCTTGCCCGAGCTCCTTTTTAACCTGCAAAAGTTTTATCTGTGGAAGGATGAATGTTTGAAAAACACCCAGTGAGGAAAACATCAATGATTACATTGTTAAATGACGTATGTAATCAATATATATAAACATTCAAATGTTGCTCACGAAAACATGCAACATCAGGGAGAGATACTGACACTCAATGGTCACCCAGCGGTCCATGTCGACCTCGACCCAATGACAAGGTGGCACATCGGGGAGAGACACTGACACTCACTGGTCACTCAACGGGCCGTGTCGACCTCGACCTAATGTACGGGCCATTACCCGGCTTGCATACAGTACGGGTCATTACCCGGCTTGCATATTGTACGGGTCATTACCCGGCTTGCATATTGTACGGGCCATTATCCGGCTTGCATATTATACGGGTCATTACCCGACTTGCATACACACGAGCCATTACCCATCTTGCATACAGATTTCACATTTATCACGTAATCATGACATATATCATTCACATATCACATATTAACAAAGCAATCATAACATGAAATATTTCACTCAGATGAAGAGTGGAGATTGCCCTCCCCTTAAAAATAAAAACTGCAACCAGTGATGCAATGCAATACCCCTTGGTATTCCTCAAATCTTATCTCCAACAACACTAAGTCTTATAAATCTCGAGTTCCCTTGCATCCTAATTTCTTTTCGACTGATATTTCTCCATTTTCTTCGTATGTGTGCGCCTGCACGGTGAAGATATGTTGTTTGGGGTTTAAACAGAAGGCGTAGACACATTAGCTACCAATTGCAATGAAGCACCGCCCTTAATTTCTAATATATATCTCATCCCATTTTATTTCTTTATTAATTAAGATTTAGGATATGTGTGTGTGGTGTAACGTGTCATGCAGCATGACCACACCTCAGTATTGTTATATGACTTATTATGGATAATATATATATAGAAGACATTTCATATATAATTAATTATTTATTTTATTATTCAACTATATAGTATAATTTGTTACTAAATTATTTTAGTTACTTAAATGCTTAACAAAAATAGTTATTATCATATCTTAATAAAATCTCACTTGTTGTAATATAATTCTCTTGTAATTAATTACGTATAAATTTTAATAATTCTTATAAATGTTTTGGGCTGTTACAAATTGGGCATATTTCTTACAGTCCAACAATTTATTGTCTATAAACCCTAATTTTAACATTTTAAATATTTTTCTTTTAGTTACATAAAATGATGAAAAAAAATTTAAAGACCTTCGAGACTTATATTAAAGGATGTTCATGTACATACCAGTAGAGGAAATTGTATCATATATTAAATTGTATTTTGTGCTCTATCTTTTTTAAGATAAAAATAGCATATAAATTTCTTACAAATTATTTATTCGTATGTATTGACAAGCAAATTGTAAAATAAATTTGTATAGTAACAATTATAAATGATTTTCATGATATGCACGACAAAAACATCATAAATTTTAATAGATAGAGAACATACTTATGTATTTGAGGCATTTTAACAATGAATATATTCTAATGCAAATATAAAATATCTAAATTTTATTAACGAATATATATTAGTGTATGTTGAATGATATTTTCTGCCCCCACCCCTCCTCAAAATCCTGGCTCCTCCCCTGTATATCATAATACATGTTTACAAAAAATATCAAATAAATGTATATGTCGTGATACTTTTCCTTAGCAAATCTAATATTATATAGATTATTTTAATATTTTATGAATTAATCGGGTAATTTAAATTTGTTTATCAATGTTCCAGTATTAATTAAATATATTGTGCATAATTAATAATAATTGATTTAAAATATATACCAAAAATATTAAGTCAAAGTGCATTTATTTATAATTAATGTGCATAAATTACTTTCAGCACACTCAGATTCTGAATCAAAACTAGATGTCTTGATTTTTGGAAATAATTAAATTAGTTATTACACAGAGTAAAATTTTATGTTTTAAATTTAGCGAATATAGTTGATCAAATCTTGATTTTATGTTTTAAACTCGATCCCTTGACTCAATACAATTATCTTTAGTTGACAATTGATTTATTATGACTATCAATTATTAAAATAAATTGTATATATCAATGTGACTACCCGAAATTTCAATGTCATTCTTAAATGAAATATTGTCGTAGAACATACACTCACAAGGAATATAAAAGTATACATACGGAAAACTTCAACATAAAAAATGGTCTTTTGCAGACATTATCAACCAATCCAGGAAATCCTCATATCAATATATTTTTATGTAATAGCAACCAATCACAAAAAAAAATAACCGATTTATAATTAATTTCACAAAAAATCTATTAATTTATAATAATTAATGATAACGAGTTTATAATATATTTACCAAAAGTATAAACTACTATAGTTTGAGGTAATATAAAATCGTGCAATTAAATCCTTAAATTATGTTTAAAAAAATTAATGCATGAAGATTATGTGTTTTCTACTATTTTCATGGAAACAAGATTCTATGTATATCGACCTAAGGAAATGTGATGTTTAATTCAAATAAAATTAATAATAAATTGAAATTTGAATAATTAGAGATGAAGTTAAGTATATTAAAACTGAAAAGAGTTTTACGCTTTAAATTATTTTATTGTTGTCAATCATATCATTTAAAATATTTATAATTTAAAAATAAAATCTTACCAATATATTATGATATACCTTAATTAGTTATAATAATTAGCATGCTGTAAAATCTTTTAAAATATAATTAATATATTGATATTTTTTGTAGGTGAATTGTATTGTATGAGGATAATTACTTAACAATGAAAATACAATAAATATTGAATCAACATGATATGCAATTGCAAATACTTTATATTTAAAACATATATTATAATTTATAATTTAGAATAATAAATTAATAAAAATATATATCACATACAATATTTAAAAATACAAATCATACGTATACTTTAATTAATAAAATATAAAATTTTGAGGTGTTTAATCTAATATATTAATATAAATTTTAATTTGAAAGAAGATTATTGCACTTTATAATATTAAGGAATACTCTCTCCGTCTCAAACTCAGTACATTTACTGTGTGCTCGGAGTTTAAGGTAGAATTGTTTATTAGTATTTAAGGTGATAAAATATTGAGGGTAGCATTGACAATTCAACTTTATTGAAGAGTAAAATAATACTCCCTTCGTCCACCAAATTTATGCACACTTGTCTTATTCGTCCGTCCACCAAATTTATGCACATTCCTTTTATGGAAAAATCACTTTATCTTTGTCCATCAATCATCACTTAATTACTTTAAATGACATTGTACTTTACTCATAAACAATCAAGCATAAAATTGGTGGACAGAGAGAGTAGTTATTAAACGTGATAAAGTGATAAAGTGTTAAGGGTACGGGTGAGTGGCATGTGATAAATAAATCAGGGTTTGAAGGGTTTGAGTTAAAATGAGTATTTCCATTTAAGAAAATGTACAAACGAATTTGGGATGGAGTGAGTAATAAATATGAATGAATATAATAAAATCAAATTAAATAAATATTTGAAGTATTTAAAAATATATAATTTTTTTAAGATCTCACGTGTTATGCAAAATTGAGATTATTAGTATATTTGACTCTGAAATAATATAGGTTTATATTATCGGATTATGAGATTTATTTAAATTCTATTCAATCTAAAAATTATATAGGATTATATTTAAATAGAATAATATTGCATGTTTAAATATAAGTATTTTTACTTGGAATAAGTTCTTGATTTTTTTATATAGGTATCGTTTATAGAATGAACAAGATGGTGATTTAAGGTTCATGTATGTTTTTATTATTATTCTATACGTAGTGACAATTATAACATTTTATTGCACCATATGGAACACATTATCATGTTGGTATACAATGATCTGCCTCAGCCTTTTAGTTTGTGCAAGTAGATAGTTTTCTCCATCAAAAAAATATTTATTTTTTTTGATATTTTTATTAGTTATTTTGCTTTTTACATTAAGGTTTTTACTAACATTTGCCTAATCTTCTCTGAGGAAGAAAAAAAAAAGAGTTTGAAACCTAAAAAAATGTTTTTCTTTGTGTAATGATATGATGAAAATGATATTTAATGTGTATAGTCATTTAAGTGGTGAACTGATGAGTATATGTGTGTCATTTATTTTGTCTTTGTGCAGGTGATATGATAGTTTCTAATGAACTTGGTCAAAAGCTCTAAATAAATTTCTTTTTAAATGAGAGCGTCTTTGATGAACATTTATTAGGATATCAGTGGCTTCCTGTAGAAGAAAAGAAGAATTATTGAGATCTGTTGTATGGTGGAAGTTGTGGAGTTAATAGCTAAATGAAATGCTGCTTCTCTTTTCTAAATTTAGAGTTAGTTCATATAGATATATATGATGTTTTTAATGCATGCTTTTTGGAATTAACATTGCATAGTTAATGCATGTTTTTTTTATATAAATGAGTTTTCATAGTGTTGATTAAATTAATGGAGATTGTGAGAACTTTTTTTTTTTTTTTTTGATGATCTGAAGTTATTAGGTAAACTCTGACAAATTTATTTTTAGGTATCATCTCATCATTCACATGATTTTAATACAGAAATGTAAAATGAAGTTATAGCTACCATTTAAAATCTCTTTCATTACAAAACTTTGGGTTTAACGTTAAATGTTATGTACATACATGTGCGGATAATTGCATGAGAAAATACTTCTCATTATCGATAGTAAATGTATACCTTTCCATGTAAGTTTTTGCATAGGGTCAATGTGTGAAAATATTATTTTAAGGCCCGTAACTTAAGGGAGGTGACAATTTAAGGACAATAAGCTTCAGTTCAAGAAAAATAGAATATTAACTTTCTTTTTAGCAAAAATAGGACATTGACCTCTTTTTTTAAACAAAATTAGGACATTGACTTTATTTCAACAAAAATAAAAATATAAAAAAAATTAGGCAAAAGTAGGACATTATATTTATTTTTTTGGCAAATATAGGACATTTTATTTGCTATTTTTAGTGTGAAAATACTCTATGTAAATATTAAAATAATATATGTGAGCATAAACATACACATTTTCTCTTATGTGGAGAATTATATTTATTATATGTTTCTCGATTACAAATGAAAAAATAAAAACTCAATCAAATGCAACCATAATATTAGATAGTTTTACGCTACAAATTTTAACATTAAAATGTCAGTAAATTTTATAGTGAACTAATGACTTTGCTTCAACTTAGCTGAATGTGTTTATTTAGTTTAGAGTTATTTACATTCTCAATTTTAATATATCGCTAATATTGTTTATTACAGTGTCAACTTAATGAAATGATAGTAAATTTCAGCTTTGGAAGGTAAGATATTAACTTTTCTTTTGACAAAAGTAGGACATTAGTTTTATTTTGGCAAACATATACCATTTTTCTCACACAGACAAAGCCTAGATTTTCAAAAACTTAAAATTTACGGTCATACTTTGCGGAAACTCAAAATTTATGGACCTAAACTTGCGCCAACTCAAAATTTATGGGCATATTTTTGCCAAACTGAAACTATTTAACTTACTTTTCCCAAACTGAAACTTTTGTCCTTAAATTGTCATCTCCATAGTTACAAACATAAAAAATATTTTTTTTCGTTTAACTACATAATGTTGTTTCAAGAGTGAAGAGCAAAGAAAATTAAAAACACAATTATAATTATGATGAAAAATCTAACAAAATTACAGTTCGGTGTCAAATAATTACATGTTTTTTTTTTTTTTTAAATATAATTCACATAGTAAATTAATATATTTTCTACATTTCACATATAAGAAATATTAAAAATGTTACTATTATAGAATAAAATTAATTTAAGCTAAATTTTTTTTTGAAGTATTTGATCAAAGTTTAATAATGTTTGCTGAATGAAGTTTCAGTGTGGAGCTAATGGAGAGTTGTTTTAAATTGATTTTTTCTATTAAGTGCTCAGCACTACAAAATCACCGTTTCATTTTAAAGGAATGAGTGTATGTAATGCTTCTCAGGAATATTGACGTAAAGTCAGGTTTGTGCAATAGCACGAGGGTGATTGTCACAAAGCTGGAAATCATAATTTTTAAAGCACAAATAATTTTAGGAAAGAATACTGAGAATAAGGTGTTCATCCCAAAAATTATATTAAGTAAATCAAATCAACAATGCCTGTAAAGTATAAGAGGAAGCAATTTTCAATCATATTATGTTTTGCGATGACGATAAATAAAAGTTTGTATCAATCTCTTTCAACTGTAGGTTTGTATCTTCCCAAGTTAATTTTCACATATATACAATTATATGTTACAGTCTCAGAGCTAAAAGCAAAATAAATATAAAAATTGTGTGTCTCAGATCGGATGGGAGACCTTGCAAGTATACAAAAATGTTGTTTACAATTTTTTTTTTTTCAAAATTTGTAATATAGTGTGTGTAAAATCTAAATTTGTGAATTCATTTGTTTTTTTATAGAGTCATCAAGTATAATGACATATAAATTCATAATTGCATATTTAAACTATTTTTATTTTTAATATTCTGTAAATTACTACGTCAGTCCCGAAATAATGTGCATCCCACCTTTATTATCGAGTTTTGGTGAGCGAGTTGTTTATTAGTATTTCAAATGATAAAGTGATTTTTAAGGATGAATATTATAGATCAACCTCTCATCTATATTATATGCATCTTTAAAAATTACTTTATTGTTTCAAATACTAATTAAAAAACTCCCTCGCAAAAACACGTGAAAACAGTAAACGTGCACGTTATCACGGGAAGAGTACAAATTATTTGATCATAAAAAGTACTAAATAACAAAAAAATATTAAAATATTATTTATTATTTTACATAAAAAAAAATTCAGTCTGCGAACTAGTATTTTTATATTTCATAGCACTTATTCAGAAGAGTGTTACTCGCCTTTCACCCCCTCTCAATTTCCTAATGCGTGGGGGCACAAAAAGCCCCATTATTTAAGTGCTTTGCCTTATTTATGCTGATATAGTTTTTTCTTTTTAAAAGATTCTGCAATTTTTTAAGAAAAAAAATGATTTTGCAAATATTATATTTTATTTTGAGACGAAAGTCCTGGAAATATAATTTAGCTTTAAAATGTCGGTAGCGATAATTACCTTTATTAAAGAGAGACACTGGGGCACAATTAATACTATCTAGTGAAAAAAATTAATATCAAATAATTAACTCCATTTAAAAACTCAATCGAGTTACACATCGCAGCTGATTTAATAGAATTATTTGCCCTTATCAAAATAATCAATATTAAAAAGAATTGGTGGTATGTTGAGATTTACCTTTCTATAAATTAATTTAAAAGAATTTAATAACTTATTTTGACAAGTTTTTATTGCTATTGTTATTTATAATTAATTAATTATTATAATGAATTTTAAATAGACTAGGTGTGTTTTGAAACACTTAAAAAAACTTTTTTTAAGACTTATTTTCAAAAAAGCGGTGAGAGAAAATTTTGAAAATAAGTCTTTTAAATTTTTTAAGTGTTTCAAAATACATCCTAAGTAGAGGCAATGCCAACCATCTCCTTTTAATACTGATGTGGCATCATTATGATTAAAAAAAAGATAGAGTTCACGAGCTAATTTAGGTGATTAAATTTATCGCAAAAGAGTCAATTAAATCAACAATAATAATTAATAATTAATCAACCATTCCTGCCTTTTTTTAATGAAGACATATCGATAGTGCCTCAAATTAATTAAACGTCATGAGCTAGATCAAAGATTAGAGACTCGTGGGCCCATTTGTTTTTCTTAAGCCTTTATTGACATATATCATCATACATTCTTTTATCGTAATAAAATATACTACTATAGTTTTTATATATGTTGGGGGTGTTTTGGTTTCAATAACAAAGAACACGAAGAATATGTTGGGTATTAGATGACAAAATCTTCCTACCACAGTAGCTACAAGATTAAAATCGAATCTACTCCAATTTGTGCATATACATACAACACCCAATGGGCCTCCAAAATACATTTTCTTTTTGCTAAATTTAATCCCAGACTGGTGATTAATGGCATAAAAGGCTGAATAGTTATCTGTTTGTTGTACAGGGGTTGGGATTTGTTATTTTTCCCTTTTATTATTTTAATTTTCTGTTGGTAACGGAGTAATACAGTAATGTTCCTGCTTATTCGTCATTATCCATTATTGTTGCTAATATCTAAATCAGGTTGGTGCTACGAGCAGAAACTGACAGAAAATCCTAATTCTCGTAAAATATTAGTTGGTCGAAGATAGTATATACATCATACATGATTATTCACAATTTAAATTCCCACTTTCAAACGAGCTCTAAAAGTGCAAAATCCTGATTCCACAAATTAGCTTTGCTAGGTAAACCATTTATGAAAATATTTATAGGAAAAATGTACCTTTTCTTCCTATTCTTTTCTATGAATAAAGTCAGGGTAAAACATGATTTCTAGAAGTATTATGTTTTCAGGACATAATCTGCCACATTTTTATGTTATACAGAAAAAGCAAAATCATTGCCTTTATTCTTTTTACCGTCTAAAGAGTTTTTTGCCCAAACTTAGATTAATCACGCTTTTATTATAGTATGTTCCTCTCTAAAGCTCAGGTTCGAACCCTCTTAGGTGCGATAAAGGATGGGTCAGTCCATACAGAACTTAACTCTGATTTGAAATGGGGCCCCTGCTAATGGACGGTGGGTTATGATCCCCCGAATTAGTCGGTCCTTGGACCGAATACCGAGTTATAACAAAAAATCACGCTGTTACTATGATTTAACGGGAGCGTGAGTCACACACTCGCATTCCATTAAAAACTGATGTAAAATTAGTTTGGGACCAACTTGAAACAGGACCATTTTGAAATGAAAACATTCTTTGAGACTAAAAGTGCAATTAACCCCACTTTTAAGCATTGCACAAACAGCTGCTGCTTTAATACACATCCTACCACCAACCCCCCCTCAGTTTCAGTTCAACCAAGGAATTAGGAGCATCCAAACAAGCCCTTATTAAGAAACATATAATCATAAGACACTTTCTCTCCTGTCAAGAAAAATAAAATAATAAGACACTTTCTCAGCTTCTTCCTATTCTGTCCTAATAATGATACACAAGTCAAGCATTCTCAAACTAACAACGAAAACAACCCATCATATGTTTAAAGTTCAAGTAATATAGATGAAAATCATTTCTCTACTAAAGTAATTATGCAAACAGTGAATGAATAATAAAGTATAATCCGGATAACAAAAACCATCACCACCACTGTTACTAGTAGAAACAAAATGCCACCAAAACAAATATAAAAAGCAAAATAAACCACAACAACATTACATTACCACTAGTGTCTTAAAAGACCGACTACGCCTGATGATAGTGATGAAGCTTGTATAACAACACTTTTCCAGCAGCATTACCCATTGCCATAAAACCCCCATGAGGGCTAAAATCCACACAGCTTGGATAATGCAAAACTTGATTAGGCGGAGGCCAGTTTGAGAACACAGTTAAAGACGGGACGTGAATCAGCTTCATGCCATTCTTCTTCATACGAGAACTAATCGCCAAAATCTGACCATCACCACTAAATTTCATGAAATCCACCTTCGTTGTCAAATTTTCGATAACTTTTACCGGTTTCCTCTTCCCTCCAAGAAATTCATCTTCATTGTAAATGTTCACAATCCCACTGTCTGAACCAGCTGCAAATAAATTCCCAATAGGAGAAAAGCTAAGTGACGTGCCATTTAAACAACCTTCATCAGCACCTTTGTGTAAACAAGTCCTTGTTCTAAAGTCCCAATGGTAAATTTGCCCATCCCCACCATTGCTAAGCAATTTCTGCCCATCATTCGAGAACGCAATCGATCTAACGGTTCCATTCATTTTCAGTGTTCCAATCAGCTCCTTAGTCTTTGTCGACACTAAAAGAATATAACCTTCATTCCCAATAAACGCAATAGTATTAGAATCAGGGCTAACCTCAAACGATTCCAAGCTCTTCTCGTCCCTTCCCGTAAGAGGGCCGATTTTGTCCACGCTAGCTTTTACTAAATCAAAGCTGTAAGCAAACTTTCTTCTTCCAGAAATAATGGCCTTCGATCCATCGGGCAAGAAAGCAGCCTTCCGAATGGGACAATCCTCAAGGAAAATGCTTTGTATCATCTCGTTTTTCTTTCCATCAATTTGGAAGAATTTCAAATTTTTATCCAACCCACCAACGAGAAGTAATTGTGCGTTCTTGTGGAACTGAACAGAGTTAATGGGACCTTGAGAAGGATCCTTCATATTAGCATCAACCAATCTTGAATATTCGAGAATTCCAGGTAACAATTTCGTGCCCCTTTTAAGAACGAGGTCTTCGTTCGTCCTGAGGATATCATCAGCATATCCAGAATCCCCATAACCACTTTCTTTGCCTGAATCCTCATCTTCAGAACTGTAATCTCTTTGATGGAAATCGGGGTTTGCCCAATCAGTACCAGGGTTCATCTTAGCATGCTGAGCTCTCAATCTTGATACATACGCCGTGCCAGAAATTACACTTTCGTCCTCTTCCTTCCTCAGCTTGCGTAATTTGTTAACTTTAGCTATATTTATATTAGTTTTCTCCTCTTCATCATCTATCCATACGGGTTTTTTCCGATTCTTTTCCTGCCCCTCGATACTCTCTTCTCCACCAATATCCACATCCCCTTCATACACAGACAGCATACTATTTGCTGATCTATCAGTGAAGAACAATGCAGAACTGTTATCCACCTCTCCTCTAGGTTCTTCGTCATCATCCATCCCAAACTCAATCGGAGAATACAAGGACCCGAATAAAACGTTCTCCAGCTTCTTCATTTCTTTCCCCTGCTCGATTTCCAATTTCTCATCATTCTCCTTTCGCCCTTTCTTTCTCCTCTGGTTCCTTTCATCAATTTCATCTCTATCTTCAACCTCTTCTTTCTCTTCTTCCAAGAGTGTAACCTCATCTCGCTTTGCCGCCCTTTTCTTCGTCTTCGCTGGCTCCTTAGGTATAGCGTTTTGAGATATTAAGCTCATCTTATACAACTTTCACTTGCTCTAGAGCAACAAAAAAAAGATAAAAACACCAATCAATAACTAAATTAAACCATTCAAGGGAAGCACATAGATAACAAAGTGAGAAACTTAAACACAAACACAAAAAAAAAAAAAAAAAATGGCCGTTCAATAATTCAACACCAAACATATTATTCAACAAGGTAAAGTATCAATTCCAAACCATTGAAATCATTTCCAACTTATGATACTAAAAATAAACACATGTCTACAACGATTATACAGCCACGCAGAATCATTGTGTTTTCATCTCTTCTCTTATGCTGTTGGTATGATACATTATAACTAGTATTATCTAACAGTGCTACACAGCATTGATCATTCGTCAGATACACTTGTTCAGAACGCTCATTGGCATTGTTTCACTTACATTACATACATTTCTTCAGCTTCTATACTTTTGACATATGCAGTGTAATAGATTTTCATCACAGTATAATTTTTTTCATTTCATAACATCACACCAATTTATAAATCAAACCATATATTACTGTCACAAACTTTTTTTTTTGTTGAGACTTAGCTATGCATTATATTGCAACTTGCTACAACATTCATAATGACATAGAGATCACTTTTGAGCACCACACTGCAGTTCAACGAAAAATTCAACACCAAATATAGTATTCGAACAAGGTAAACTTTCAATTCCAAACATCATTGAAATGATTTCAAGAGCCATTACTATCATCGATTAACCTATACAAGTATAACTTTTAAGCTAAAGCATAATAAGTGAAAGGGCTTGAGATTGTTGGAGTTACCTCTGTGCAAGCTACGAGGAAATACGTAAAGTAGGACTCTGAAACGTAGAGTCTAACTGAAACTGGCCGATTAATCTTACCACCGTCTTCAACCAATTTCGTAGGCAGCCGTCGTTTACTCCGGCAACGGAGAAGTGGAAGAATTGCAGACGCCCGAAGAAACTGAGGAATTAGCAAAGCGCACAAGTATTAGGGTTTTGGGCTCTGCAAGTTACGGCTGATGGGCCTTATTAACTTTTTCTTTTCGGAAAACATATGGGCCTTATAATTTGAAAGGTCCATGTACTGTTACATATGGGCTTTTTTAATCAATTACACGTGCCAAACATTCAATAATGTTAAAAAGAATAATATGATACTAAAATGTTTGGGAAAAAACCTCACAACACATTAGAAAAAGAATTGTAAGATGTCGGTTTGAAAAATAAAAATAAGATGAGCCGCCCAAAGCCTCGAACGTGTATTTTTCTCGGGGAGCGGCGTTTGACCTCCAAATTGTTTTGTTCGTGATTTTTCTGAACATACAAGTTTGATTAAACTATCTATCTATGGATATGTTAGCTAAACTTTAATTAAAAAATGGATATATTATAGTCACCTATACAGATAGAGGCATTAAGACGTGTTAAATTTATTAAAATGTGACTTAACAATATCAAGGTGAAGCATGTAGAAGCTCAAGACAGTTATCTCCGGCTTGACATGCCCGTGACAATCTTTGTTTGAGCTACTGCAACTGCAATAATGTTCTTTCTTTCATGTATCATTAAGGTCTTCTACAAAGTAAAAGTGCTACTTCACTTATAGAATTGTTATTTCCTTTACTTTGTATTAATAAAGTGCAAAGAGATGAAAAGTTAGTTAGAAATAGCCACTTGTAACCCACTCTATAAATAGGGTTGAGATTAGGTTTGTAGATTAACTATTCATTTTATTTCTTCCATCCAATTGTATTCAGAACGGTTATTCCATTCTATAAGATTTCTCTTCATTGTTCATTCAACAATCTGCTTTAGATTGTTAATATGATATCAATTTTATACTGGTAATGTCATTTCGATCATAAGCTTCCGCATCTGATTCGAGTTTTATACTCAAATTTCGTTTTGTTTTGATTTCAAAATCGATTGGATTCGGTAATCAGTTCGTTTGGTTTGATTTCAACAATTTTTGTTGAAATCTTGATTCTTGAGTTTTTTGTGCGAATTCGTTCGACTTTTTGTTCGATTCTTCTAGTTCTTGGTTGTCTACAATGGCGAAGAATACTCATGTTGTCTCTCTTGACCCAGCGGTCAATCCGCTTTCTCATACTATCTACACCACAAAGATAATTCGGCAATGTCCATCGCGCTTGAACCTCTGGACGGGGCAAATTTCATTTCTTGGCGGCAGTCGGTGGCCTGTGGTTTGAGTGTGAAGAACAAGCTTCCACTCGTTGATGGTTCTCTTCCAAATCCGATCCCCGATGGTGATAGGGCGGTTTATGCAGCATATGTGTGTGCGAATGACCTGGTTCTGCAGTGGATTCTCAATTCGGTCTCTCCCGAAATCAAGAAGACCTTGAGGGATGAGCATGTTAGTCATAAAGTTGTGTTTACCTGTAATTGTGGTGTTATGGCCAATTGTACTTGTGATCTTCCTAAGCAGTATGCTGCAACACAAGAACAAGATTGTGTCATGAAGTTTTTGATTGTGTTTAGTGAGTCTTATGCTGCCATTCGTAGTCAATTCTTGTTGCATAAGTCATTTCCTCCTCTAGCTAAGGTGTATGCATTATTGTTACAAGAAGAGTCTCAAAGGTCTCTGGTTTGCCCAATTCTGTGTTGCCTGATTCTGTGGCCATGTTAGCTAACAACTCTAGGTTTTATAAAGACAAAAAGAAAGGGTTGAAGTGCTCTCATTGTAATGGGAGTGGGCATTCAGTAGATAGATGCTTTGAGCTGATAGGATATCCACCTGGTTGGAAGGGTCCAAGGGGTGGAAAAGAGAAAGAAAGGTCTGCTAATGCTTTAGTGTCTTCCCCTGAGAAAGCTGTTATGGGGTCTAATCCCGTAATAACTCAAGAGCTTCTTGAGCAGCTCTTGTCCCTAGCTAAACAAGCCCAGAAACCTGTTACTGAGTCAATTCATAGTGCTGCTGGTGTGATTGCTCATGCTACTTCTGATCCCTCTCCTACTTCTCAAGGTACATAGGGAAGTGCTTACTGTTTTCATTCTTCTATTCATGATAAGCCATTTACTTGGATTTTAGATACTGGGGCAACTGATCATATGGTGTCCAGTTTGGAATGTTTTACTACACCTCCAACATTAGCTAATATTAAGATCAGTTTGCCTAACAATGCTATTTCTACTGCAACACATATGGGGACAGTTGTTCTTAATGAACATTTAACACTGTACAATGTGTTGTATGTTTCTGATTTTGCTTTTAACTTGTTGTCTATAAGTCATTTGACCAGATATTCAAATTGTACAGTTAGTTTTATGGCATCAAGTTGTGTTTTGCAGGACAAGTCTACCCTCAAGGTGATTGGTTCTGCTGAGCAACATGGGGGTCTGTATCTGCTTAGAGTGACACATTCAGCAAATTCAGTTGCATCTTCTTCAAACTCTGGTAATTTTAGTATTTGACATTCTAGACTAGGCCATATATCTCATTTTAGCATGTTACAAATAAAGGGTTTGAACTTAAAATCTTCTGATGTTCACAATTGTACTATATGCCCTCTTGCTAAACAGAAAAAAAAAAACCTTTTCCCATTAGTGTTTCTTCCTCTTGCTTGTTTTGATCTCATACATTGTGACATATGGGGGCCTTTTTCTGCCACTTCTCATTCTGGTTTTAGGTATTTTCTTACTATTGTTGATGATCATTCAAGATGTATATGGATTTATTTGTTAAAAGTTAAATCTGATGTCAAAATCTCTTTGGAACACTTTTACAACATGGTACTTACTCAATTCAATAAGAAAATCAAGGTTTTGAGAAGTGACAATGGTTGTGAGTTTTTGTTACATGATTTTTATCACTCATTGGACATAATTCACCAAACATCCTGTGTGGAGACACCACAACAGAATGGGTTGGTTGAGAGAAAACATCAATACCTTTTACAAGTTGCTAGAGTTTTGTTATTTCTGTTGTGCCAGAATAATTAGACTGCACGCGAGGCCTAACATTTAGGAGTAATTTGCATAATACATCCGATGAAGCCCTAGCCCAACCCGTCAGCGACCTAAGCAGGTCGTTCGTACAAGAGGGGCTTGATCATATCTATATCGGGGCGAGGTCTAACCTCACCCGAGCTGCATGACCACGAACTAACAGGACCCTGGGTCGCAACCTTGGGGAGGCACATGTTCCCAATGGCGGCGCTGCGATTCTGAACCTCGGGAAGAAAGTCGGATTAGAGAAGACTTTTCCCAAACGGGAAACTGTCTTCTGGCTTTCGAAAAGCGACTAAAATATAACACCCTAATAAGGATGGATCAGATGAGCGACCTCGGGTACAGTGCCAACGACCTCCAGCGAGCAACTCAAAGCAAGGAGGTCGCCCCATAATCTCACTGGAGCACTCTACCCAGTAACCAAAGTCGGCGTCATTTAATGCTCCCTGCGAGCCATTAAATATCTAGGTCCTAGGCCCCTAGAGGGGCTATACCCCAAGGGTTTGTAGTATAAATACATGTAATTAAAGCTCATTTAAGGGTTCCAACATTGACATTCAATAGAAAAGCTTTATTAGCAAAAAAAGAGGCATTTAGTCCAAACCCTCTTGCAATTTATTGTTTTCCAACACTTCAAATATCAAGCATTAAAGAACATCATCACTACTTTAATGAAGAACATTCCTTTTGATCTTCATTAACTCTCACCAACCCCAAATCATAAATGTTTTGATGTCAATCATAGCCACGTTAATGCCTTAATCCTCCTATCATATTTTTGGTATCAACAATTGGCGCTAGAAGAAGGGTGCCATCACTAGAGTTTTTCCAGATTTTCTATTGAGGCACCCTTTCGAATCTTCAAATCCTCAGTAATCCCATCCAAACCTTCACATCTTCATCCCATACCCGGAGCCCCACCATAGGCGCCCCGCAGGATGTCGCTTCCTACCTGCAAGAGAGGCTAATTTCTTCCAAAGAACGGAAGGTTCCTCAAGAACTCGGGCCGACATCAAAACTCCAGAGGACTCCAGGGAGGCATGAGAATCCTCCCATAATGCGGACAACATGACTGGCTGGCGAAAGCACAATGGACCACATCGACGAAGCCGAGTCCCACCGCTTCTTCCTGATCCCGGGAAAGAGGGAAGAGGACGAAAAACTCCCGACCATCCGACCAAATAAGACCAACCACACGACGGAGGAGTCCGGGACACAAGCCGTGCCCAGAGTCCTTTGGAAAAAACTTCAGCTCGCAGGGAAGTTTCCACAACCGCGGCGCAATTGAAACCGTCTTTGAAAGGTTAAGGCAATGCCACGCACTTTAAGCCCCGAGGTCGCCAAACGAATCCAGAGCCGAATCTTTTCACAATCCTACAGAATTTGGAAACCTTTTGAAGTGGAGGATTTCCGAGGTCGGAGGAACGAGGAGCCGAAGGCCTTGGTGCTGTCTCATTTGGGTCCGCGAGCATCCCACCGACCTCCGAACCCCGGAAATAAGCAGCTCGAAGCCATCAAAGAAACTCTCAAGAAGTTGCAGGATCGTTTAGATCAACAGGAAGGACCATCGACGTCAACTCTCGTCCCGATCTCGCCTTTGGCCCCAGCTATTGTTGATGCCCCGGCACGGGTCAAAATCAACACGACCTCGATCAACCAGTACAATGGGGACTCCGACCCGACCATCCATTTAGGGAAGTTCTCCGATCACATGGCTTCAATGGGGGCCACGGATGCGACACAGTGTCAAATTTTCCCTCTCACTTTAGGCGACCAGGCCTATAGGTGGTTCAAATCTCTAACTCCGAACTCCATCGAGTCCTTCCCCCAGCTCGCCGGTCTTTTCCTAAACCATTTCGTCACTTTGGCCCCAAGGCAACCGACGAAGCAACTCTTCGAGACCATCCAGCAAGGTCCCACAGAGTCGGACCGAGATTACATCGAAAGAGTCGATAACTTTCTCCTAGGCGGCGAACCCATGGGGGATGAGGTCAAGGTGATGAGAGTTGTTCGGGGTTTGCTGTTCAACACAAAGTTATGGAAGCTTATGCATAAGGAGTACCCGAGTTCATATGCGGACTTCCGGTACAAGGTAGGAAATCACATTAGCCGGGTTGAGATGATGGCCATGCGCTTGGGGGAGCAGATCCAGGAGGCCGAGGTAAAGAAACCCGAGGCGGCGGCGCCGAACTCACATAAGAAAAGTGGCGGCCACCGCAAAGCCAACAACTTTAAGCCTTTTAACAGCGAAATCGAGGTCAAGCTATTGGGGGTATTAAGCACCACTCCAAACGAAGTCTATGATCAAATTAAAGACAAGAAACTTTTGGATCAACCCCGTAAAATCACAAAGGAGAATGGGAAGATGAATCCCAACAAGTACTGCCACTACCATGAGAGCATCGGTCACAACACCAGTGAATGTCGCGACCTTCTCCGACAATTATGAAAGCTTTATGAGGATGGAAAGCTAGATGTGTACGTGAACCACAGCGGCCTCAGGCAAACCCAGGGCCCGCCGGCCAGCGACCTATTCCCCCTTTTCCCGACAATGCCGCGGGAAGGGCCGTACAGATGATCGCTCCATTGGGAGGCAGCATCGGCGGGATCCTCCCCTCGATGTTTATGTCGCGATGAAGACGGAAAGCCAAAATACGAGCTCTACACCATGTCCACCAGACTTTCTTCCAAGTCAACCACGCAACCGAGAAAACCAGTTCGCTCGCTTTCTCGAACGAAGACAAGCAAGGAGTCCAATATCCGAATAATGACCCCATAGTGATCTCGACCAAGATCATGGGGGTAATGGTTCATCGTCTACTGATCGATAACGGCTCTTTCTGCAACATCTTGTTCAAAAGGGCTCTCGACCAGATTGGGAACTTCTCTGAATACATCGAGCCTTGCGACCTCACTATCAAGGGATTCGAGGACACTTCTGTGAAACCCCATGGGGCAATCCGTTTGGCAGTTGAATTGGTCTCGGATCGTGATCCGAAAGTCAAGGTGACGAGGTAACTCGATTTCTCATTGTTGATCTTCCCTCGACATATAACGGTTTTCTAGGAAGACCTTTCGAACATGAATTTGGGGCAGCGACCTCGGCCCACTATTATTTCATCAAATTCCCAACTCCGGGAGGGCCCGTAGGGACGATCAAGGGAAATCAGGCGATGTCTACAGGATGCTTGTTATAGGTCGGCGCCGAGCCAGGTGTGACCATGGCGACTCTCAAGACAGGGGCAATTTTAGTAGTGTCGAAAGACCATCCCGGCGACCCGACCTAGCCACCGACGAGCAAACCCAACAAAAGAATGAAGGTCGTCGACGTCGGGGAAGTAGCCGATCTCGAGCCCAGAATAGGTTACGAGCCTATTGACGACCTGCGGTGGGCGAAGGGGCAACGAGCCACGCCGGTAGAAGAGCTCAGAGAGTCCCAGTTAGCGAAGCTCAGTCCGAGATGAAGGTGATCATCGGAACGACCCTGCGCCCCGAGATGCAAAATCAGATGATCGAGTTCCTGAAAGCCAACTTAGACGTTTTTGACTGGTCCCACGGGGATATGGTCGGGATAGATCCCGAGATTGCCTGCCATCAGCTCAACATTAACCCTTCCAGGAAACCGATCTCGCATAAGAGAATGAAGTTTGGTCCCGAGAAATATGCGGCTCTGGCAAAAGAAGTTAAGAATCTCCTAGATAACCAGCTTATCGAGCAAGCTGATAAGCCTCAGTGGGTAGCAAATGCGGTGTTAGTAAAGAAGGCGAACAACTCATGGAGACTGTGCATCGACTTTACGGATTTAAACGACGCTTGTCCCAAAGATCATTTCCCCATGCCACACATCGACCACCTAATAGACAATACGGTCGGACACGAGGTGATGTCTTTCATGGACGCATTCGCGGGCTACCATCAAATAGCCATGCACCGAGACGATCAAAATCACACTTCCTTCCTGACGGAGAAGAACATCTACTGCTGGAAGTGCATGCCTTTTGGTCTGAAAAACGCCGGGGCAACGTATCAAAGGTTAGTCAATCGCATGTTCGCGGACCAAATCGGCAAGACCATGGAGGTATATATCGATGATCTGGTGGTTAAAATCAAGAGAAGAGAGGACCATTTGGGGCACCTCGCCCAGGCCTTCGACATCTTAAGGCAATATAAGATGAAATTGAACCCCAAGAAGTGCAACTTTGGAGTGGAGTCTGGAAAGTTCTTGGGGCATATGGTGAGCCATCGCGGGATTGAGGCGAACCCGACCAAGATCCATGGCGTGCTCGACATGAGAGCACAACAGAACATCAAGGAAGTTCAGAGGTTGACAGGGCGGTTGGCAGCTCTAAATCGTTTTATCTCGCGGATGGGGGACAAATGTAAACCTTTCTTTGATGCGATCAGGAAGGGGAAGTTCAAATGGACAACTCAAAGCCAGCTCGCGTTCGAGAACATAAAGGATTACCTATCAAACACGCAGATTCTCGCAAAGCCTGGCCCGGGGGAAAAGCTTTACCTCTACTTGGAGGCCTCAGAGACCGCATTAAGCGCCGTGTTGGTCCGGGCTGAGGGGCAAGACCATCTGCCGATCTATTTCGTGAGCCAGACTTTGAACGACGCCGAGCTAAGATACCCCCCTCTAGAGAAATTCGCCTATGAGCTCGTAATGAGCGTCTGAAAGCTCCGACCATATTTTTTTGACCACCATGTCGAGGTCCTGACCTCGCTACCGTTGCGGCGAATACTCCATCGACTAGATACCGCAGGAAGATGCCTCAAGTGGTCGGTAAAAATCGGACAGTTCGGCATAACATACGCACCCCAGACGGCAATAAAGGCACAAGCATTGGCGGATTTCCTCGTGGAATTAACTTTCCCGACCAAGCAAGAAAAAACAGTGGGGCAACCTTGGGAATTATATGTGGATGGGTCGGCAACCAGTGATCGAGCTGGGGTAGGCGTAGTGCTAATCAACCCGGAAGGAAGATAATTCACAACTGCAATCCGTTTTGATTTTCAAGCAACGAACAACGAGGCCGAGTACGAAGCTCTGATCAATGGCCTAGAGATGGCCATGGCAATAGGAGTACAACGTGTCAAGATTTTTTGCGATTCTCAGCTGGTGGACTTCCAGATGACGGGCGAGTACGAGGCGAGAAGCGAACAGATGATGGCTTACCACAAGATAGCCCGAAACCTGATCGAGAAGCTCGAGCAGGTCGAGATATCCCAGATTCCTAGGAATAAGAACACCCAAGCAAATGCTCTAGCTCGGCTGGCAACGTCTGAAGGAGCGGCCGACATGTCGGACATAACAATCATCAAGCTCGCTGCCCCGTGGGGCAGTCCTGCCCTTGTCGCGCCTTTGGCCGCCAAGAAGGATACCTGGATGAGTCCGATCATTAAGTACATTAAGAATGGCGAGCTCCCCACTGACAAGGTCGAGGTCCACCGACTTCAACTAAGGGCAGACCGATACACGATCATCGACGATCAATTATACAAGCGAGGTTTCGCCCTCTCTTTGCTAAAATGTGTAACCCCCGAGGTCAGCAAAGAGATAATAAAGGAGATACATGAAGGGGTATGTGGTAACCACGCTGGAGGGCACTCACTCGCCCACAAGATCCTGCGACAGGGCTATTTCTGGTTAACGCTGAAGCAAGATGCCCTCGACTTCGCCAAGGCATGCAAAAGATGTCAGGTCTTCGCACCGAAAATTAGGGTCGCCCCAGAAGAGCTCGCATCGGTATACAACCCTTGGCCCTTCGCCAAAATGGGGCATCGACCTGATCGGACCGCTACCCATGGCACCGGGAACGATCAAGTTCGCGGTGGTCGCGGTCGACTACTTCACTAAGTGGGCGGAAGCAGAGGACCTCGGGAGCACGGATCAGGCCTCGATCATTCGATTCATATGGAAGAACATCATATGCAAATTTGGCCTACCCCAGACAATCGTGTCGAATAACGGACCGCAGTTCAACGGATGGGAAATCGGGGCATTTTTCGAGAAGTGGCGGATCACCAAAATTTTCTCCACCCCATATCACCCACAATCAAATGGCCAGATGGAGGCGGTTAATAATATCATCAAGCACACACTCAAGACAAGGATCGAAGGGGCAAAAGGGATTTGGGCGAGCAAGCTCCCCGAGATACTCTGGTTATATCGGACCACCTGCCGCAATTCAACAGGGGAAACACCTTTCTCCCCCTTGCTTTTGGATCGGAGGCAGTCATCCCGACAGAGATACATTTCCCGACATACCGAACATCACAAGCTATCGATGAAACCAACGATCGAGCTCAATAGGCCAACCTCGATTTCCTCGAAGAAAAACGTATCAACTCAAACGTCCGCAATGCGATCTACAAACAGAGGTCGGAAAAGTACTACAACTCGAAGGTGCGAGTTTGTCAATTTCGCAGGGGTGACCTCGTGTTGAAAAAAATACAAGGAGTCAATCAAGGACCTTTCGGCCCAACGTGGGAAGGGCAGGACCTTTAGGCCCAACGTGGGAAGGGCCTTTCAAGATCACGAAGATACTACCTAATGGAGCATACGAGCTCGAAGACATCAACGACATTCCGGCTCAGTATCCATGGAACGCGACCTTTATGAAGAAATACTATCAGTAGGAAGGGGCTTTAGCCTGAGCTTATTAATATAGAGTATAGGAACTACCTCGGAGATGAATGTAGCGATTATTCCTGCATAAATACAAAGTTCCAATTTTCCCATTTTATCCTCTATCAAATCGAAAATTAGGGGGCAGGTCGGTCTATTGGTCGGTCCACTAGCCTCAATCATAGTTATAGTAAATCGAGTTCGCTAAGTCGCAATTTCTTAAGATGACATATGCAAAGCTCGATAACTCAAAAAATTCCAAGTTATTGTTTACCGAGTTCTTTAAGTCGCAATTTCTTAAGATGACATATGCGAGCTCAATAACTCGAAGCGAATTATAAGTTACAGTTCGCTAAGTCGCAACTAAGTAAGACGACACATGCGAGGTGGATAACTCAAAATAAGTTGCAAGTTATAAGTTTGCTAAGTCGCAAATTCTTAAGACGACATATGCGAGCTCGATAGCTCAAAAAATTCCAAGTTATTGTTGGTCGGGCTCTTTAAGTAGCAATTTTTAAGACGACGTAAGAAAGATGAGCAAGCCATAAGTTAATTTTCGCTAAGTTGCAATAAATTAAGACAACAAAAGTAAAGCAAAACAAAATGATCAAAGCCCATGGGGCATTCCATTAAAAAGAAAATAAAAATTGTGCAAATATGTCCTTCGCGGACGAAAACAAGAAAAAAAATAGAGGAGAAAAACATGGTAGGATTTGCTTAAAAGGCCGGACTCAGGTTTGGGCCTCTGGAGCCGGATCCTCCCTTTCCACCCAAAGAGCTGGCCTCGCCGAGGTCGCGGGTCCTGGGAGAGATCCCCTGTGTTGTTCCTCCTTCCACGACCTTCTCCTTTTGTTTAGTCGATTTTATTGCGAAATCCAAGAGCGTTTATAAGAAAGCGACGAATAAATTATTTAAAAAACAAAAATGGGATCCAAGTCCTCGACACCTCAAACCGAGTCCTTCCGAGTCAAAGTAAAGTCCATCAGTCCAAGGTTTTTTTCGCAAGACGATGGGAGCCAAAAAGTCCAAAGGGTTTCGATTCTTGGGTCCCTGCAAAAAAATCTGTTGAACTTTAGGAAATTAAAGAATGCCGGATTTACTTTGGGCAACAACCAAAGCCCCACCTTCCAAATTGGCCTACGGCTAAATCCCCAGGAACCCACCAAAACCTCGGCAACGCCCTGCGGATTTTATGAAGCACCTCGCTTCATAATATCACCAACCTCCACCGAGGCCCCCAAGTTAGCCCACGCCGTCTTAGGGCATATTTTGTGTTTTCAATCTTGGTCGGAGGGCAAAGGGGATCCCGCTGATTAATAGGAAATCGCAAGCCCGTTCATGGCGCTTCATAACGATTATATGGTAACCTGGCATTCCCTTGAGCTTTTGATGTCATACCATTTCGTCGAAACCCAAAACGGAAGCAATGCCTTGTCATCCTTTCTCTTCACATCCTTTGGGAACCAAAGGTTATAAACGGCTGACGAAGAATTTTCGGTCCGATAATGAGATTCGAAAGATAATGAACATGCCCATCAAGATCCCAACCTCCGATTTTGAATCAAGGGGTTGTAGATGATTCCTCCATTACTCATGACGTCCCATGCCGGGTCACTTCCCTGGTCTCCAGCCCGAGAAATGTGACCTTCCAACTCGATAATGGCAAGGTTCCCCCTTTTCTCGTACCTAGGTCTCTAACTCGCATATTTGAAAGTTTATAAAACTTCAAATGTTTTAATTCTTGGAGAAGAGAAAAGGTGCAAGATCCACCAAACCGAGGGCCACATTCTTCCGATCCACTGGGAAAACCCTCCTACCATGGATTAAGTCTTTGCCGCAAAGATTTTTTTCCCCAACTGGTTTTAAAATCCTGGGGTCCGCAGACGCCATGCGTCATCCACCGAGGAAATCAAGACTACGGTCGATTATTAGAGGCCTTGACATGGGGCAATTACTAGATGTTATCATCCGACTTCGGAGAAATGCATGACACCATGGCTAGCTATATATTGCCCAAAGGGGCTTGATCATAAAGTTGCATATGGTTAAATAACCCATTGATTCCTAAAGCCAAGGGTCCACGACCAATGATAACGATTATTCAAAAGTTTGACTGTAAAGCCCAACCGAAATTGTTTGTTAACCCGAGGTAAAACAGAATCCCGGAGCTCATGAGGAGTCCGGAGATCGAAAGAACTGAGGAAATTGACACAAAAGAACTAAAGTCGGATTTAATGAAGACTAGGTCCTCCCCTGCGGCTAAAAGAGTTTGTAAAAATAAATTAAAGTTTAAGTTTCCAACATTGACATTCAATATGAATGCTTTATTAGCAAAAAAGAGGTCAAATCCACATAAAAAAATAAACAAAAAATATCATAATACTTTAATGAAGAACATTCGATCTTCATTAACCACCAACCCCAAATCATAAATGTTTTGATGCCAATCATAGCCACATTAATGTCTTACTTGTCATGTATCAACTTTTCCATGCTTTTGTATCAGTGAATGTATTCTTACCGCAAAGATATTTGATTAATTGTGACGCCATCTTTGTTCTTTGTATAATGTGTCTCCCTTGAAAATTATATGGAAAACAACCCCTAATTAGCTCTAAGTGTTTTGACTTATGTTTTGGTACATTATCTCGGGATGCGTTCTCGAAGTTATCCTTTTGGAACCAAAGGTTATAAAACCCTTGACTTAATAATGGTAAGATTTTCATTTCTGTGATTTTCTATGAAATTGTTTTTTCCATATGCCGATAAAGACGAAGCTCAGGTCGTTTAATTGCGTTTTTGAATCAAGATTGTAGATGATTCCTCCATTACTCAAGTTTTTAATTGTAAGGGCCCTTAAGATCCTTAGCGAATCAAGTCCGTTGGACAAAGTGAAACTGATTTTTCTAATTAAAGGTTATAGTGAACTTCGCAACTGATGAGTCTCTTATCGATGTGTTATTGAACCTTTCCGATCTATTTCTGGTTATCAACCTCGATTTAAATATGCCGAAAGCCTTTTAGATCTACCTCCCGAGGCTAATTTGATTGTTTCGTGTGGAAAACCCCCACACACTCATAAGGTTTTTATCGCATCCATTTCTCAAAAACATTGAACCAAAAGTTATAAGCGCTTAAGGACAATCCTAATTGGTACTGGCGAATATTGATGCCTTGGAAAGAAATAACATGGACTCTAGTTCCTTTTAAAATAATGAGATCAGAATCCCAAACGGGTTTTTAAAATCAAGTATAAACAAGATGGGTCCATAGAAAGATATAAGGCAAGGTTTTGCTGAAGGGTATACGGGGAATTTTTACCTTTTAGCCCTGCTAAGCAAAGTGACCACAAAGAAGATTATTACGTGCAATAGCTATCGTCATTCATCAACTAGACGTTAACAATGACTTTAACCGAGGAAATTTACATGACTACACCACCGGTTATTGCATTGAATCGACAACCCGGTCTCACTAACTCAATAAAAGTGGTTTGAAACAGATATCAAAACAATGGTTTACTAAACTTTGAGATCGATTGCATCCAACTCTTTATTCACAAAGCACACAACTATTTCATTTCAACGCTATTGTTTGTTATGTGGGATGATGAAGGGAAGAGATACAAGATTGTCGGGAAGTCGAAGCCGATGAATATTATGCACAAAACATATACGTGTAAAATAAACAAAGAATAAGATGGATTTGATTATTTAAAAAAGACCGTAAAATAGTACGAGCCTTACAAAATCAGCTTTTGATCAAGGAGAATCGATCCGATAAAAAAGTATGTTTATCTGATTCTTTTTCAAACCAACCCTGAACTTCCATTTATCATATTTGTCAGATCGCATTGGGTTCACTTTTTATACGCGACGATTTAGATGCCTCACCTCTCGAATTTTTTGCAGTCCTTCCCGATTCTTCAACTTTTTTTTTTTCGAATTTCATACTTTGTATAAACGGCCGATGGAGGTTTTTTCATCTTGATTGATGAGACCGACGAATTTCCGAGCTAAAAGATGCGGAAAGAGGGGCCCTCTTTAGATTCTGGTCGCAAAAAAAACTCGCCCACCCGATGATTAAATTCAAACATTACACTTGAATGTTAGAAATTAAAAACAACGTCAGATTCTACATCGTCTTACTACTTACTTTTAGGGTCAACGCCAAATAAACTTTAATTAGTACCCAACCTCCACTTTATGTTGATCCTTTACCACCTCGTCCAAAGTTTCCATGGCCCACTTGGCTCCGCCAATCCCCATAAACCCACCAAAACCTCGATTAGTAGAATCAATAACTTCCACCTTGGATTCGACGCCCGTGATTTTATTTTGCCTGCTCTTCGCCCCATACTCAAATTAGGTCTAACGGAGATAATATTGACGTAGATAAATACATCGGCAGAAGCGGGAAATTTTAGCAACTGCAAATTTAATCGACGCAACATAATAAACTCCAATACCGTTGCTGGTTCTCACACCAAAGATATATAATTAGTATAATGCTCAAGTATAATTTGGCTTCGCCTTAACAACCTCATTGATTAGAGAACGAGAATCCCAAGAGCATAGGTTGGCCGAGCCGTGACTTGATGAAACCCTATGATGTCAAGTTTCTCGGCACCCAGGTCTGGATGAATTGAAATCGCGGTACCCGGAGAATTACTCGCTTGCTCGTGGAATGGAATATCGGAATCCGATTTTTTGACGTTGTTCGCAAATGACCAAGAAGAATCCTTCGGCACCGAATCCTGTTTTGCAATGATCAAAAGTTAACGCCAAGCAAAATTGCTCCAAAGAGAAATTTCGTTCGTGGGCGTATTGGGTCGGGACTTCGGATATTTGGCATCAAGTGTGAAATCCCAATTTGAAAGCGAATTTCTTCGCTAATCCTATTTCGGGTGGAGGATCTCTTCCTCAAGGGAAATCCGCATTACCTTGAATACCGCCACCAGAGAAAGAAGTCAGTGGTTTGTTCGAGGCTTCCTCACCATCTTCACATGGATCCTTCCATGCAGGATAATTCCCAGGCGTTTTGTTAGCGATAGCTTTTTCACCGATCCCAACACATCCCAGACGGCTTATGGGTTATTTCATCTACCCTTAGTTTTTCATCCAAGGTCGAACCCAAAATGAACAAACCCACCACCGCCAAGGGCTTTTTGTTGATACTTCTGGGGACCTCATACAAAATGCCAACCGAGCAAACTTCCGAATTGTTCGACGGACTTCTAACCTCGAGGTTGAAGAACTGTTGATTGTCGAAATGGAAGCCATCTTCTCCAAATTGGACTCGATCTTGACTTAATCGACCAGCCACGACTTTCTCTAAGTCTTCCTCGATGATCCAAATGAATCTTAACACTTTGCTCGGGCTCAGTGCCGCCATGTTGAGCGAGGTTGAGCAGTTTTAATTAAAGAACTCTTTCGTCCTCACACCTTTTCTCATCCGATGAGTTCACGTCGTCCCACCCCTAGAAAAACATAGGCGCCGGTAGGGTCGCCGGAAAGTTTGTGCTTAACATCCAAGCCAATTATTCGCTTTGATTAGAACTTCAAGACCGTCGAAATAAATGGTCCGGTGATGAATTGAAATCGCTCGAGCAAACTGGAGAGGCCCCATGCCCGCCAATTTTTACGTGGAGAATGAGGATGCTGCTCGTAAAAGAGGTAATCGCCACGGAATGAGAGGTGCTAAAGCCAAAACTTCGGGTCGAATTTGAAAAATGGAAAGTGAGAGGAACGAACTTGGCCAATATAAGAGATTGATGGGGCTCTAAGCCGCATTTATTTCCACATTGACCTCTGTCTAACTTTTTCGGGTCACCGACTATTAACCCAACCGGGTTTTATAACTCAAGACTGATAACCCTCCCGTATCGCCTTTACCTCCCAATGTCGACGGAATGGTCTGTCGACTTTTCCGTTTTTCCGGCCACATCAAATCAGTTTATCCAATTCCTTTGTAATATAACCATATTAAGAAGAAGGTTGCTTTATCAAAATCTTCACACCGAATCCCGACAAAGTTTGAACCATCGCGTCTTCCCAACGAGTAAGCATCCGATACCCTACATCCCAATTGCTAAATAAGTTTCATTTTCTTCCATCTACCCTAGTTTTCGATTTTTTATGCCTCATGTCTTTTTTTTTCTTACAAGACTTGTGTAATTTTGATCATCTTCCCCGAATATTTTGAAATGAATATCATTAGAAATTTTCTTTTGTTGAGTCCAACTGTCCCGAAATCCCCATACTAACTCGTCATGCTTGATTCGTCAATTGTGGAGCCCGAAGAAACATCAAAACCTGAGAGACGGCATACTGACCCCATAACATAGCCCCGGCTCGACTTTATCGTGTTGAATGCCTAGATTCTATTACATCGCTCATTGGCAGAGCGAGGAGCCCTCTCCGGGTTTTGAATTTAACTTCCGGGAGGGTTCAAATGGATTTAACGGTCTTATTTGTAACATGGGTAAATATGGAGAAGAGAAAAAGGTTTGGGAAATACCTTACCTAAAGTTCATGAATTCGCTTTTATTTTGGACAACAACGATCAAAGAATCTGAGCAAAGGCAGAGAGAAAGGAGATTGCAGATTTGGGAAAAAAGCTTTCAGAGAATGATGAGAGAAAACCTCACTTATATAGAGAGAGTTTTTTTTTTCTTATTCAACTTTTTCCTTTTTTTTTTTTCTCGATTTGAACCAATGCCCTTTAGGAGTCGCAACAAGGCCGCGTCGATGGGTCGAGGCCACCCGCCGTCATCGACAACCCTTGAAATCCAGATCGTGATGAACACGAGCCATCATCACACCCAACATATTTTTTTTTTAATCGCAGACTATACTAAGTATGCCCCTATTTGCCGGATCAAACCTCCATGAAACGTCATATTTTTGCAAAACGTTCGCACAGGACCTTCCATGCTCAAAGAATTAACTCACCACTGGTCGCGCCCATTTAAACTGTCCGAAATCAATCGACAACTCCGCTCGACAGATTCCTATCTAATCCCACGCGAAGCATTCAAAAAATAATATATTCTTTAAGAGTCGCCCTTTCTGGGGTCAATTAACAATATGTTCGCCTTTGATCTCGTATATACACACTTTATTGATAATATTTTTCAAATTTGGGTCTCTAACCTTGTAAGACAAGGGATTTTATAAGGCCTAACATTTTTCCGCTTTGATATCCGCCTCCATCTTGGATTCCCAGTTCATAAACACCATACATCCGATTTATTAACCAGCCGTTGACATTTGTTCAAGATAATTCGACTTTGAATTATAAAACTTTTCTCGCCTATTTTGTACATAGTATTCTTGAAATCAGTGTTGTTCGAGGCTGAGCAGCCCAATTTTCAGGAGATTTTTACCAAACAAAAGCTTCATTGGCTTTTGATCATACCAATGCTCAAGCGAACTCGAATCGAGGATATTCTAAGTTGTTCGAGTAAGCCCACAATGGGCCGGTCGACGATCCTTCGCCACGACTATAAAGACGTTAAAAACATGGTCAGCATTTGCAAGACCCTTCAGTTCTAAATTGTTTAATCCAACCTTGATCCCAAATACAGATGATGTAAACAAAGTTCCACATTCATCGAATTTTCATTCCATCACCAATTTGATAAACGACAAAAGCAGGAATCGACAGATAGATACCCATTCAAAACAAAGTTAAGATCCTTTGAGGTGAATTTTAAGGATTGCCATTTGTAGCACGCAAATATATAGCATTCCTTTCAAATGTGTCGCCTTGCCGAAAATTTTATCAACGGGCCTTTAAACGTTTTCCATCACGGGAGAAGTACCCCGCCTTCGTAAATAACTTGTTATCGAAGTTTTTAACATCCGCCTTCCTCAATGGCGGATATGTCAAATCAACTTATCGAACCAAGTTTCTTTGCTAAAGAATGTCGGATCGTAGAAGATTTTCCCCAAAATGGAAAACTTGGTCAAAATGCTCAAACTCGGCTGGTCGTTGATATGGTCGCCATTTGTTCTTTTTTGATAAACGACACTACCGAATCTTTTCAAATCCCATTGTCACTAAATTATTCAGGAATGAAAATCAAATCGAGTAATGAAACCCCTAATAAGGATGGAACTTGTTGATGATCCATCAAACGGTGCAATGGTTGATCGATGGCGATATGTCAACTCAAATGAATCGAGTCCCCATCATTGCGATATAAAAAAAGAATGCCGACCAATCTAACTCCAATCAACATTTGGCACCAGGACTTGAAATGGAACGTTTGAATATTGCATTGCAAAAATATGGTCAATTTCGACACTCAAAACTTAATTTTTCCAAATCGGAATACCGAGCAACTTGAATAAATGGGTAAATGCCTCAATCGCTTATGCATCACCGAGCACTTGTTCGCCCAAAGAACTTATCGAAAGTTAAAGGCGGGCATTGCCCTATTTCGTGATATAAACCATTTAATGCTCCTTTGACATGAGCATTAAATATCTAGGTCCTAGGCCCCTAGAGGGGCTATACCCCAAGAGTTTGTAGTATAAATACATGTAATTAAAGTTCATTTAAGGGTTCCAACATTGACATTCAATAGAAATGCTTTATTAGCAAAAAAAGAGGTCTTTGGCCCAAATCCTCTTACAATTTATTGCTTTCCAACACTTCAAATATCAAGCATTAAAGAACATCATCACTACTTTAATGAAGAACATTCCTTTTGATCTTCATTAACTCTCACCAACCCCAAATCATAAATGTTTTGATGCCAATCATAGCCACATTAATGTCTTAATCCTCCTATCATATTTTTGGTATCAACAATTTCAGTCTTCATTGCCTATTGTGTATTGGAGTGAATGTATTCTTACCGCAACATATTTGATTAATAGGATGCCTACTGTTGTTCTTAATAATGTGTCTCCCTTTGAAAAATTATATGGAAAACAACCTAATTATTCTTCTCTTAAGTGTTTTGGATGCTTATGTTTTGCTAGCACATTATCTGCAAATAGATCTAAGTTTGATCCTAGGGCTGTTAAGTGTGTGTTCTTGAGTTATCCTTTTGGAACCAAAGGTTATAAACTGCTTGACTTAGTCACTGGTAAGATTTTCATTTCCAGAAATGTGATTTTCTATGAAATTGTTTTTCCATATGCTGATAAAGATGAAGCTCATGCTTTTGTTCAAAGTTTAATTGCAAAAGAATCCTTTTTGAATCAAGATTTTGTAGATGATTCCTCCATTACTCATGTTGTTCCTGATATTGTAAGTCAGACAGTTAGTGATGAGTCTGCTTTCTTTCCATAATAGATAGGTTATTGAACCTGTTCTCAGTGATAGACAGGCTATTGAACCTGGTGTGAGTAATAGACAGGCTATTGAACCTGATGATAAACAGGTTATTGAACCTGATAACAGAGGAAATATGCTTTCTCATGATGTGGTGAATGATACTCTTCTCAGAAAGCCTTTTAGATCTAGGTCTCAACCTGCATATTTGAAAGTTTATGAAACTTCTTTGCCTCGATCTTTAATTCCTGAAAATCCTGAGGCCAATTTGATTGTTTCTTGTGGAAAACAGTATGACATTTCTGATTATTTGTCAACTGATAAACTTTCACACACTCATAAGGTTTTTACTGCATCCATTTCTCAAAACATTGAACCAAAAAGTTATAAGCAAGCTAAGGACAATCCTAATTGGCATGAAGCTATGAGAAATGAGTTAGATGCCTTGGAAAGGACTAACACATGGACTCTAGTTCCTTTGCCACCAAATAGAGATTGTATTGGTTGCAAATGGGTTTTTAAAATCAAGTATAAACAAGATGGGTCCATAGAAAGATATAAGGCAAGGTTGGTTGCTAAAGGGTATACTCAACAAGAGGGAATTAATTACTTTGATACCTTTAGCCCTGTTGCTAAAGTGACCACAGTAAGATTATTACTCTCTGTTGCAATAGCTAGAAATTGGTTCATTCATCAACTAGATGTTAACAATGCTTTTTTACATGGTGATTTAACTGAGGAAATTTACATGACTACACCACCTGGTTATTGCATTGAATCTGACACAAGGGTCTGTAAACTCAATAAAAGTCTATATGGTTTGAAACAGGCATCAAAACAATGGTTTACTAAACTTTCTGAGTCTTTATTTGAGATTGACTATGTGCAATCTGAGGCTGACAACTCTTTATTCACAAAGCACACAACTATTTCATTCACTGCTATTGTTTGTTATGTTGATGATCTAATTGTATCTGGTGATTCTATGGAAGAGATACAGCATGTCAAGAGTTTTTTGCACAATAAGTTTACTATTAAAGACTTAGGTGTATTAAAGTATATACTAGGCATTGAAGTAGCAAGATCAGATAAGGGTCTAACTTTGTGTCAAAGAAAGTACACACTAGACCTGTTAACTGACTTTGGCTACTTAGGCAGCAAACCTTGTAATACACCTATGGATTCAAAACTACAACTTGTACATGCTGATGACAACAACAGGACAAATCCCAAGCTTTACAGAAAAATTGTGGGAAAACTATTATACTTAACAGTTACAAGACCATATATATCCTATAATGTACAATCATTGTCTCAGTTCATGAGTAATCCTTTTAAAAAGCACATGATTGTTGTACACAGGGTGCTGATATACTTGAAGGGAACTCCAGGTTTGGGTATCTTTTATTCCAGCACCAATGATTTTAAACTTCATTCTTATACTGACAGTGATTGGGCTAGGTGTGTTGAAACTAGAAAAAACATTACAGGTTATACAATCTATTTGGGGAACTCTATCATATCTTGGAAGTCCAAGAAGCAAAATACAGTTAGTAGATCATCTACTAAAGCAGAGTACAGAGCAATGACAACCACAACATGTGAAGTGCAATGGATCCTCTACATCTTGAAAGATCTACATGTTCTTGTTCAACTTCCAACAACCATCTATACTGACAGCAAGTCAGCCTATCAAATGGCACTAAATCCTTACCTCCATGACAAAAGCAAACATATATTCATTGATTGCCACTTCACAAGACAGAAGATCAAGGAAAAAGTCATCAAGATCATTCACATACCAATAGAGGAAAATCTGGCAGATATCATGACCAAACCTCTTCTTCCAACTCCATACAACACTTTCAAGTCCAAAATGAGACTCTTAAACATTCACTCTCATTTTGAGGGGGGTCTAAAGAGTAAAAGTGCTACTTCACTTATAGAACTGTTATTTTCTTAACTTTGTATTAATAAAGAGCTAAGAGAGGAAAAGTTAGTTAGAAATAACCACCTGTATACCCACTCTATAAATAGGGTTGAGATTAGATTTGTAGATTAACTATTCATTTTATTTCTTCCATCCAATTGTATCCAGAACGGTTATTCCATTCTATAAGATTTCTCTTCATTGTTCATTCAACAATCTACTTTAGATTGTTCTCTAAATTGAATAAGTTCTCTAACAATTGATTATACAGTAAAACTTCTATAACCTTGGGACCATAAAATTTTATTAATTTAGAGAGATATTAATATATCAAAAAATTAATATTTTATTAATTAAAAGAGAGACTTTTTAAATTCAGCAAATTTAATACATATGTATTGAAAATAAATAAATTCATAAATGTTTCATTGATTATATTCATGCATCAACCAATTCTTTGTAATTAATTAAATATATTCATGTATAATATCAATTCATTGTATACAATTAACTATTATATTCATGGACGCATGTATCAATTCATTGAAATTACTTAAATATACACGTTTACATTAATTTGTTGCACTTAAATAACTATAATAGTCAATTAAGTATATTCATGCATGATGAATGAAACATATATTATATAAATATCAATATGGAAATAAAATAATTCATAACACCCAACCATGTCTTCTCATCTAAAGGCATCGCAAAATCATCCATGAATGATCAAATGCGTAAAGCATTATGTGAGTATTAGAGCTTTCAAGATGCACTATCGTAGGAGATTCTACAAAAATCTACTGGAAGGTCATGAGTTGGGGCTACCTAATCCTGAAAAGATTAATGTTTTAAATGTCATCAATTTTGCAGTCTCCGCTTGGACAACCAATGTTTCTCAAGTGTCAATAGCAAATTATTTTCGGCACTGCAAAATCCGTTCAAATGAAGAAATCTCAAGCGACTCAAGTGAGACAAACTTTGAAGAAAGCCTACATGAGCTTGAGAATATGGTCAAGGATGTTGGTTATCGCAATGAAATGGACGTCAACAAATTGGTGGACTATCCGGGTGAAAATGATTAATGTTCAATGGTTCAAAGTTTAGAGGAAATTGTTGTTGATATTATTGAAGATCCTACTAATGATGAAGCTGAAGATGATTCAATACCGTTGGAACCAGTCACGAGAAAGGAGGCTTTGAGCGCGACAACAATTCTTCACAATTTTTTGTTGCAGCTAGAGAACTCGACACCGGAACTCTTGGCTGCAATTAAAAAAGTTAGGGATGAAATCCAATTAAATTTAAATTTTAAGAAAAATCAAGTAACAATAGATTCATATTTTAGCAAATTACCATAATATTTATAATTGTAATATTTATGAATTATTAATTTAGAGTTTTAATGCGACCTAATATTTATAAAGGGATTTTCCAAAAAAATATTATCTTATTATTTTATCGAATTTGATGATTTTTTTACAAAGGCCTAAGTCGGGACCGGAAGATTTTATTATTTTAGAGAGTTTATTAATTTATAGAGTATTAATTTATTGAGATTTTACTATATTTAAAAAAAAATGCATGAGTTTGTAACAGGCTTCATTGTGACAAGTCTTAAGTCTCTGCCTATTGATTGTTTAGTTTAGAGAAAAAAACAGATAAAATAAATCTAAAAATAGATATGCTCCTCATTGGTCAGAGGTTTCTATCTCATCGTTTTCACAAGAGCATCTGCCCATTCAGAAACGGGATAACTAATTTATTCAGTATGACTTTAACTGTGTCTCTAGGCTAGTATGTTAAAATTTAGTGATACTAAAAGCAGCATGGTCAAACTTTGACCAAAATGGATTTCCTACTTTTAACTTTTGCCCGTCTGAAAAAGAATTGCAGCAAAGAAAAAATTCTTTCAATGGACCCATTTTATTCATCCATCCATCATCTTTCCTCCACATCATCTCCACATTATTAATTTTCAAATATTCAGTTATTTAAATACACTTTTACAATTATTTATCAATCATTCATTCATCATCCATCCTTACACCTTTTATTAGTCACACTATTACCCTATTTCAAAATGTTTTTAATCAACTGTCCTGCAGATAAATCAGGAATACATAAACAAATACATTAATTAGACCAAAGAATGTGATTGCAATATAAAGTCGTAACTCACAATTGAACAAATCGAGTAAGCTCAAATTGACGTAACATGAAACCTATTAGGGCAAAAGCACCATGCAGAGCAAGTGAGCAACAAAGTCCAAAGACCGCCTATTGGACACCAAGTTACCAACGAGTAAAATCTCCTTGTGCTTAGGAACCCATAGTAACAAAAAATGAATGCGCTAAACTATTAGCAGGGTTACATTTGTGGTAATATAAATATTATTGCAATTCCAATCTTTTTATAAATAGTATATACTTAAAACATGCAAATATACATTAGAAGCTTATAAATTTTATGAGAACAAGATTTATATTGTATCTATTATGGTCTGTTTATGCAATTTGTAACTGAATGCTAGTCATAAGCATTTTATTTTTTTGTTAGAATTTTAAGTTAAATTCATGTTAAATTTCCGGAACTTTTGACATTTTTAAATTTTTTATTGATATCAATATATTAACTTATGTTTCTTTAAGATGCTGATATTTTCATTATAGTTTCAGCCTTAGTCTTGCCTGCCCCAATTATTTGGGTTTTTCAACCTTAGTCTTGACACTGGCCATATTCTTCTGGTCCAAACCTCCTGTTACACATATGACATTAAAGAGAATAAATTGATAGAAATAATTGGTGTGCTTATTGATGAATATGAATTTATGTGTTTGTCGATGAACGTTCTCTCTTCTGTTGCGTGTGTCAATCAATCTAACTAAAAAAATGGGATAGCTCAAGTGGTTAGAGTACCACTACCTATGCCTAAGAGGTCATGGGTTCGAGTCATTTGTCTTACTAGAAAACAAAATAAAAATCTAACGGGTGTAACTAGACTACTAGAGATTCGGACCGATAATATCTAACAAATTATGTCATGAAAATGACTCTACATATATTGAATATCCATACAGATTTCCATGCATCAATTTCAGGTCCCTACCATCTCACAATCCAGTCGGCACACATGCAAACCAAAAACCTTTTGACCATTTTGAATTTGAAGAATCATATGCTTTTCTCTTTTACTTTCTTTATGAAGAAGCATAATGGAATGTTCACAATAATACCAGTATATGTCACCTAGTTTTGGCCCTCCACTCTTCTTTTGCTTCGCATATTCACAAGATTGATGGATCTAGTTGCTTCCTAACCTTAGTTCTCTGAAGCAAAAGACTAGGTTTCCTCATGCATACACGTGTTGAAAACCATACTTAATAATTATAAACTTTTAAATCACCTTAACTATGAAATCTTCTAATATGTTTAGCAAAACGGTTTTATGATTTTCATGGAGGTTAAGGTTGATGCAATGCTGCCGGAATTGCTGAGGTCTCTCCAATTTCAACTATTGCTAAGATCAGACTTTGTTTGGTTACTTTGGAGCTTTATGTTGGAAAAATATCTTTACTTTGGTTAATTAAAAATTGTACGTGCATTAGGGAAATGTTTTCATGTTTGATTTCACTAAGCCCCTAAACTTATAAATTTTATTTCACTAAGCCCCTAAACTTGTAAATTTTATTTCACTACTATGTCCTTATACATTCATTATCTTTAACTAAACCAAGTAGTTATTCAAATATTATTTACATCGAGTATTTTACTAGAAGGCAAGGCATTAAAATTGAAAATTTAAGGATTTAATAAAACAATTAGAAGTATAAGTGGCAACTGCTTATGTGAAAGTTCAGGGACTCAATAAAACACAACGAAATCTACAAAGGCCCAATGACTTTAGGGCTAAAGATCTTTGCTATTTACTATCTTTTTTATGCAAAACGTGAATTAAATATATATTAAAATAACCATATAAAAAGTGGTACATGGATAGACTTTCTATCGATTCTATATTCTAAGTATGGCTTTTCTAATTGGCATCTGATTATGTTGGCCCTACCACAGTCAAAAGGTAATTCACAGGTCAACTTCCTCACTAAATTTCATTTCTCTGGCCATTATCTTTGCCTTGAGGAATAATAAACACAGTAAAAAAAACGTAATGTAGAAAGAAAGAGAGGAAGAGATGACATTTACCTGGCCATTATCAGCTCAGCTGGTTGAAAAACCTTATCCCCAGCCTCCTCCATTGCTTTTGCCGAAAGGAAATTATAGATATGTCCTCTCTACCAAGCTAACATATATAATTGTCGACCTCCGTTATTTTATCAATTTCTGAATATGTGTATAGCTTCTTGATTTCCCTGCAATCCACACCCATGGTTATACGTAACGCATGGCATATACATGTACATCAACGACTCATGCAAAGATCAAATATCAGCTAAAGGCAGTGGAAAGAATATGTGCCTGGAATTGATTAGCATTATTAAAAAAGTCAGATCGACTGTTCACTTATCTTTATTGAGAGATTACTACGAAACTTGTACCTTTGTATGAAAGTGATGAGAATAAAATTGGAGACTAGACACTAATTTGATGGTATCTTTTGCACACGGATGGTATCATGGTCTCAAGTTTAGTACCTATTTCGATATAAATCAATCAAAATTGTTACTAAAAATTAATTGAATGGACTGCTACGTGATGAGAATTTGAGATGGAAAACCTTCGGATATACAAGTATTTAGCTGGGTATCTAATTTGATACAGATGGCATCGTTTATAGAATTATCTCTATCTATACTGATCTAACCTTGACTATTGACATAACACGAAAAACCTCATGAAGCTAATTAGCATCTGTCATTTTAACAAAGTGCAGCGAATTACTTATAATAAATAGCAATTTTGAGACAACTGTATGTTGACCTTAACTTTTTCCAACTCAATAGACAAAGAAAGTAGAAAAATTATACGCAAAGATTTACCACATAAGTGATCTCTAAATACTTACCAAAAACCAGCCACTTAATTCACATGCAAAGATAAAAAGGTGATATGCAATACTGCCATATTTACAAGTCACCAAATTGGTCCATATGTGAGAGAAAGGGTGGAGATGTGGGATATGGGGTTAACATGGAAATATTCCAGCAGCTCAACTTGTGTGCCCAAAAGTATTTGGATTGCGAAGAATGTGTTAACATTGCGGGAGGTACTAGCTAGCAGGTGAATTCTAAAAAAGATGTCACCAAGAACTGGTTTGTTCCACCAAGTGTAGAAATCACCACATATTAACACATTTACACAAGGTTTGACCACACAGGTGTATAATGGAATACACTCCAATAACCAATGGGCTCGAAGAATCTTTAAAAAGTGTGCAACATAAAATAAATAAATAAATATCAGAAAAAACCACCAGCAAAATAATATAAATAGCGTCACATTTTCATTTCTTTGCAAGTTCTCAAGTTGTGCTCCAGTTCAGTAGAATTGTGATCACACTATCATGGATAGCAGATACGAGTCTTCAGATAATCTAAGGTATGAATTTTTTTTCATGATGATAGGCATCCTCCTTGAAATATAATACCTAGCCTTTACAGAAGTAAACCAATTAACTAATAAATAGTAGTGATAACGTGTTGAATGCTAATTATTCATTTGATGCATATAGGAATAAGTGTGCATGCTATAGACAGTTTAACAGAAAGGAGCATCTGGTTGAACATATGAGGATATCATATCATTCAAAGCATGAACCTATATGTGGAATTTGTCAAAAACATTGTCGTTCCTTTGAATCTCTCAGGGAGCATCTCATAGGTATGTATACTTCAATCTATCTCCTTTAAACAAATTAAATAATGCTACACATCACTACCTATGTCCAAAAGGTCATGGGTTCAAGTCACCAATTTGACCGATCAAAAAAAATGCTACACATCACATAAGATTAATAATATATTCCTAACAGGACCTCTGCCAAAGGCAGAATGTGAAAGGATATTCAAGGAACGAGGGTGCGACCTTTGTTTAACCATCCTTAGTAGCCGCTACGCTCTCCAGGCCCACAGAGAGAGATGCCAACTTTCGCGTGGAAACAATGTAAAGACAAGCAAACTTCATAATATTTATCTCTGTTTAGTAGCATCTATGTATAAATTTTATTTTTGACTAAATTTAGGGTATCCTTTACCGAATGGCTAACTTGGGCATTCAAGACGAGTTGAGGATTGATAATAGCCGGGGAAAAGTGGTTTCACTTGCTTGCAAAATGGTTGGCGGTGGTAGCGATGGCTCCCTAGATCTTTGTGCAAGGGTCTGCCTCATTGATGAGCATGAGAGGATAATCTTTCATACATATGTCAAGCCACACCTTCCAGTCACAAACTATAGGTAAGAGTTGATCTACTAAAATTAAGCATATTCTATCATGTAATTTATATGTCCCGACCAATTAGTGTTGATATGCATGATTCTTCTCTTTGAACTGTATTTACTTTAATAAGTTTTGTTTCGTTTATTATCACAAGATAATAATAATGATCCGGCTATAACTAAAATCATTTATTTTCAGGTATGAAACCACAGGTATACAACCAGAATTTTTGAGGGATGCAATGCCACTTAGGCAAGTCCAGCGAAAGATTCAAGACTACTTATGCAATGGTGAACCAGTACGGCAGATCCGTTCTAGAGGGGGAAAAGCTCGGATCCTTGTCGGCCACGGCTTAGATCATGATCTAAAATGCTTGGAATTGGAGTATCCGGAAGTACTGATCAGGCAAGCTTCTTACCTGACCAAGGACAGTGTTATAGGATTTTGTCTGACAAATATTGTGTATTTAATAATTATTAGATCAAGTTTTCCATTTTAGGTATTGATCTTATAATCCTTCTGTTTTCAAGGATCAAGATCAAACCGATGAATGCAAGAGTTTCTTAACTATGTCACTGACCTAGATTTTTCTTTTTTTGTACAGGGATACTGCAAAATATCCTCCATTGATGAAAACTAGCAAGCTGAGCAACTCACTGAAATATTTAACCAAAGCATACCTTGGGTAAGTACCTAACTCATATTTCATCACTTAACATGGAATAATCTTATGATAGGCAGTCAATCTCATTTTCGTATATATGACATTTGAATGGTATAATTAAGGAGATTTCATTTGTATTTTGTCATTTAATCTCTAACAATCGCGTGAACCATACATGCAGATATGAAATTCAAACTGGTATACAAGATCCCTATGAAGACTGTGTTGCAACAATGAGACTGTATAAGAGAATGAGATCGCAAGTTCATAAAGTGGAAGAATATCCTCTGGCTTCAGACCCACAAAATAGGAACAATTTTTCATCGTGGCGACAAAACGAGATTGAGAGAATTACTCCAGAAAAGATGTTGGAAATATCAAGATCAGATTATTACTGCTGGTGCATGGACTCCAAATAAAGAGGTTATGGAGGAACTCTGAGATATTTAAGGAGGCTACAGCACACTAATGGACCGAGATTCTCTGAATTTGACAGCATGGCTTGGGAGAAAACATGGAATTTAAAGGCACTCAATGGAATAGGCTTTCTTAATAACTATTATGTATCTTAAATTATTTGTCACCTAGTTGATTTATGTGCAAAATTATGTTATTTAATAATGTCATTACTATGGAACATGCTTTCTTTACTAGCGTAATGTATCTTAATTATTTTCACCCATTAGATTTATGTGTAGTATCATATGATTCAATAATGCCATTATAATGGAAGAATGGAACAGGCATTCTTTACTAGAATAAGCCCAAACTCAATGTAGCATATATATGCCAATTCAATTCTAGTTTCCATGATTGAATAATTAATTCCTTTCTCAAACACTAATTGATAAAGAATTTCCACAGGGTACAACCAAAGAGGTAGAGAGGCCCAGGTTTAATTCCAAATGTATACAAGATAAATCACACCCCAAAAGTAACAAAATAAATCCATAACCCAACTTTGTGTGCATAATCATGGCCTCATCACCGCCATATACATATAACAATGACAGAAGTTGGTAGCAAGTAGCAATACGTCAAATGCAACCATTCATGAAAAAATTGTTGGTATATACACAGGCAACAAACCTATACTAGGAATTAAACGACGTGATAATTGATAACAGCGCAATTGCATCAGATAAGCACTCGATATAGCCACCCAAAACATAACCGATAAATTGAAATATAAAAGAAAAATGCAGCAACCAGTTCTATTTTTACCGATAAAGAGAGAGAGGGAGATGTATTTACCAGAAAAGAGGAATCCGTTGTCTCAGCAGCAATTCCAATTTCCCAACGGTGCGATCTCTCCGTCATTTGCGCGTGTAATGGAAATTCGCAAGTCTCATCATAAATATGCAATTCTAGTGCTATCAATGGAGAAAAACATAAAAATTAGAGATTCAACTCGAGATTACTGGAGCGATTTTCGCGATCATGCAGTAAAATTGAGAAGCAAAATGTGAGCTGAGGGTTTTACTGAACAGAAGATATTTTCGCGCGATTTATTGCGGTCTAATTCAACTCTTTTTTGAATCTCACGTTGATATATGGAATTTGCTACTGTCTTCAGTTTCCTGAACAGCCCAAAATCCCCAATGGCCAATGGACAATAATTATAAAATTTGGGCTCGCATTATTTGGGCTTCAAATCTCCTAGTGAATATCAGTTTTGTTGGGGGAATCATATGGGCCACAGAAGGCTGAAAATAATTAATGGCCCAGATTATTAGCACCCCCACAATTAGGAAATGCACCACTCATCCAATTTTATAATTTTAATATATAAATAAAATATCAAAATTACCCTTTTTCTTCTTTATCTCTATTGTGACAACATACACCTCTAATCTTAGTAGAATTCGAATAGTTTCTTCAGAATATATGTTGTAGCGTGATTTTTCCGGCCAAAAAAAACATCCGACATGAACGTCTAAGGATACTCGCGTTTAATTCATGATTTCGTAAGATTATTTTTCGACTATGCGTATTGAAAAATTCGCACATGGTTTTCTGAATTTTTGTTGAAATTTCGAAAAATAAATTCAAAATTTTAAGTAGATTTTGAATATATTTTTTTCCAAAAATCGATGTTTTTTTCAAAAAAAAATTGTTCGGAAAACTCTGAATTTTTTTTGAAATATTTTTCCGAAAGTTTTGTTCGAAAATCTTTGACAATTTCATATATTTTTTTCGAAAAAGCATGGAATTTTCGGAAAAAAAAAATCGATAAAAATTTTGAAAAAAATCAGTTCCGAATTCTTAAATCACGATTTTTTTACTTGGTGGATATTTGAAGCAAATTCGTTCATTTAAGCAAAAACCCAAAAATTTCATCATATAAATCAAACATTTGAACATAAAATTTTAAATACCCTAAACCTAACTAACAACAAAAAAATTAAAACCATTAATACTAATCTCTTGTCCTTGTTTGGGTGAAATAGACACAAGCTAATTTTGTGGATCTTTTGAAATGAATGATGATGATAAGAGTGAAGGGCTTTGGTAGGAGACGATAACGATTGTATTTTTTTTTTTTGTGTATTTTTTTTTTTTAAATTACAGATTGAATGAAGGGTTAAATAGAAGAAGGGTAGTTCAAAAAATTTATTGGTGGTGCACTAATCTTATTATAAGAGGTAAACTCATCTAGTTGGTGTATTTCCTAAAAGAGGGGGTGCTAATAACCTGGGCCATAATTAATTAAGAGGGCTTGAATAACAGACCTTGCGTGGGCCCAAATACATATTGACCCATTAAAGAATTTGAACCGATCGCCTTGCCTTGCCTCATTAAAAGATAAATTCATCTCCTAATTTCTCTCTTAACATTAAAAAAAAAAAAAAAAACCTCTGTTTCCAGACATATATTCCTTCTTTTGAACTTAAATTATTAATTAACGGAATTTTTAAATTAAAACATGACAACACTACAACAATAAATTTCTCTTTTTAAGAGTAGGTCTCTCTCCTTCAAAGTAATAAGCATATGAAATATTAATCTAAAATGAACTTTATAAAGCATTTTGAGAAATAAACTTACCAATAATACATTAATTCTTCATGTATCAATACATTTACATCGATCAAAGTATCAAATATCTCATATTTCAACTATATATCACCACATAATATGATGACTTTCACTTTTCTGAGACAATGAGAGAAAAAACGCCACAGTCTGACGTTTTGATTTTTCAGATGCATAACCACCACAGTTGTACGTTTTACATTATTTTGACAAAAGGTTCAAAACACCATATTTCATTTTTTTTAAATTTACACTATAATCTGATTAAAATAAACCCAATCTGATTAAAATAAACCCAACAATGGGCCGTTCTAATTGTTTTTTTAACAGAATAAAAGTACAATATTACTTTTAAAGTAAATACTCTAAAAAAATATTACTATATTTTATCTGCTTGGGCTAAAACAAATTAAGGCCCATTAAATGTTCACAGGCCGAAATAGAATTGTTCGTAATCACTATACTACCATCTCCAGATTTTGCGGTGCCATAACTTTAACTTAACCATCAAATGGTTTGTATTTTTTCATGCTCTATACTGCATTGTTTCAGTAAATGCAATTGGAAAGCTGAAGATATATATCAAGAGGCTAATTGCAATTTACAATCTTAAAAGGGTGATTTCCGTAGACAAATTGCATACACATACAATGTTTTATACATTACATTCGTAAAATTTTGTCATTTCACCCTCATAGGATTATGAACTTCATCAACTTAAAATGCTACCACAGATAAAAACTGAGGTTTTCTTCACATTTTCTGTGAAGGGTTGTCTCATATTAAGTTACTTGATAGGAAATCCTATGATTCTCTGGTATTATTTATAATCCAGAAAAGGAAAGAATTCCAGCATACATATATGTATATATATATAAACAAATGAGATGAATAAGTTGTGTGATGTTTGTGCATACAAATTTATTGTGATTCTAGAGGAAAGAGAAGAAGGAAAATATGAACTAAAGGGATTTGGATGTGCAAAGGGCGTAGCCGGATATGAGAGAATTAGAGGCCAAGGCAGTAAAGGCGAGGAAGGACATGGATAAAGACGCCGTTGCCATGTTTGGAAACGTGTCCTGCTTTCCCCAGTTGAATTGCCAGTCTTCGATCCGAATAGTAGCAGATGAAGAGGCTGATATTAGAAGATAAGCAATCATCTGCACCACCACAACTATATCAATAATAATCATCTAATAATTTACATCTCATGCTTCAATTTATAGATATACGGTTGATAACTATTTGCAACTATATATGTAAGATTTAACTTAAAATTACACGAAATGTAGGCACAGGAGAACACAAATGCGGGTGGTAAATGGATTCTATATCATCCCTTTTGCTTTTCTCAGGCATGAGGCATCAGTCACAAAAAACAGAGATGCTTTTAAATAAAGCACTAGTTGGAGTAAATTTACGTGTTATTCTTTGACATGTAAACGCTAATGGACAAACAGGCAAAGATGAGGAGACAAGTGGGAAGAAGAAAAGAACATACCTAAAACAGATAACCCCTAGATGATTCCCTACCATAGCTTATCCTATGGAACGACACCGAAAAGAGGCACCCAATACCATAAAATTAGCTTTTTAGGCAAGATCAACAAGATGAGTTCAACTAGCAATCAACTAATTCAACAAGATGAGTACCATTTCAAACTCGGAATACGGAATTAATGCCATCCATCATCACTAATCACGTAAAGGGATTCTCGGTGATGTTTTTTTTCTGCACCCCCAAAAGTATGATCACACATTGTGGCAATTTGAATTATCAAGAATACCATTACAGTTGACTAAACTTACATTGCTTTCATGGTTTTTACAAGAGAAAAAACTAATCTTTAATGCGGTCAGATGCAAATGCCATTTACAAGTTGCAACAACTAAAAACAAATAAGCAGGTGAAGAAAAAGGTACCTTCTCATGAACTGTAAATGAAATATTATATTAATCAGATTATATACTAATAAATATTCATACTAGCATTAAAGACTTGCCTGATCAAATGCAAAGTCGAAGTAATATCGGAGTTGTTGGTGTTGAGCGGTGTATTTTCCGGTGGCCAATTTATACAACAAATCAAAAGCTTGAGCGGCAGAGTACACAAATCCAATTATATTCACAGACATACAGTATCTGCCAAATCCCAATTTCAGATGTCAAAAAGTGTAAATATTTGAAATAAAAAATCAAGAACCGAGATTTCAAACTATTATATACATAAAGATTAGAGCTTTTTGGTATTGGAACTAGTTCAATCCAAATAATTCAGATTAATTTGTTGAATCTTACCGGAATTCTTTGTAATTATTGAATGAATCAAGAGCCCAGCCTTGATTTCTATCAGCTGCCATCACTGAAAAAGATAATAAACAGAATAAGAACCCAAAAATCCTGAATCCCAACGCCGCTTTTCTCACCGTCTTCTCCTTTTCACCTCTCCTCAAAATCGACATCCTCGGCTGCCCACTCCCACCGCCGCCTCCGCCGCCGCGGTCAACCACTTCAGGTCTCGGATCAGACTTCGCCGCCGCCGCTTTAGGCTCCTCCAACACCGCCCGCCTCACCACCGCCAAAGGCTCCTCCACCACAACCCTGTCATCCACAGGCTCCTTGAACACGTCTTTTCTCACAACCACCGCCGTCGCCGGCGGGCGAGGCTTTTCATTTTCCGGCGATTTTTGGGGGTTTTCGATTCCCGGAGAGGACAAATGACCGAGACTGATGGTGGAGTGGTCGGAGGCGAGTGAAGAAGGGGGAGGTGAGTTTTCCGGCGACCCCACCGGCGGCGAGAGTGATATGTGTTCACCGGTACTGCTGTGTTTGGAGTGAAGTGGAGATGAATAAGATCCCGCCGGTGAGCTCATCGGCGACGAGAGGGATATGTGGTCGTCACTTTTCCGGTCAGGTGTAACTGAATCAGGTTCAGGTGGCGGAGGTAGTTGCTTATTTTGGTTTTCCATTTTTTCCGATTTTTCTGAACTTTTTCCAGTTTAAGCCGTGTTTGGAATGAGCGATATTTTGTAGTAGTATTGTTTTCCTTTTCACTTTTGGGGCTCCGGATGTGGCGGGTTTGGGTTATGGATTGTTTGTTTTTTAACAACCGATTGATATCACAGTAACGAAAACCATGTTTGGCAAGAGTTTGATTTTGATTGGGAAATTTATTTTTATTTCTGTAGAAGAAAATAAAACCAAAATTTTAGACAACCTTCAATATAAAATTTAATAAAGTTCATATTATTCATCAAAACATTTATTTCCCAAAAAATTATATAGAAAAGATACATATCTTGATTCCCCCCTAATTTAAATTGAGTCTTTTGCATTTTGTTGTTATTAAAAAAATAAAACGCAAGGGACAAAATATTAGGAAAACGAACAAAAACAAAAGTATAGGGTAAAAGTCCAAATATCATACATGAAGTCAATTATTTGGCATCCAGAAACATTGTGATCCACCATAGTTTTATCCTGCAACTGAAGTGATACATGAAACTACATGATAGACAGCTAAAATCTGCAGATGCCAATCACCTTCCTAAGCTCTTGGGAAGAAAAAGTCATATGCTTCATAGTATTTGTCCAACACAACGTTATACAGGGGATGTACAGGTTCTAATAAGTTGGAATAAGGACCCATAACATCCCTAGGCAACGGGGGAGAATCAGCATCTTTGGTGTTGCTATGCTGGCAGACGGACAGTCCGCTTAGAACATAACATGTATGGTAGTGGTCTCTGCGCTTTCCCGGCTTGTCTCTGAAACCTGCTTCCTCCTGCGCCAACCCCATTTTATACAATGAAAACTGTATCTCTTGATAGATGATACTGGTATTTGAGTTGGGTTTGTTCATATCTATTATTATTAGGTTCAATCCCCCCTCCCCCTGTTTATGTCTCTTGTCTTTATTTTGAAAACAAAAGTATTTGACAAAAACTAAAATACACCAGGTGCACCGTGCAACTCATGTGTATTTCTAAAAAGTATTAGTTGTTTTCACTGAAAAAGTATTTTGTTGGTTTACTAAATATTGATAGTTGTGTAAAGTTGCACCGTACAACTGGTGTCCATGAGTGTTACAAAAAGTATCTATGTAAAAGGTGGGCTTCCACTCATTTAGCCATTAGAGAAGAGAACGGTATTTGAAGATAGAATCGAGCAACTACCTACATGGTACAGGATTTGAAGATACCTGTGTGCAAAGAAGAATGTACTGCTGCAAGGCCATGCTGTTGAAAAGAGGTCCTAGGCCTGTAGGTCCTTTGATAAAACTGTAACCATTTTTCAGCCCTATTGCAGAAGAAGTGCTAAGATTTCCTGCATCATGGAGAATGAAAATATTAAGTTGATACAGATGTTTATGAGAAATGAAATAGGTGCATGATGGCTATATCAAAATTTTCATAATTAGGAAAAACAAAACCATATTCAATAATCTGTCAAAAAAAAAAAAAATAATCAATAATCTGTACTCAACCTATTGCATACCTTCTTGCGAGGGTCCGGAGATGTCATTTACTGAGGAAGACGGCTCTTCATGCCGTTGCTCCTCATCAGATTTTGAAGAGTCACCGATATCTTCTGTTCTGCAGTCAGATTGAAAGGTGTTTGGTAGGACTAGTTGTTCGTTAACCATCAAATGTAATCGTTGAATTATTGCAGCCACTCCTCCCTGATTGCAGATTATACATCACCAAACCATATATATTGATTATGTGGTGTGTGATTAAATTTAAAATACTAAGAATCTTAAAATACCTGCCAAAAAGAGTAGCATCCATCAACTAACTTGTTTGTTCTGCCTTGAAATCCACATTCTATTCCTTGCCTGAACGCCACCCAGTTCTGAAATATAGTTGGTGACAAGCATAATTTTACAGCTAATAGTTAGCCAAAAGATAGCAGGAAAAACTCACACGCACAACTGCTCTTAAGGGCTATCTAGTTTATCAAATATATTTGGCATTTTATTTTTTGGTATTTAGAAATAAAAGAACATAGCGAACTAACGAACAATGCCATTGGCATGTTGAACAGTTGAAGATGATAATTAGAGACATACATCATGAGATTGATATTTAAAAATATACAGCAATGATCGAGAAAATACTAAAGATGGGAAAATACTTACAGTTAGTCCAGGCAAATCCAAACGATTAACCTCATTGATCAAAACCATGGCAGCCAGACCACAAAATGTATACCTGAGAAAACATGATCAGTTGGAAAGTGCTTTATTTAATTAATTAATATGCTTCTAGGAACTGCAAGCTGTTTCACATTAGATAACCTAGAATTGGGTGGATAGGAGTCATTTTATTGTATACCGTACTTACCCACCATGAGCTTCTGAACCAGGCTCGCCAGAAATTCCACCTTCATAAGTCTGGCAACTGTAAAAAGTAGTGAGATATTCTCAGAAAACCGAGTAAGATCACATAAGCCACAACTTTTGCAAATACACCAGAATATATATATAAACCCGAGTCTGATAAACCATACTTTTGTATAAAGAGCAAGAAAGGTGAATAGGCATTATGTGATGGCATATTAAATAAACATTTAAAGCGAACCTTACGATGTAATCTCCAACATTTTGTATCAGCCTATCATCCAAAATGTTGAGAACACTGGCCACCTAAATGAAGCAAGGCACCCGAAATAGTATGAGGAAAGTGCCAAAATAAATAAGAAAATCACCAACTTATGCAACCTTCACTGATAATGTTTTACATATTGTGAACGTAACTTCAACTTACAGATAAAGCAGTGTAGCAAGCACGGACATCTACTTCTCCACCATCATGCATCCTGAAACGAATTATAATTTAATGGGATTGATTTTTGAATGCATAAACGCTCACAAGAAGTGACACATGAACAGGAAAGGCATATCTATGCAGCTAACGTTGCGTACAAAAGCTCCATAATAAGGTATCTCCAATTAAACAAACTACTATCAAGTAGGAAGGCAAGAATATAGTGCAAAACCTGAAGCCACCACTTGCATCTTTCATTCGCAGCAAAAACGCATACAGATTTTCTCTGCAACCCATAAACAATTTAAATGTAAATAACTGAACTAGTATACAATGAAGAGGCCACAAAATGAAATGGATTGATCACCTATGTATTGATGAAAGAGATTTATGACCGCCCACAGTAATAAGTGCATTTATTGCAGCGTAAGTTGTTGCAAGATGGGGCATCTGGTAGTAGTAAGAAACAACCAGTTAGTTATATGCCAACCAAAGTAGAAAGAATATAAACAGTAAATTTCATCATGTTTCAACGAAACCTTTGCTCAGCTGCCTGCAAGCATTTTAATTAAAAGGTAAAAAATATATTACGTGACATGACAATTAGTTTAAAGTATTTTCCTATTACATTTAATGCATTCGCTCATCAGAAATTACATTGAATTACAGGAAAGATTGTACAGCTCCCCTAGATTGAGAAGTTCATCTGATATAAGTTTACGCATATCCATATAAACTTTTAGCCTCACGAACGAGTATGTCTAAATTTCATTATTCATTATCCTTCCAATCTCTACTCGGTTCAGGGTGAATTGTAAATGTGGTGCTTAGCAAAAATGACAAAATTCCTCCTCTTTTTTTATCCACAATTGCCAATAAACCTTGATCCACGCAACTCTAAATGTTGAACGCAAGAGAGGACAAAAAATTGTGAACAGGAGACCATTAAAAAGGTAAGCATATGAGACGGGAAATAAGGGAAACCAATTGAAAAAAATTTCGTACCTGACCTGGTCCACCACCATAACCACCATTTTCATCCTGTCAATCAAGCCAAGCTAGTATCAGAAAGTTTCATTACCTGTCTGTGAAAGCAGCAGCAGCAGCAGTAGTAGTATAATAACACCAAAACAAAAAGAAGATATAAAACTTCCTAAAGTAACCAACATTGTCTTGAAAGAATTGTATCCTAATTCCGAATCAATCACATCATTCAATACGAAGACTACATGACAATATCATGTGTCCATCAAGCACAGACAATCATTGGTCCAATCATGAGTTAATACGAGAAATGAATGCGATTGTCGAGGTTTATAGCGCTACCTGGAATGCACATTGTGCATTTTTATTCAGTGGCAGTAATATCCTTTCCTTTGTTGCATTTCCAGTTCTAATATTTTTTATTTAGCTTCAAATTCTTCAATATGTTATCAAAAGGTGCAGTCTTTACCCCTGAAAGTGAAAATATGGAATTCGCTAGTGCTGCTATAGTGTTGGAAATAGAGGGCATCAAGCCAACAGATTGAGAAGGCAACCTTCTGCCATTGTAGTTTTTGCCTAATTTTAGATATCTCTAGTCTTGAGCTGGATGCACACGGATTCGTAAACGGTATGCCATGATATAATTATAGTTTCATTTATACCCAAAACAAAGTTTGTAAAATCAAACAATCAGATTACTGCAAAGTAATTTACGACCAGAACTAACCTGGCACCTGGATAGAAAATCGATGAAGTCATTTTCCAATTTATCATCAAGGCAATCCCCTAACAAAGCAATTGAGTGTATGATCCAATAGCAGAGCCAAGGTCGACTGCCAATCATAAAGGCAGACGTTTTAAGAAACTATAATTCTAAAGCAAAACAGCTGAAATCTCCATACATTACATAAATACACAATTTATTTCTGCAAGCGCGCTTTAATACCTAAAATTACCATACAAGCACGGATCTTTACAAGAAAATGAAAAATAAAAGAACTCTTATAAATTTTCAAACATTTGTAACTTCGTGTACTGTTAAAGATGTAGAATGAGCGTACTTAGCGTCCAAAACGGCAAAACTAGGGCCGAGTTGTTTCAGACTATTCGTAAGATACTCAATGTGGTTGTCGCGCCGAAGCTCAAAGCTGCAAATCACATGCCAAAACAAATAAAAAATTGATTAAACTAACAGAATTAACTTCAGAGACTAAAATTTCACTAAAACTTTGATTGCGCGAAACAAAACCCTAGTTTAGCGAAATAAGGAGCTAACTTGACGGATTGAGCATGGGGAGGGAGGTGGTAGACAATATCGTAAATTCGGAACACATGATTCTGAACCATCCACTGTTCTTCCTGCGATTTAGTTCCCTTCATATTCTTCAATCGTTATGGCGCCGTCGACGACTGTATTTTGCGCGGCGTTTTCCCTGATTGCAGGAGCGTGAGCTTTTTCGCTTTCTGCAGAGAGAGAAGTGAGGTGAAATAGCGACTATACGATGCATATGTGTTGCCGCTTGACAACAAACGCGATTCCTGTTGCAAAGGCGCTAACACATCTAATATTCTGGTTGGTAATTAATAATGGTTTCCATGTCTAGTGATTTATATTGAAGTATTTTTTTTAAATTGAATAATCAGATTAGATGATTTATTGAATTGAATCTGAATGGGCAAAATTTTCTTTGCGAGAAATTTGCAATCAATTCCAAATCCAATTCATTCGGATTCGATTATTAATAACAAAAAAATTAACTTATCTATTCTGAAGTGATTTTTAATAGATTGCATTTTCGACTAGAAATTAATTATTAATAAATTGGTGTCCCATGATCCAAGTCTATGCTATTAATTTGGATTATTTGACTCATTTCACCAATTTCAATACATTTTTATAACCCACTAAACTTGATCTGTATCATATTCTGAATAGATTTAAATGTCCATAAATAAAAAATAAGATTCATAACATAAATCAGGTCTATACATATTATGTCCTTATTAAATTTGTGATTTAATCGAAGATTGCATTTCCCCCCAGTATGATAGGTGTTTGGTTTGAATTTTGGGAAAAATGTGGCTATAAAAACTTTTTTTTTTTTTCCCCATAAAAGCTTGCTTAAAGGGACTTGCCGGATCAGATACCTACTGCACCAGTTGCTGCTATTTTGGCAATTGGGTGATTGAGATCTATGATTTGTACACCAATTCAAATCCAGAGTTATCAATTTGGACACTTGGAGAAAAGTTTTCAATTTTCTCACGCCTCTACGGTCTCAGATTGACATCGTTACATTTTTTCTCAAAAGAAAAAGTTGCTTCGATTTTCTCCGGCAATGTTTTTATTTTATTTAATTTTTTTGGTATTTTAATGAAAACAGCTTACCTAATAAAATTGGCATAGTAAATCTTAACCCTTCCATAAATGCTACACAGATAAATTTTTGTATTCTGCAGTAGATACTTGTACTTAGTCAATTCAATCTCCATAATACAATCAAATCGACATAATAAATTGCATTATGGGATGATATTGATGTCCATACTCCATAACCATAACAATTCAAGTCAGTTCACCATAACCATAACAATACATTCCAAATTCATAACACAAAAGGTTCCAAATAGCCCCATAACCCAAATAACAATGCGGGGACTGAAGAAATCTGTCAAAAAAAACAAAAAGCTACGTGTTGGTGTTTGATGTTGTCATTCATTCTTCTGGCCCAACATTTTGGCAAATCAAAAAAAATTAGAAAATAACCTCAAGTCAAAAGCACATTTCAAAATCTCACCATTTTTTCTACAAAGAAATCTTTTTTCGGGCAAACATTTAAAACAATTTAGCCGCAAAAAAAAATAAAACAAAACCATATCAAGCACCAAACTAATTTTACAAAACCACTTTCATCGCCCATTAATTATATTATATATTATATATATATATATATATATAAAGAAATATTTTTCGGTTCGGTATATTTACAAAAAAATTGAACAAAAACCTAACACCAATATTTTTAAAATTGCAATGTTTAACCTAACCGTTTATATTTTCTCATTTTTACCATATTCTGCTCACCCCTACTTGTACTATTTCTTCAATTCAATCTCCCACATAATATTGCTTATGGGCCAGTTACCAGCTTTGTCCCCACAAGAAGAACAAAGCCAAAATTGAGTTTTGCTTCTCATTCATTGATGGGCCACTTTAGCCGCCTCGCTTTCTTTCATCGCCCATAATTGCTTCAATTTTACCACACTATTGCAATGTGTTTCTCATTGTACAATTTGTTCGTTAAACCGTCTCATACGAGTTTTTGTTCAATTTAACCAATGTCCAAATTAGAAGGCTATGCAATTTTCTAATTTGTGTAATATATTGTCATAAATTAATCAAAATTATGTCGATTTATATTTTCATAATTTGTATTGTTCTTGGAATTTGTAAATCACTAAATATAACTCAAGAGTGTAAAATTAAGAGAATGCTAAAAAAAAAAAAAGAGAATGCTAGTATCATTTATTCACGTTTGTAAGAAATTAATTTCCAAGCTTATGATATTAATTGAAATTTAATTTCGCATGAGAGCATAATTAAGGTGACCCTTGATTCTCATTGAAGATTTTACATAAATGAGATATAGATATGGTTGAGTATTTTGGATGAGATCGCCTATTATATAGTGATATAGCATGTTTTATTATATTGCTCAGATAATTATATTTATGCAGTACAATTAATTATAATACTATCTCACAATCCTTTTTTAACGAGTAATACTCTTGTGAACCAAATCTATACATGAACTCTATTACTATTATATGTAAAAATCTATTATTGTTATGCAAAAAAAATTTACTATTTAAAAATATAAAGTATTTTTGTAACAATGATAGTTTTTGTACATAATAGTAGTTTTTATGCATAACAGTGATAATTTTTACTCATAACAGTGATACTAAAAAAATTGAATTCACCGTGAACTCGATTTAACACAAATTTTTATCTTCTTTAATTACCCTAATTATGTACTCTCTTCGTCTCCATCTCATATTCGATTTTTTTTTTTCAAAAAGATCCATCTCATTTGTTTCCTCCATAAATAGCATAAGTCATCACATCTTTTCTAACTCACCTCCTTCAAATTTCTTTAATTTACCATACATATCACGCATGTCACATTTTATTTTATTAATTAAAAAAAATTCTGATATCTGTAAAATAAAATAAATAGTGTTAAATATTATATGCACAGTAAATGAAAAATAAGTATTAAAGAAATATTATGGGTTTAAATTTTTTTGTAGTGGTATAACTTTGCTTCGTTTTGAAATTGGTCCCGATTGTTTTGACTTTTTTATTTTAGCCATGTAAGTTATCAAAAAATTTGAAATTGATCATTTAACTTGAAAGGGAGAGTGGTTTTTTTTACGTATATTGATTTAATTTTTGTTATTTTTGGGTCAGTTTAGACCCAGTAAATCGACCCAATTCGCTTTGTCTTTTAATATACAAAATATTTTAAACCCGGCCTAAAACCCGACTAAAATTATTAGGATTAAAAAAGTTCAAGTGATGTTTCGAAATTAAAGAGAAAAATAAAATAATTATATATGTGGTGTTTACTTTTTCAGAACTCCGGCGTTAAAAGAAAAAAAAAACCAATTTCAAAATTTTAGAAAATTTACATGATCAAAATCAAAAAATCAAAATAATCGAAACCAATTTCAAAATGATTACAAAGTTACGGGACTACTAAAAATTTAATCCCAAATATTATTTATTTAAATAGCATAAGTGCATGACAAAAGATGTTTTATCATTATACAATGAAAAATGTTACACCATTGCATCTATTGGCAAGAGTGCAAGCATCAAATTTTCTTTAGCAGAGATCTCACGTGCATTCAGATGCATCGTGAATTTATAATATATTTTAGAATCATATAACTTATTATATTAAAAAATATAATTTATTTATATTGAATCGTGCAATTATTTTTTTATATTAATAATTATAAAATTTATTATAAATAAATTATATCTTTCAATATAATAATTTATATAATTCTAAAATGAGCAAATGGTTCAAATGTATGTACACAATTTTTGGCTAATTTTCAATACTTCAACTTTCCCTTTTCTATATAAAGGAGAAAGTCATAGTCACTTCTCACCTCTCTCATTTCACAAGAACTGAAACATACGGTTCTCTCCAATTTCTCTCTCTCCTAATCATTTTCTCTCAGTTTTCAAATTTGATCGGTTAAGATGGCTATGAAGCGCGCTGCTACCTCTGCAATTCGTGCTTTCAATTCTTCAGGAAATCCAGCTCCTTCTTCAGTTCCAGCAAGAAAGCTCCACGTAAGCTTTCTTTGATCATGAAAAAAAAAAAAAATCAAATCTTTTTTTTTTTTAATTATTTCCCGGCTCTAATTTAACCAGTGATTTCCTCTGATTTGTAGTTGCATGTGTAGTTCATCCTCCTTTTTTACCCGATTCTGATTATATTTTTTCGCTCTATTAAACTCAGGGGAATTTTACTGATGAAGCTGTGATTTTTGTTGATTTTCAGTGGCAAATTTTATCTTTTGTTGTTAAATTATAAATTTTTAAAGCTTGTATAACGACGATTCGTAAGAATAAATGTAAAAATGAAATAATCAGCAGCCACAGATCACGTCAAGCGTGTGAACAGTAACGACGACGTTTTTGTCGTATTTACTTGTGGCGTCTTAATGCTTAACCAAGTTCATCAATGGAATTACTATAGGTCCCCCTAACTATGACATCAACCTAATTTTTCGGTGATGATTATCTTCGATGTTTTAATTTTCGGTAAATATCGTAAAATATTTGCTCAATGATATCTGCCGTCTTGGGTATACCGTGAAATCTGTGACTGATAAATTGAGAAAAATCAATCTTTTTCCTATTAGCTGTCTATTTTAAAAACTAACATACTCCTTTTTGGTGCTCTATTTAATTTCTCTGTTTATACGTTCCCTAATTTTTGCTTAAATGATCTGATTTATTTTATTTTATTAAAAATCATTTCTTTAAATTTGTGGTCTATTTTTGTGTCATTTGGTGAGAAGCCCATTGATTGTTAGGTTTGTGTATGAAAAATGACAGTAAAGCATTTAGCAATATGACAATAATATATATCAATGTTGAGCCACACTCGTGTGAGACTGTCTCACGGTGAGACGGAGCATAGGCATTGGCGCTTTAACACTTTTGGAAGAGGAGGGTGTTGATTTGTGCTAGTTTGTACCCCGTCTCATATGAGTTTTTGTCATCAAAATGTTATATAGCTCCATTGCTATGCATAGTCATATCTATTAATCAAATGCAAGTATATTATATATATATATATATAAAAACACATTTGAATATCAATTGTCTTGAGAAAATTTCACCTTTACATAATATGATTCCTCGTGGTCTTAATTCTTGTAATCATACAGGCTTCACCTGGCAGCAAGAAGATTGTGGGTGTATTTTACAATGCAAACGAGTATGCTTCGATGAATCCCAATTTCCTGGGATGTGTTGAGAATGGATTAGGCATACGCGAATGGTTGGAATCCCAGGGTCACAAGTACGTTGTTACTGCAGACAAAGATGGACCACAATGCGGTAAGGAAGACTAAAATTAGAAAGACATGTAGATTCCCAATCAACAGATGGTGTTTTATGTGTTCTTTCTTTCTATTGATTACTTACACAAATAGTTGAATGATTTGTGTTTTTTGGTAAGAGTCAGCACTCAGCAGACATAATTATGAAGTGCAGCTATTAGAAAAAAAATGGAACATTTTTGTTGAAGGATGCCGTTAACAATTCAACGATTAGTTGACCAATTTTTTCATTTGATTTAGGTAGAAGAAGGATTGTCTTAATTTCTCCCTAAGGGGGTGTTTGGTTCAAAATCTTCAATGAGAAGCATTGAATGGTGAATTACAATGAAAATAATGGTTACTTTGTTAGTCTTTTGCTCTAATCTTGGAATAAGTGGAGACAAAATATGATTGTTGATTGAGGAATAGTAGTATGGTTGAGGAGAAATGGTTATAGGATTGGGGGTATTTAATCAAAATGGAGTTATGGTTAACTTATTTTTTCTCATTGCTTCGTATGAAATATGATGAATGTGAATTGATCAACTTTTATTCCCATTAATTGCCAAAATAACCTCATGTTTATTTCATTTACCATTCCCATTGAAGAATTTTGAACCAAAAGGCCCCTAATTTCTGGTAGATCAGCTTGTTTTTTAATCAGATTTGCTAATTATAATGATGCTACTATTGGTAGAGACTCTGCTATTCTAACTTACTTGTTTAGAAGTCATGTAAAATGAGACATTAATAATGGGAACACTTAAGATTTATTTTTTTTTAAATCAAATTCATCAGTGCACTAATATTCATATTTACTGATTCACAGAGCTTGAGAAACACATACCCGATCTTCACGTGCTGATCTCTACTCCTTTCCACCCGGCATACGTAACAGCCGAAAGAATCAAGAAAGCAAAAAATCTTCAACTTTTGCTGACAGCTGGAATAGGCTCCGATCATATCGATCTTCAGGCCGCTGCCGATGCTGGATTAACAGTGGCCGAGGTCACTGGAAGCAACGTCGTCTCGGTTGCTGAAGACGAGCTCATGAGGATTCTCATCCTCGTTCGCAACTTCTTGCCTGGACACCATCAGGTCATTAATGGGGAGTGGAACGTTGCAGCCATTGCTCACCGAGCTTATGATCTTGAAGGCAAGACTGTCGGCACAGTTGGAGCTGGACGTATTGGCCGTTTGCTACTCCAGAGGTTGAAGCCTTTCAACTGTAATCTGCTTTACCATGATCGTCTTAAGATGGAACCAGAGCTTGAGAGTCAGATAGGAGCCACGTTTGAGGAAGATCTAGACGCGATGCTTCCTAAGTGCGATATAATCGTCATTAATACACCTCTTACCGAGAAAACGAAGTAAGATTCATGATAATTGTAAATGGCACATCATAGAATAGCATATCATTTATGTTGATTTATGATTTGGGGCCTGTCTTTCTCAGAGGAATGTTTGACAAAGAACGGATAGCGAAGCTGAAGAAAGGAGTTCTAATTGTGAATAATGCTAGAGGTGCAATCATGGACACACAAGCAGTTGTTGATGCTTGTTCCAGTGGCCACATTGGAGGTATGTCGTCATATTAATTCGTATATTTGGCTTTTTACTGCACTAAGCTTTAGAGGAGAGATAAAGAAACTTAATTACATCTTTTCTATGCAGTAAATTTAAAAATCGCAATCATCTATTGACTGGAGCCCTGATATTGTAGGAGTTTTTTGGTCGCATAACTTGTCTACTGATTAATTTAGTCTCGAAATCGCGAGAAAATTGAAAACGGTGTCATTTTATGTCTCAGTAATGTCACGTGATGATTTAATTTGGGGTCAAAATTGGATTGTAGACAAGTTATGGGGCCAAAATTGGGCATCAAATGACACTGTTTTCAATTTCTTACGATTTTGGGCCAAAATTGGACAAAATTTCAATATTGAGACTAAATCATAGAAAGTTCAACTTTTTGGGACAAAAATTTCCAGAAGACAAGTTATGAGATAAAAAACTCTTAACTCAAATTAAAAATGAGACCATCCACTTTTTTATATTATTTATGTGTTCCATGTCATAATTGGTGCTGTGAGTTGTAAGAACAATCCCTTAAAATGTAGGTTACAGTGGGGATGTTTGGTACCCACAACCAGCCCCGAAGGATCACCCGTGGCGATACATGCCAAACCAAGCTATGACCCCTCATATATCTGGAACTACGATTGATGCACAGGTATGAACAACTATCTATCTGCCTTAGAATTACTTGTTCCGTTTGTTGTTGAATCAAAAACTTAAGAACACTGATGATGATGTAGATACGTTATGCTGCTGGAGTTAAGGACATGCTGGATTGTTATTTCAAGGGCGAAGATTTTCCTGCGGCGAATTACATTGTTAAGGACGGTGAACTCGCCAGCCAATACCGTTAAACGAGCATTGCAAGGTCCCGATTCTGCGATCAGTCGGATGTGTTGTGGTGAATAAAGCAGAGCTGCCTCTCTTTTTTTCTTGTTTTTCCTATGTTCAAAAATCAAAATAGTATCATGTTGTTTGCTGGAGTCTGAAATTACTATCAATAACGGATTTTAATTTTTATCATATTGTGCCTATTGTTCTGTTTTAACTTTGTTAAAAGCTCGACAACCATGATGTATGCACACGATAATTTGACATGAGATTTAATATTAACATTTCTCTTGAAAGACGATTTATTGTTGGAAGAATGAGATACTCCTACACTCATTTATACACATCAGTGAAGGGGGCGTTTGCAAGAGCTTTAAGCCGATTATTTAGTCGAAGTGGTTTAGCTCATGTGGTTAGAGCATCACTACTCAGACCAAGAGGTCCTGGGTTCAAGATATGCTGTCCCTACTTTAATGAGATTTAAGTGGGAGTTGGTATGTGTGAAATTGGTTTTTTTTAACAGACATGCTCTTTAGTAATATAAATCACACTATTTAGTAATATAAGTTACACCCTTCAGTTATCACTCCGATAGTAATATAAGTCACGTTCTTTAGTAATATTACTTTTATGAGTAATATTCTTTATAGTAAAAAATCACGCCCTTTATAGTAAAAAATCACACTCTTTAGTAATATAAGTCACACTTCTTAACCAGTTTTACCGTGAAACTTGTTCACCCTATACTTTGCCTTTAAGTGGTGGAATTTTCCACCTCTTTGGGATTCTTCGTCTTTTATGGGTTTGTTACAGCGAGTGCGGAAGCAGTATGCGGTGCCAAGATGATAAAAAACAGAAAGATGTGTGGTTGCGGTCCGGTCAATAGCAAGACGAAATAACCTTTATGAGTTTGTTGCAGCGAGTGCGGAAGCAATATGCGGTGCCAAGACGATAAAAAATAGAAAGATGTGTGGTTGCGGTCCGGTCAATAGCAAAACAAAATATATGAGCCACGACGTGAAATGGATAATGCCTTAGTTCGAGTATAGTCCATATGCCACGAGCTCATATTCAAGGTCGCTCCCAGTTTAGCGAAATTTGCGTCATCCTCCTCCGGTCAATAACAAGACGAAATATATGAGCCACGACGTGAAGTTGATAATGCCTTAGTCCGTGTTTAGTCCATATGCCACGAGCTCATATCTATGGTCGCTTCCAGTTTAGCAAAATTTGCGTCATCCTCCTCCAATCCTCACACTTTGTTCGAGGCAGTTATTTCCGAGTTGGTCGGGTTTGAAGAATTAGCTTAGCTAAAGAGAAATTAGTTGTTCTAGTTGAATTGTATTTTTTTCGTAAAAAAAAATGCGGTTGAAAATTTTCAAATCGGGTGTTTTTGCTTATTTTAATCACCTAAAATTTAAAAATTAAAAGGTATAAGTTGAGACTTGAGAAGTATATGCTTTTAGGTGTTCTACTTTTCCTCTAATATTTTACCTTTTATTAAAGAGTCAAATACTACTTTTTACAAAATTTTGCACACACTTGCCGTTTTTACTACTCCATTAAGCAGTTTTTTTTTTAACAATCAATAAATTAGATCACTTTTTTTAATGCATAGTTTTTGTCCAAGACACCCACAAAATACTTCTTTGAAGTCAAACTCACATCGGCCATAAATTAAATCCAAAACAGAATTTGTAATTTTGTATGCATTATGCCCCGCCCGTTAACATTTATATAAGCCCATTAATACTGACCCGGTAAACCGACCCGACTGTCTGTTACTGGAGCAAGTTGCTGCCTTGCTCTCTAGGGTTTAGGATTGCGGAGGTTTTTGAATCTAACTGCGAAAGAAAATGGCGTCGAGCTGCGCTCGAAACTTCGTTCAACGGTCTTCAAACTCCGTCAAATCCGTGCTGTTTCGCAGCCAATCATCTCATTCCGTTTCCGCCGGACCAACAAAGCTCTGTGGACCCGCCGTTTCCGCCGGACCCACCGTATCACGCTCGTTGCCTCGCCGCATTACCTTCTCCGCCTCCAGGTTCGCATGAAACGTTTATTATTTTTGTTTTATTGGCTAATTACTCAATAATGATGTTGGTTTATTGGTTAATTGATATATGATGACTTTTAAATAAAGTAGGAATGTTGTGAATGTTTAGGCTACCTGTGGAACTAGGGTGTGGGGAGTCATTAATGCCTCTGCATTCGGTAACTGCATCTGCATTGCTAAATTCAATGTTGTCTTCAAAGGTTGGCCAATGGGGATTTCTTTCTGAAGGTAATTTTTACTCAGAAGTTTCCTGTTTCAGTTATCCATTGTTGTTTTACTGTTTCTGCTCTATATGATGATTTGATTTGGAAATGTTGAATTCATCTGTTGCGGAGTTTATATTACTTCCCCCTGATAAGTGTAAAGAATGTCATACCAATGTGGATCAAATTCTATCTTTTGCGTCTACTGATATCGATAGTATGGAATTTAGGGTGTGTTTTGAAACTCTACAAAACAGTTTTTGGAATCACTTTTTTTCAAAAGCTGTGAGAGAGAGCTTTGAAAATAAGTGATTCCAGAAGTTGTTTTTAGAGTTTCAAAACACACACTTAGTCTGTTTTGAGTTTTTACTCTGAGTCCTGAATTCATTGATCATGTTGTTCTGTGGCATTTCTTTTAGAGGAATTAGACTTTTGATTTTGATCCATCTTCCAATGATATAGACTATAGTTACACTAATTAAAATCTGAACTTATTCTCTCTAGCTCTTGAGACTGGTAATCATGGTAACAGGTAACTACTATTTTTTGACTGTATGGAACTCGTCATTTGGGCGTGTGGATGAGCTGCTAGTTTCAATGTATGGTTTCTCCTTCAGTTTTTGGGTCAAAGAAACAGTTAATACTTTATTAAAGGGAGATTATCATTTACCAGTTATAGCTTAAGTTCTATAAACATTTGCCTTTCTTAGTGGAGACTCTAATAATGCCTTAGTGAGTCTCGTATACAGTATCATGGAACGTGGTGCGGGCTTTCAATGAATCTTAGATTATGCTAAAAGCAGTAGAAAATTGAATGAATTTTGCATATGCAATGTGATTCAATGAACACAATATAGATGTATGATTGTCTTTTACAGCTGTATTAAGATTTGAATGATGAGACACTCTTCTTTTAATTTCTATCAGGCTTTGCGACACAACTATAACAGGGCCTTTAACGGAGATGCTGGGATCCCCCAATAGCTAAGTCTATTTTCTTGAAATGTGAAATAAATGTGTCACCAAAATAGTTGTATTGTTGGTAAGTTGTGATCTTGTTCTATGCTTGCTCCTTATATTAAAAAAAAAGTGCATGGTTTTTAGATTTTACACCTAAGAAGGTAGTGGTTGATCATATTTTCTTGTTCGATGTACTTGGTACTCTTGTTATTCTAGATTGAATTGAACGATCTTATATATCTTTCAAAGGCAGAAAACTGTTTGTAATTCAAGATTCAGGATTTTGATGCTAAAAACGGCCATACTCAAAAGTATTTCTAGTGTTTTTATTTTTATTACTACTATGTATCGATTTCTTGTTTTGCCTCCTGAATGCTAATACAAGAAGGGCCAAAAATTAATAGGAGTGGATCACTCTAAGTCCAAATTCCCCCTCTAAAATTCTAATAGGTCCAAAAAAATATTATTAATAGGTCCAAAAATCCATACTAAAAAAATCCATTTGCCCTTATTTAATATTTTTATTTAATATTTTTTCCTTTTCTTCTTCTCTCTTCCTTTCTCACTTTTTTCTTTCTTTTTTTTAGCTTTGTACTTTCTCACTTTTTCTCTATTTTTCATTTTCATCAAACTTCATTAATCTTAGTTAATTTCTATAATTCTTCAGTTTAATTCAATTCAAAAGGCAAAAGACAAACTTTTTGACAACTTTTATTATGATTATTATTATTAAATTAATTAAAAATATTAATTAAAAAACCTGTCAACAAATGTATGAATAATTATAACAGATTTTTTTTTAAAAACATGTACAGCCATCTAAAAATTTACAATTACAATTTCAAAATTTCCATAACCTCATTTTCATTAATATGTTCATCAGAAAATGGACATGTTCATCCAAAACACAAGAACAGTTCAAATCCTCACCTTCAGAAATTAACAAGCCTCAAATTTTCATAAATAAATCTTTAAAATCTTCAAAAAAACTTCCATATCAATAACCCCATATCTTCAAAAACACATATCTTCATAAAAATCTTCAAATCTGCAACATTCCTCTACCTCGTCGCCCACCTCCGCCGCAACAACGCCCCCATCCACTCAACAACAACAAAATCATCATAAAAAAATCATAAAAAATCCAAAAACTTGTGAATTAGACGAACTCAACACCAACTAAACCCAGAAATTTAAAGAAACCCAAAATTATACAAATTCAACACCAAACTTACCACAAATCCACATATAAAAAACAAACGAACCAAAAATCTCAATTTTAAAAAAAAAACTTCCAGGGGGTTTTTCCTCAAAAATCATGAAGGCCGTCGGAATTATTCAATCGCCTCAACATTATTCAATCGCCGCTAGTGGCCGTTGGATTCGGCCGAAGGCCCGGCCGGATCTGCTACCATCGCCGCCCAATCGCCATCGGATTCGGCCAAAGGAGGTCGGGGCGGCGACGCGTCGGAGTTTTCTGGTGGGAGAAGGAGGAGCCGCACGTTTCTGGGTGAGGGGGTAGGGTGCGGCACCGTCTGGATGGTGGCGGCGGCGGCGTGGGAAGAGTGGCCGCCGTGGCCACGTCAGGCTGGAGGAAGAGTGGCTTGGGGGTGGTTTCTGGGTGTGGTAGGCGGGCGGTTTTTTAGTCGGCGGCGGCGAAGTCGTGGGGGGGGGGCCGCGGCGGTGACGAAACCGTGGGGAGGGAGACTGAGTTTTTGGGGTTTTTGGGAGAACGAGTTTAGAGGAAATAGTGTGGGGAGAGAGAAGAAGAGGAGAAATAAATCTAATTTGTAAAATGAGTGGTTTCGCGTGGATTGTGGGAAGATAAGGGTATTATGAGTAACGTGGGCGCTAAGTTTAGATCTATAAGTAATTTAAAAAAAAATTGGACCTAAAAGTAAGATGGGTTCAAATTAATGAGCGCTAAATTTAGACTTATAAGTAATTTAAAAAAAAGTTGGACCTAAAAGTAACGTCGGTGCTAGTTTGGATCTATAAGTAATTAATTCAAATTAATATGTTCATAGCTTGGCTGGATCTATAAGTAATTAATTCAAATTAATATGTTCATAGCTTGGCTTGGGCCCTGTAAAGATTACAATATGCTTATTGCTTGGCTCGGGCCTTCTAAAGAAGAGTGATGAGTAAGATACTTCGGCCTTGCAGATATCGCTTATACTAATTTTCCAAAAAAAAAAAGTTACAATGTTATGTTCTATTTTATGCATCATATTACTCCGTTTTGGATCAATATACGGATATTAAAAAAATAATTTCTTACTATACCGTTGATAAATATTTATCTTTTCAATAAAATAGAGACATTTATCTAATTATTTTAATGATTTTAATGGGAAGTCAGAAATGCAATTAATATTAATATATATTCAAAAGTGAATAGTATCCTTTATAAAAAGTAAACGGTTAAGAATGCCACTCAATAATATTGGGCATGATATGTGCTAAATGTTCATTCCAAAAGGTATGATTGTGTATTTTAACAAAATGGCTCTTGAGCGGTTCGAATAGTACGCAGTTATTGATAATGAGACACACTTGCGTGATACAAAGTATAATTTGAGCATTGATACTTTAACATTTTAAAAATAATAAGTATTGATTTATGTTAAGTTGTATTCTTTTAAATAATTAGGTTTGAAACAGTATAAAATAATAGCATTTGTGGCAATTGTGGCAATTTTTAAAACGAATTTGAAAAGTTTGAACACTGCATTTGAATTTAATTTGAGATCAAGTTGGTATATTTTAAATAAATGAGTTGGTATCTTCAAACTTTCGTCAATGAAATTTTTTTTTTTTTACATGATCTTTCTTTTTAATATAAATCACATCCTTCCGATTATCACTTCATATCCCTCTTTATAATATAATTTATCTTTTTGACTTTTTATGAAAGAATATCTTTTATAGTAAAAAATTACATCCTTTATAATAAAAATTACACCTTTTAATAATATAAGTCATACTCTTTAATCAATTTTATCGATAAATTTATATACTTTGTCTAAATAAATGGATATCCTATTCATTGTCATTTCAAGGTTTGTCTAAATAATTGGATATCTTATTCATTGTCATTTCAAGGTCATTCATTGATTGACTCGAAAAAAAGGGAAACTTTCAAGTTTCAACAAAGCAAAAGGAAAAGTCACTGCCTGTTATCAATCATCACAAAAAAACAAAATAAGCAAATTCCTCGTAGCAATCTGCTACTACCCAAACATTTAGGAGGCATTGGCACTGCAATCAATAATCAGGCGTCAAAAGTACATGAAGGGATAGGGGCGTAAAAGAGAGAAGGGATAGGGGCGTAAAAGAGATCCCCCAAAAATACAGCAATTGAAAAAGAAAAAGAAAACAATCGTGTTTTATTTGTTTGGACAGAAAATCGTGTTAAATATGGGAAAAAAAAAAAAAAAAAAGGAAAAAGGAGTATTTGCTGAAACCACACTCTTTTGAGGGCCCTATTCCCGCACAATCCGCACATTCCATTTTTATATTCTTGCAGTCCCAGCACGAGAAACGGTTAAAATCTTCTTTCCCCTCACTCCGCGATAGCACAACTGTGAGTCGCAAATCCCTCTCAAACGAAGCAATTTCAGTTTATTCTTGTCGATATTAGATATTCATGCCGAAAACCTATTGGATTTTTGACGAACTGCAGTTGTATTTGGCATTTTGCTTTTTCATTTTCGTTTATAGGTAGCCTTGGGCGGTGCGGAGCATTTGATATGGGAGTGTTTTGCGACGACGAACTAACGTTCTCATCAAATTACAATTTCGCGTGCTCTCAGGATCTGAGATTCTCCAAAAACGTCCACGATAATGTCCACGGAAACATATATCTTGATCCGGTAACGTTTACTTTGCGCTTGCTTTTTTATGTCATTATGATCGAGCTTCTTTACTAGATTCACCCCCTAAATTTAGTGATGTCAGTTATTAATGAAGTGATGAAATTAAGTGTTCTAAAATGGTTGTTTAGTCTAGTAAGTTTAATCCTACTCAAAATTCAGTTAATGTGTTTATTGGATAGATCATAGTTGCACAATATGAAGATATACAAAAACATTTCATAAATATTGTTAAATTTATTGTAGACGGATGTGAACCTTCGACTATCTGAGGGATAAGCTTAAACTCTTTCAAAACTTTTCATGACTTTGTAGTTAGTATGCTTCCGATTTTTTTTTTTTTTTAGATTTAAGTAAATTTATCAATTATATCTGTTGTTCTTATGCAGCTCTTTCTGAAATTCGTTGACACTGAGCAGTTTCAGAGGTAAACCTAACTTCATCTTCATTTGATTTTGACTACTAATACTCTTTTATGCACCTTTTATTTGGTGTTTGTGTCTTATGTAGTTGTAATGATTTAGTTCTAATATGATATATGTTCTATTGACAGGCTGCGTGATCTTAAGCAACTAGGTGAGTGCAAACCATGTGATATTCTTTCTCGATAGTTCCTCACCTATAGCTGTACTTCGATAACTAGATGTTTATATTGGCTCCACTAGTTACATTTTTTGGTTGCTCATGTAGTAATATCTGTTTACTTTAATGAATGAATGAAGAGAACCACTGAATCATTATTATTCTACAGTACTTGGTACCTTGAGGAAATTGTATACTATGGCTTTGGAATTTAATATTTACAGTTAAAGCTGCTTGCATGGTTTGAAGTGCAGTGACTATCAGGAATTAATATCATGACAACTTAGGTGATGATCTCCTGATGAGAGAATTTGATTTGCTTATGAAAGTTTGTTTTCTTGAGCCTACTCTTTTTATTCACATAAATTAAGAGAAGGGGGATTATTAGGCACATACAACTTGCTTCTACTTATCTTTTTTCTTGCATGTCCTGTATTAAAACCTTCCAAGCACATGTTCATAGCCACAGTTACCATCATAGTTGGCAATTGCAAATTTTCAGATAATTTATTTGAATCTCATTTTGAAGCCCTGCTCTCGCTATATGTATAGGATTATGGGTTTGAAAAGCAGTAGGTGGTTGTGTTTAAGTTTTATAATTTTATTTTTTCAGGAATGACACATATGGTTTATCCCGGAGCAGTTCATTCTAGATTTGAACATTCTCTTGGAGTTTACTGGCTTGCTGGTGAAGCAGCTCATAAACTTAAGGCTCAACAAGTGCGAGATCTACAATAAGAATGTTAATCGCAAAACACAAATTGACGTTATAATCTTATCTTTGCAATTTTTATGTGTTTTGCAGGGTTTAGAGCTTGGTATTGATAGCTTTGATATGCAAACTGTTAAACTTGCAGGTTATTTTGGCCTTTTTTTTATGTTTTAATGAATAAGAGCGTCTATTTGCACAACTAAATCTTTTGACCATCTACTTGTCATCAATTAACAGGGCTCTTGCACGACATAGGTCATGGGCCTTTTAGTCATCTGTTCGAACGTGAGTTCCTTCCCAAGGTTCTTAAGGGATCAGAATGGTAATGTTGTAGAACTGAGTGGAATCTTTTAGCATAATGGTTTCTTAATTAATCAAATCCTTGGTTAAATGTGGTAAATATGGTTACAGGTCACATGAGCAAATGTCTGTGGAAATTATCAATCATACTATTGATGAGCATCATATTGACATAGATGCTGATACAGTGAAAAGAGTCAATGTGAGTTCATACATGTGCTTGTGTTCTCCATTTACTTTAGCATATTTAACTTGCAACTCCGTGGCAGGAAATGATACTTGCAAGTTCTAAATATTCTTCAGTCAAGGTAAGTCTTACAAGTAAACGTTATGGTGAAACTTGCTTTATTGGTAACCATGCAGCTTTATAATACGCAGTCACATGTTCATATTAACTCAATTGTTTTCTTTTCTCCCTAGAGTTCAAAGGAAAAGTGTTTTCTCTTCGATATTGTGGCAAACGGTCGAAACGGAATTGATGTTGACAAGTTAGTAACCTTAACACAAGGAACCATATCATCATTTCGATTTTTATCTTTATTATTTTTTTGTTTTACCTTTTCCTCTTGTGTATTGACTGCATGATTCATATGTGATGCAGGTTTGATTACATTGCCCGTGATTGCCGAGCATGTGGCTTAGGATGCAACTTCCAATTTCAAAGGTTAATTTTAAAATTTTCTCTGTGATTCAGTTAACATTCATGTAGTTTAAAAACGGCTAGGTCTTGTATGCACCCGGGTGCACCGTGTACTCATAGTGCATTTTAGAAGCGTGCAAATTGCTATGTTGAAAAGTACGACTTATTTACACAGAAAAATGCAACTGTTAATATGGGAATATAGTTGCATGCTTCTGTTTGGAATAGTTGCACGTTTCTGTTTTGTATAGTTGCACGCTTCTAAAATGCACTATGAGTGGACGGTGCACATGAGACCCACCCTTTAAAAATAACTTTGGAAAGATTTACCAAATACAACCAGATCTGCGAACAATGTGTTTGTGTTTCACAGGTTGATGGAGAATATGAGAGTCATGGGAGATGAGATATGCTATCGAGCCAAAGAGTGTAAGTATCTAAATGCCATAGCTGAATATACACATTTTCCATTAGTTACCTACCTTTGTCACTAGAGTATCAAGTTTCAGATCTGACTATCCACAAGTTGTTTGCCACACGAGCTGATCTGTACAGAACTGTTTACACTCATGCAAAAGTAAAGGTACGGGCCATGATAATGTCCAGTTCTGCAGTCTATATTATGTGTTTCATGTCTTAGGCCCCCTTTTCATTATATGAAAGTCACTGATAAATTGGCTATTGTTCAGGCTATAGATCTAATGGTTGTAGATGCCTTGGTGAGCGCTAATGGTTATCTACAGATTGCATCTCACATACAGGATCCTTCACAATATTGGAAGGTTGGGGATCTCTACATTTTATATTACTAATAACTTCTAACTGCACAATTGAGTATTGAGACATTTGTTTTTTTCTGGTGTAGTTAGATGACACTATAATCAAGACCATTGAGACAGCTCCGAATGAAGAACTGAAGGAATCTAGGGATTTGATCCTTCGCATTCGCCGCAGGGATTTATATCAGGTTTCATAAGTTTAAGCACATGATAATTTTTAGTACGTCTTTTAATTTATTCACTCTTTTGTTTCATTTTGTTTTTGGAGTTCTGTAATGAGTATGCTGTCCCAAAGGACAAATTGGAGAATTATAAGGAAGTCACTGTTCAAGATATCGTTTGTTCACAGGTAGTCCATGAATGCTTTAGATAATGGTACATGTGTTTTTTGGGCTTCTTTGCCTGGAAATTTTGTAATTTTTTCTTTCTTTCTAATATTGGATTTGATGTTATGTAGAAAAATGGAGTGACAATAAGAGAGGAGGATGTTGTGGTTAGCAATGTCAAGATCGATTTGACTCGTGGAAGGCATAATCCTCTTGAAAGGTGCTTATCTCTATTGAATAAATCTACTCACCCTTTTCTTAAGTTAGCAGTAGATTTTTGGTAGCTATATTAACTCTCATCTTTCTTTTCATATGTTTGTTCTTCCAGCATCAAGTTTTTCAAGGTATGATTCTTGTCTCCCAACTGTACATATTAATTCCGATCCTTGTTAGCTTTATCGTTTCACAATTTACTTCAACCTTGCTAATTTTGACGGCTCTTTCTCTCAGGATTATGACAGTGAGGAGAAATTCTCTATTTCAGATGATCGCATCAGCCATTTGCTTCCAACATATTACCAGGATATGATTGTGCGAGTGTATTCCAAAAAGCCTGAACTGGTCTCTTTAATCAAATTTTTAATGCAATTATATTCCAGCGCTATTCAGTTGCACATATAATGCTATTTTTTTTTTTTTTTTTCAGGTTGGAGTAATTTCTGAGGCCTTTGAGAATTTTCAGTTGAAGACTTATGGGATCAAAGCACAAGTACATGCAACACCAGAGAGGAAAAGACGACGTATATAAGTTTCCTTTATGCCTATTAAATTTTGTCTTCTCCTAATATAACATGAAGCATCTATATACTATAATGTGTACTCAGTAAATCTTTCCTGTAGTCATACATGTGCTTTTGTAACACACGCATATAGGCGATTGCATTTATTACTGGGAGTCTGGGACTATGTAAAGGTTTGACTTTGGATAGATGCATCTGTTATATATATATACACATACCCCTATGATTTCAAGCTAGTCTGATCATTTTGTCATAATATGGAGGTCTTGAACCCCTGTTTCAATTTTGTTACGAACACCTCAAATTTTGTAGTCGATGATTGTTAGTACTCAGGAGCTTTGATGTCGCACTTAAGTGAGTCTAGATTGTTGGAAGTTGAATTGTGTAGGCACTAGGCAGTCATGCTTACTTATGGCAGTTTATCTTTTCATGTAGTTTATGAGCTATTGTAGCTCGGGCTTGGGATAACTGACTGTGGGTTCCCTTCGAGCACTTTGGTGGTAAATTCCTGGCCATAAATTATCAATTCGCTTTTGTGGTTTGATACTGTTTTATGATAAAGATGATTGATATTGTGATGCATTAGTACTAGTAGGATAGTGGAATTATTCTAAAATATGTAATGGTGAAGAGTGGACAACCTCATTTGTTCCCATTCTTATGTTTAAGATACCACACTAGGTTTTTCTAAAAGTTGGGTAGAAATTTTGTCATTTAAATTATAATTTTCTCTTTACTACTAGAACAGTCAGGTGCAGATGTACACGCGAGTTACCCTTGTGTATGTGTAAATTGAGGATTAATATTGCATTAACATATCAACTATGTGTGCTTATTTTGAAAGCCACAAGAAACCCTTGATGTGGGTCATGACTCAAGCTAGAGTTTCTTAACAAAAATTTAAAAAACAGAAAAAAAGATATTAGACATTTAAATTATAAATGTTTAATAAAGTTGGTAGAAATTATTAGACATTTTAATTACTCCCATAAATATGGCCTTCTTTTTATTTTCGGTTTGCCTATTTTTTTTATGTATATATTTCTGTTAGTGTTTTGTTAGTATTTTATTTAATCCGACAACTAATGGTCCCCATAAGAAAAAGTTAGTGGTTGAAGCATAATTGCTACTATTACACAGCTATTGCCATTAATTACTGGGACATGTCCTCCTTCACGCACACACTCATTTCATCTGTATTCAATAATCCCAACCTCTACTTTTTCTCTATTTCGTGTTCTTTTCTTGTCCCCGTTGTAATTATCTTTTGTTAATATTTCTTAAATAAATGATGATAAGATAGAGCAAATTATAGTGGTTTATTATACCCCTCTCTTGTTATTCATCAAGAATTGTAGCAGGTGATGGTTCACAACTATGTACCAGGAAATCTAAGGACTTATTTTTAGATGGTGATTTGATGCTTATAGTTGCTCTCATTTCGTTTTTAAATAATTAAAATCTAAAATGATAATGGAATTCGAGTGTATGGAACAATAAATAGGGATGGAACAATAATCTTATCATGTAAAGTAGTGTTTTATTGATTCCATTTTCGATCACATATATTTAATATAATATTATTTATTATTTTATCAACACATCATGTTAGGTGGGATCTGTGTCATTTTTTGTGTTACAATTCTTCTTCGTTACTCCTCGATATAAAGGGTATACTTGGAATGAATTTAACCATGTTTTTCTGAAAACTTTTTAAACATGTTTCACCATATGTTCATATAACACTGTCTCACACAAAGATTTATCACAAAATAATAGATGAAGAGAGAAATGTGAATACTAGGTAGAAGATTATGACTTTAAAAATAGTACTAATAATGTTTAGTTTGGATTACATTGGGTACAAAATTTGAAATAAAAGATGCAAATTTGAAATTTCAAAGCCAGATAGTCAAAACTCATTCGATAGTGTAGATTAAAAGATAAGAGCACTCATTATTTATAGAACAATACTTTTGGATTAGAATCACTTAATGAAAGAGTTAAATATAAAAAGATTATAGTCAAATCCACAAAAGTAAAAGAAAACACGCATATTCACACACGTGTGTACTCTACGATAATGCTAGTTCATTAGAATTTTCGGTCAATCAATCCCTATATTCCAATTTCATGAAAAAAAAAAAAAAAATTGTAACACACTTGTTTAAAATATACTTGTAAATAAAATTATCATTTCAAATTTTCAATCTACTTTAAAGTTTTGAATAATTACAAATAAATTTATTACAATTTAATCTTAAATTTTGGATAATTACAAACAAATTTATCTTTAAGCATTTTTGGAAATTAGGCCACAAATTGTTCTTTTTGCGCACAAATTTGACATGGTCAAATCGATGTATTCACCCCTTAATGCAAACATTGTCATTTTAAATATAATGAATTTAACTAGGCTTGCCACGTAAAAAAAACAGAGACAGAGAAAATTCTTTTTTTTTTTTTGCAATAATATTTAAAAATAATGATACATGTGTAATTACCCAAAATTCCATATTATATTGCAATAAAGTGAAAGATGGTGATTGTAATTAAGCCTTTAAAATACGATGAAATTGGGACTCATAAATTCATGATGTACTCTCTCCATCCTATTTTATTTGTTGTTTTAGTATGTTTCACATGAATTAAAAAATTATTAAATATCAATAAATATGTGTGTAATGTGTTATTTTTTGCCATTTTATTTACATAAATGGTCATTTAATGTACATTATTACAAAAATAAATATTAAAGCAAAATTGATCTATATGACATTCAATTCTCCTAAGTCCTAAATTAATACAAAATGACAATTATTTGAAGATAAAAATTCTTCTCTAAAAACACAAGTAAAATGAGACGAAAAAATTGTTATCAAAATATTTTCATATTAAATAAATGTGACGAAAAAATACACAATAATGCAAATGATAGAATACTGAAAACCTAAAAATGGTAGTAGGAATCAAATGCAAAAACACATTACACATCACATGGAAAAAAAAAAGCACATGCATCAATCACATGTAACCATTTAATCACTCTGACTAGTCTGATAACATTACACTCCCACATCCCAACTGATAAAACTTCCCACACCAGAGTGACAGTTACACACCCTCCACTGGTGGCGCGTGGGACGAAATGACGGACGACGTCCACGGCGGCGGGCGGCGGCGGCGGGTTTGTGAGGGCGGATCAAATAGATCTGAAAACCATCGACGAGCAACTCCACCGCCATCTCAGCAGAGCCCTCACTTTAGAAAAGAAAAAACACGAAAATGCTGCAAAAAAAGAAATGAGGGATATTCCGGTGAGGCATGGCTGGGAAATCGACCCTTCGAAGCTTGTGATCAAATCTGTGTTAGCACGTGGCACATTTGGGACCGTCCATCGCGGCGTTTATGATGGACAGGATGTTGCAGGTATTTTAATTGAGTAAATTCTTCTTGTTTTTATTTATGTTTTGTTAGGGATTTGGGATTTAATTTGATAATGGTTGGTATCTTAATTTCTTAAGTGTGATGCTATTGATTTGTATATTGTGTGCAATTGGATTAGAAATCTGGATTTGTATTCTCTTGCGCAGGTGTAGTAAGCCTATATGATTTTTTTTGTCCCTAAGATCTTGAACTTAGACTATGAACAATCTGGATTCATTCGGTAATACCATTACATTCGTTAAGTAATACCATAATATTCATTCAATAATAGCATTATTCTTATGAACTAATACTATTAACATTTTTACACACAAGCACGTCGAGCAGTGTGTGGTATTAGTTTATAAGTGTAATGTTATTATTGAATGAATGTTATGGTATTAGAAAATGAAGGTTTCATGCTCCTTATTTTATGTTCCTTGTTTCGGTGAGATTGCAAGACTGGAGATAGGGGTGGGTTACATGTTAATTATTGAATAAATATTTGAGGATTAAGGGTTTGTTTATGGTCCAGTAAAACTTCTAGATTGGGGGGAAGAAGGGCAGAGGATGCAGGGGGAAATAGCTTCACTGAGAGCAGCTTTTGCTCAAGAAGTTTCTGTGTGGCACAAACTTGATCATCCTAATGTAACCAAGGTTATCTTTTATTGCTTACTGTTTATTAATCATTTGTTCCATTCCATATAGTGTTTTCTGGATTGATTTCATTTCATGATTTGGTTGGCAGTTCGTAGGAGCGACTATGGGGGCAACAGAGCTAAACTTACAGAAAGATCAAAACGGCCATTTTGGTGAGCCACGTAACGTTTGTTGCGTTGTAGTTGAATATCTCCAAGGCGGTACCTTAAAGAATTTCCTCATTAAAAACTCGAGGACTAAACTTGCTTTCAAAGTTGTTATCCAACTAGCTCTGGATCTTGCACGAGGGTAAAACCCCAAATTAAATTTATTTTTCAAATATCAGGGAGTTTTAGTAAAGTAAGTTGGTTTGTTGACATGACATCACAGGTTAAGCTATCTTCACTCCCAGAAGATTGTCCATAGGGATGTGAAAACAGAGAACATGCTTCTCAACAAGAATCGAACTGTGAAAATAGCTGATTTTGGGGTTGCACGTGTCGAGGCTTCAAACCCTAACGACATGACTGGTGAAACAGGAACCCTTGGCTACATGGCCCCCGAGGTATGCATGCATCCATCCATTTACTCCACCTTAATTTGAGCATCAAAATCATAAAGGATGTGTTTTTTGATTAATCACAGGTCCTCAATGGTCACCCTTACAACAGAAAATGCGACGTTTACAGTTTTGGCATTTGCTTATGGGAAATCTACTGCTGCGACATGCCATATCCACATCTCAGCTTCTCCGAATTAACTTCAGCTGTCGTGCATCAGGCATTTCTCTCTTTCTCTAGTTTATTATTTAGATTTAGATGAATGAATGAAAGCAATTGAAATTAATGTTTCCTGCAGAATTTAAGGCCAGAGATACCTCGGTGCTGTCCAACTTCTCTTGCAAACGTGATGAAACGATGCTGGGACGCTAATGCTGAAACGAGGAGGCCCGAAATGGATGAGGTTGTTTCCATGTTAGAAGGCATTGATACATCAAAGGGAGGGGGTATGATTCCTCCCTCTCAATCTCAGTCTTGTTTCTGCTTCCGCACCAGACGAGGCCCTTAACACTACCTGCATTCTCCAAACTCCACGGCCTGTACAGTATTTATAACATTTGAAAACATTTATTCAGTGAGTCTCTTACCCATGGATTTTGGAAAAGAGATGCCTGGTTTCCTTTTATTTCATGTAATTTTGATGAATTGGATTATCCTACTTTGAACTTCTGTTGCAAATAGGGACGTCAATTGATCGAGTTTGGAGTAGGTTTAAGAATTATACAAATCAGGATTGTATCATAATACTGTTATTTTATCTCAAAATGCATGTTTTGTAGAAATTGAATAATGAAATTGTTTTTGACATATTTACTTTACTAAAACATTAGACCTGTAGAATTCTAGTAGAGATATCATTGTATTCCACTTGCTAGAATTTTGCAAATTTTTTTTCTACGGTATAGCAAATATTCTCCCTTCTCATATCTCCAAATTCTGTCTATCTTTATTGAATAATTTGAATCGTTTAAACACGCGTATATAAACTAAACGATTTGAATTCTCCCAATTACGAAAACATAAAAATTGGTTGAAATACATAAATATCAAATCTTACAATGAAATATAACCTTCAAAGTGAAAACAGAGGAAAGTACTGCTAAAACTGTAAAATATGACAAACGTATATTACAACAACATCAACATTACTGAATACAAAGAATTCAAAGTCTTTCTCTCGAGTGGAAGCAGCCTCAACCAACAAATGTGGAGAATATTCGATCAATAAAACCAATATCCAAAACTAAATAATCTAACCTGCAATCTTGTAGCTTGGATTAACAAGATTATCTAACCCTGCTACCACTTGGATTGATTCTATAACATCTCCAACCTTTAGATCTGCCAATAATTCTTCATTTTGTGTCACGTAACCGAACACTGCATATCGACCATCCAATATGTTGGCATTGCTTGGAGTTAGTTCACTTTCTTTCAATAGCCAAAACACCTGGCTTGATGCAGAATTGTTCTCAAATTCCTGATAATAAGATAATTAACAGACTTAGAGACATCTTTCTTCATCCCAAACTAAGGAGTGGGTCTCATGTGCACTCAGGGTGCCTGAATTCATAGTGCATTTTAGAAGTGTGCAACTATACAAAACAGAAACGTGCAACTATTCCAAACAGAAGCATGCAACTATGTTCCCATATTAACAGTTGCACTTTTCTGTGTAAATAAGTCGCACTTTTCAGCATAACAAGTTGCACGCTTCTAAAATGCACTATGAGTGCACGGTGCACCCGGGTGCATACAAGACCTAGCCCAAACTAAGTAATAAAATTAGATATATAATGAGATTTTTAAGTTTAAAACTTCACCTCCCGAGCCATGGCCATGGTTCCGAATGCATTAAAAGGAAGCATTGTCTGAGCCTTGTATAGACCAAGCTCCTGTTGATGAACATGCCTCGTATCAAATTTGGAAAGGAAATTACTTCTTCTATAGGGGGTGGGGTGGGGGTATGTGAACTTACTTCAAGAGTCTCTCCGTAAAAGGGTGCTTTTTCTCCTTTCACCATAATCTCCAGAGGAACTGTTCGGATTTTCTCTGTACTGGGATCGATAAAGCCCTCAGCAGGACCTTCTGGATCTCCTGTTTGGACTACAAAGCCATCCGCTGCAGAAGGAAAAATAGTTCAATTCTAAGTGTTGGTGAAATAGACGTCTTATTACAATTCATAATAACTTGGATAACCCATTGTGCGTGAATTTTAGCAACTATTTGGTGATATTCAAGAACGTTAAGGACTTACCTCTCTGGATCTCCATGCCATCATAGAAATGCCTTTGAACTAAATCCACAAAATTTCCAGCAGAAACAGGGGCATTGTAACCATCCAAAACAATATGGAATACACATTCATCCACGTTAGGATTGTCCTTGACTTTGACCTTCATATCCACAGCAGCTCTCCCCTTCAACAATGGCATATTTCGGTATTCTTCAGGCACTTCATATGGAAAGCTATCAATCATGTCCTCTTCAACACTGCAGAAACCCAATGCCCCAGGAAGATCTCAGCTGCAGTCAATGACAAGGGTTTAAATGAGAAATGCATATCTTAGGAAGACTATTTTTTCTTTTTCTTCCTAGACCTTAAGTGGAATCAGTAGAAAATGTGAGGATTTTGGCAGTCGGTGGTTCTAATAAGAGGATATGAGTTCTACTACTCTGTCTATCTTTTGATCCTCTGTATGCTATCATAGCTAGTGAAATAGTTTGATCTTTCGATTATGGCAATTTCGGTGGACTCAATTTTATCCACCTTTAAATCATATTTTTCATCGTCTTGCATTAGAGAAAATAGATGAGCTAGCCGGTAAAGGCGGGAATTCTAAATAAATGCTTTCTCCTCACAATTCATTCTTTTAAGATGTCTAATCACTACCGCAAGTTTGCAACAACACCCCCGGCTGAGAGGTTAAATGGGAAAACATAGAAAGAGTGTTGGCAACAACATTTCACCAGAACTTTGATTAATTTACATAAAACAATAATCTAAACTCCTAAAGTCACACTGCATTATTGTAACACTCAAAACTAAATAATTCTTGCAAGACCCCTCACCCACCTGCTGAGAGGTTATATGTGAAACATAAATATGAAAAACAAAAAAATGCAAAGAGTCTCAGCAACAATAAGTCATCAGAACTACAGAACAATTAACACATATCATTAATCAAACTCACCCTCCAACATAAGTAAGCAACTCCCTCTGCTTAGGAGCAACAGCATCCCGTTTCTTATCCTCAACAATCTTTTGAAGCTCATCCAATCCCGACTCCAATTTATTAAGCAATTGAATCCCATCGTCGACTTTCGACTTTGCCAAACCTTCCACTATCAAAGTCCTGCCTTGCTTCAGCGACCTTGACGCTTGTTTCAAATTCTACATTCAAAAAGTAATAATTATTAGAAACACAGCAAAAAATCCTTCATCATCTATCCATAAAAAATAACATCACAAATATAACAGTTTTTTCCTCACCCTTTCCACAGAATCAAGGGCTTTGACACCAGCAATCTTTAGACTATCAGTAATATCCTCGAGCGGTTTCTGAACCTCCCTTATCGCCTTATTATCAATAGGCAATGCATATCTGAGCAATGCCCCAGGGTCCTTGATTGGTGGCCCTGAAATCAATACTGAAACATCTGGCAATGACGGAGCAATAACAGCAGCATTAGCGTGTCCTAAAACCCCCGAATCGGGAAATCCGGTTACCAACCCAATCGCCAATGCAGTAGAAATCGCACTTTTCTTCAATGAAGAAATCCAATCTCTCTGCTCAAATCATACAATAAAACTATAAAACCTTCTTTTTTTTCAACAATCGAACTTAAAACCAACCAAAATTTATAATCCATACTACACAACAACAGAACGCGTAAACGTTGAATTGGAAAAATGAATTAAAAACTTGCCTGTTCAACAGTGGGCTTGGATTCTTCCGCGGAGCACAAGGGTTTAAAATGACGAGTGGCAGCATTACGGGTAGAAGAAAGCTTGAAGCAATTAGACGTAAGCTTATGGGGAAGAGAATTCCGAGTCGTTACTAACTGGGAAAAGGAACATTGGTTACACGAATTGACGACCGCCATTGATGAAAAGCTTTGAACAGTTTATCAAAAGGATAGCAACATCAGTATCTTGTAGGCGACAAAAATGCGAAAGATTGGAGAGAAGATAAGGTTATTTGAAATTGGGGAAGAAATGTGGAGAAAAACGGAAATGCGATCCATAGAGTAGGTAGAAGAATTGAAGGGTGAATGCTGTCAGTCAACCTCACAATCTGGATAAGAATGATCTTCAAAATCTGCTTTTGATTTCCATGAGAAAGTGGGCCATTTGGGCTTTTAGTTGTTGGGCCTCTAATTAAAATATGGGTTTGGGTTTAATGGTGCTAATGGGCTCTTGATTTGGACCCAGGTCCAATCTAGTTTCAGGGTCCGGTTATCCGCACCCCCAACATTAGTAGATACACCAAATTTATATTTTAGTAATTTAATATAGCTGTAAAAATACTACATTACCCTTCTAATTTTAAATTAAACTATATTTACTTAAAAATCAGCCCTCCGTTACACCCACATCAACAACCTCCTCCGCCGACCGCCGCCGCCGCCCCACATTGCAAAATCTGAAAGTTAAAGAAATTAAATTCTTTACCAAATCTGAACGAAGATCTAATAATTTTCGACCAAAAATCATGAAGGAATAGTCTAAACATTACCAAATCAATTCAAAATTAAAAAATTATAGATCAAAAGTCTCAAACACCATATCTGAAATTTTAAAATAAACAAATATGAAAATTAATAAACCAGATTTACATTAAACTAAAAATCTGAGTAAATTTGAAAATTTAACTAAAACCTGTACCTTTTTTTGGAGTAATCTCATAGGAAAACGAAAGGAGCGAAAATGAGAGAAACTTGGAATGTACTTTGAGAAGAAATTGCTTGATTGGACTGTGGGTGGCAGCGTGGACGGCAGGCGGCAAGGGCGGCAGGTAGCATCCTGGGACGGGTGACTGGAGCGCGGACGACGGGTGACGAGGGCGACGGGTGGCAACGAGATGAGTGACTGGAGTAGCGCCGGCTTTGGTGCAGGGGTAAAAGTGAAAGGAAGAAGAAGATTTTTTGGGGTTTCTTGAGAGGGGTAAAATTGATAGTTTGGGGGATGTGAATTAATCCGTGTACTGAACGATAAGTGGGTGAAGTAATAGATTGGTGTATCTATTAATATTGTGGGTGCGAATAACCCAACCCTTCTCTCTCTGAGTTTTTTTTTTTTTTTTCACTTTCTTCTATGTTATGTGGTGTGTTTTCATGATTTATGATTAATTTTTTGAGTCGAGTCCTTTTTATTTTGTACGAGGTCTTAGTGTCTGTTTTCAAACAAGATTGGAATAGTGAAAAACGCTTCTATATTAAGTTGGTAAGATCCAACTTATTCAAAAAATAAGTGTTTTTAGGGATTCAATAGAGTTTCAAAACACCACCTTAATATGTCTTTACATTCAGACAAATTTGACGTTTATAAATATTGTTGTAGTAGCTAAAATGACCTATTTGATTTGTTGCATATCAGTTTTTACACACAAAAAAAAAAAAACTCATATTTCTCATCTTCACAATACACACTTATTTATCTTCTTTTTTTTTTACAAAATTAACCCATACTTATAATTGCTACTCATACAATTATAGTTGATTTGACTCAAATATCTTTACTTTATCTTTTAAATAAAATAAAAAATATATTTTTCTTGATTTTCGTGTTCAGATGAGTATAAAAATAGACGTGGAACGGAGGAGCCTGTGTTGCACGGGTACGGGTGCGGGGTGCAGATACGATACGATTCGGGTGTGGGGATTCAGAGATTTTTAAAATTTTAGGATACGATACGACGAGGATACGTCAATTTATTTTTATTTAATTATATATAACACCTGTAATAATATCAAAAAAATTACAATAATTATATATAACACCTGTAAAAATACCAAGAATATTTAAAACACATGTACTAATATCAAGAAATTCATCCCATAAGCAACAAAATAAAAATTAAATCAAATATCATTAACCTGTGTAGTGTGTGCGTGAATAGTAGGTTTAATTTAGTAAGTTTTAGAGTGTGTCATTCAAATTATTAGTAAGTAAGTTTTAAAATTTTATAAAAAAACCCCGATACGTATCCGATTTAAAAAAAAATAAAATTGGGATACGCCACGTGGCGTATCCGGTGCGAATCCCAGACGAATCCCACCCGAATTGCACCATCGGCGAATCTGATACTGCATACTGCTGATTTTTTAAGAATCCGTGCATTAGAGGATAGAGCAATATTTACACCACCCCTAGTATCAATAAGACTTGAATATACATGACACTTCTGATTACCGATATATTAAATTTAATTTATTAATTTAACGGTATAGTTGAATATAGAAATCATACCTGAAACTTTATTTCGAAAATAAAACATCTTTAATTTCTCATAAGAAACAAAAATAGCAAAACAAAACAAAATATCTTCTACGCTAATCAAATTCAAATGGATACCAACTTATAACGTAAATAATTGAAACGCTATTCTAATTTGGGCAATGTGGTCCAGACCAAATTATAGGCGAAGTTATTCACACTAATACACATTTGGTCTTGGACAGCTGTTAAAATAGTCCTTAGAGAGTGCTTATAACAGATGTCCAAATAACAGCTGTCAAAGCTTGGACAACTGTTAAAAAATCGCTGTCTAAAAGTAGGCCTTAGACAGCGGTTCTGAACCGCATTGCAAGATACCCCTTTGGACAGCGGTTTTCAACTGCTGTCTAATATATATATATATTTTTTAATCAATTTTTTTATTATATTAGTTAGACAGCGGTTTATAACCGCTGTCCAATACAATATTTTTTTTATAATTAACATATATTTTAAAAATCCTGTTTATACAAAACCAAAATCAAAAACCAAAACTTATACCACTATAATATATATACGTCAAATACCAAAACATCAAATAAATAAACATACACATCATGAAATAAATAAACATACACATCATAAACATATGTCCAATATACATAAAAAACATGAAATATCATCACAAATATATAAGTTAATTACATGCTACCAAAAGTTATACCACTTTAATTATAATTATACAAGAATCGATTGTAAAGATACCCCGTCCAATCTATTTAACATTTCTCCATTCTTTTGTTGAAGTAAGTCTTGAGCGGACGTTCATAGACAAGCTGCAAACAACAATCAATCAATATAGTTATATATATAGTATATGAATTTTTATTCAATCAATAATAATTTAAATAAGTCGATAAATTGACTTACATTGTTAGGAATCGTCGTTTGAGAAGCGCAGATTATATCTTCAATATAGCAACACACAAAATATCCACAATGGGCACCATCTCATTGTCTCGGAATCTGTTGATTAACAATTATAAGCACATATTACAATTATGATTATTTTCTAGTAATTTGATAACTTACTAAATTAAATTTACCTTAATATTTGTCCAGCTCACTTTAGACAAATTAGATCTTGAGCCTTGATTCGGAAGGCGACTCTGATACATCGTCATCACACTATTATTATTAAAATTAAAAAATAAAAATATATTAAATATGCATAATTTTAAAAGTAAAACAAATCATTATATTAGAATATTAAAAATGAACTTACGCTTCCATATATGACATGAGATCAGAGTGATTTGCTACCACCCCATCCACAGCTGGGTCCATAAAATACACACTTAATGTATTCATGTTTATGACGACCAACACCCAATGTTGTCTATATTATATTAAGAATATTAAAATTAACTGCAAATTTAGCATATGTGCAAATATTATATTATGAATACAAATTTTAACTAAATGTTTATTGTACTCACCCCACATTTGTTGGCCAAAATACGAGATGGTCTCTTCCAGTATGACTAACATATGTTCAACTATCCTCTCCATGGTCTGTGCTCTATCACCCAATAAGCAAGACACTTGGGGAGAGACGAATGAATACATTCCACATGCTCGGGCATCTCTGGAGAGATATACCTCACCCAAATATCTTTAACCAACATACGCTAATTAATATTTAAAAAGAAAATTAAACTATATAGAAAGTAAATACTGAGAATTAGTAAACACATACCTGAGGTAAAAGGTTATGGTGGTTGCACTCAACCATTCGTCGTTCAAGACTTCAAGCACATGTTCCGATGAAAGTGAGCACTCATCGAAATTGTGAGGGTATCGAAAGCATTGGACTCTACCATCATGCTCACCGTATTCTGTACGGTGTAGTCGTGATCTAAGTCTAGCTCCAGACAAGGGATAACCAAGTCTGCGCGCACCAATAGTGGAGTCCCTCGTTCTCTCCCTCTTACTGTCTACGACACCCCTTGATTTCTCTTTAGCCTTTTGTGGTGATTTCTGTTTAGGCTTTTGTGGTGTCGGCAGTTTCTACAATCAATTTGCAACATTATTTAGAACGACAAATAAGATAATGAACTTTAATAACATATATTTTACCTTCATGGTGCGAGAGACCAAGTTGCTCGGCCATTCGATGAAGTGCCCGACCGTTGTTCCGACTGTGACAACATCATCTATTGGTTTTGGCACCGGTGAATCTTCTTCTCCGAGTACGGGTACATCGAGTGTGACCCTCACGAAACCAGGAGTGGGGGGACGACCATGAATCATTCCACAGGAGTTATTAATGTGAAATGTTCATGTGGCCACCAACCGAATATGATCCTCCAAATAAATGTAGCATAAGGTCGGTGACTGTTCGAATAAGATATTTAGTTAGAAAATTTTAATATACTAGTCTTTAATTAAAATAAATGCGACACACTTCTGATACCTGCGAGATGTCATTTTGAAGTGCATCAATGAAGTCATTCCTAGCATCAGCTGAAAACATAACATCAGCGACACTATTTTCACAGTTTGCTCCACAAGACGACACCCCGTGACTCGATCTTCTCTCGGACCTCAAATGTTCCACCTGTTTCGCCAACATGGCAACCTGTTCCGAAAGTCTACCCACCATATTCATGGCCGCAAGACCAGGTGTCATCGCCAATGACGTCTTTGTCACGCCATATCCAGTACTTCGTAAGCTGCTTGATGCTCCTGACGACCTAGAGTCCGTCCAAGCAGATCATCAGTACCGATAATGTGGAGCTCGTCAGGCGTCATGGTCTGAGATATGCGCTCCTGAATTAGAAAAGTTTATTATTTAATTATTTGCTTAGAAATATTAGTTTGTAATTCAAAGATAAATTATTGGATAGATTACTGCTTCTTCAATGATACGATGTGTACTGGGATCGAGAATATTCCCGTGTCGAGTCTTTCGAGTAGCCTGGAATAACTCGAAACGTGTAACAACAGGGGCACACTCTCCAGTTTTCTTTTTTTCTTCAATCTACGATAGTGATGAACGTGTCCCTTTATTAGATATATTAAAAGTGAATATATAAAAAAAATTAAAAGTTATGATTTTGATCTCACCAAATCTTCCCTTATGCGTGCATAACCTTTGGAAGATCCACGATATCGCGCCTTCATCGCCTTAGCTTGTTGGCGATTTTTCTTACTTTAATCCTACAGTGTAATAGAAATACAATAAACACTGAAAAACATCATGCATTAGGAATAGAGGAAATAACATTGACCAATTTTACCTGAAAATCATCAGCCATAGCTCTACGCACAAACTCCTCCCAGTACGGGGCCACCACAGGGCTATTCTCAGAGAGCGAAGGCGGACTAGCCGAGTAATGACCAGTATCCGGGTCATATGCTCTTTTTCTCAACCAAGATCAAAAATTCTTGGCCATCACCCCAGCTTGCATAAGTATTTGTTTCTTATTTGAATGATCAAGGCCGAGGAATGTAGTCTATACACATATGACATAACAATTTAGTTAACTTAGTAATTATACAACAACTTTCATAAGTATATAATTAACATACCGAAAGTTCGTCCCATAGCGCTTCCTTAAAATGAGCCAGTTTGGGGCTACGCCAGTCCTTGGTTGGCAGCACGATAGTGATAACTCTCCTGACTACAGCCCCAAGGTAGAAGGACAATTTCTCACTCTCTTTCCCTATCGGCTGCCCATATTCATTGAATGATAATTGCAATAACATAGTAATTAATTAGGTTCAACGATCAATCAATATAATTACAATTTCAACTGTTCAATTGTAATAAAATTACCTGAATTGGTTTCCCTTTGCTACGAGCTCTCTTCAAAGAAGTCATCGTGACTATACCCCTCGTGCGCTTCTCCCCAGAGCTGCTAGTGGTGGGAGCATCAGTGTCACCCTGTCCCAAGTCCTCTGTATGATGTCGATCATATGCATCATCATCTCCAGGATAATTACCATGATAATCTCCATCATGATAATCTCCATCATATCCGGGATAGGGCAAATAAGACATGATCCTGTAAACCAGAAGAAACAACATTTAATAAACAAAAAGAAACAACATTTAATAAAGCAGAAGAAATAACATTTAATAAACAAATGCATACCTAACCATACTTAATCTACATTCATTTTGATTTTCTAATTTTGAGATAATACATTGATGTCACACCAAATTTTGAAGTTTATACCTTTATGAATTAATTGGTAAAATAATTGAACATCCACATAACTTGATTACTACTCCAAATCCTATCAACTAATCAACTCACAACACTTGTGTGTGAACTTGGTTTCCATGAAATCCTTCCAATTTTTGAAACATACACAAAATGAGTCTTACAAAAACTTGCATATAGAATGTGGGAGTACCTAAGGTTTGTATATTGCATGTACCTAAGGTTTTGTTGTTTCTCAAGACAATGTATCCTAATGTACCACCAATCATTTAAAGCAATACACTATCCATTCACCAAATCATTAAATCAATAACCCAAATATATCATAATGTATTAATCCTATATTTATGCTTAAATCCTCACACAAACATATTATCAAACACCTTGAGTGCATCAATTGTTCATCCTAATGTATTAATCCTATATTTATGCTTAAATTCTCACACAAGCATATGATCAAACACCTTGAGTGCATCAATTGTTCATCCCTAAATTAGCATAAGTCATCAACCAACCCAAAAATATATAAATTCACATCTTAAGCCACACATTTGCAAGAGCATTCACATCCCAAAAACTAAATTAAACAACCTATATATATTCACATCTAAAACAAGGGCTAAAAGAAAATCCAAAAACTATATAAACAAATTAAGGATTAATTCTTACCGTGAGAGGGCGGACGGCGCGCGGCAAGGGCGTGACGGCGGCGACTTCGAACTGTGGCGTCGGCGGTGGAATCTTGCGGTGGTGGCGTAGGCGGCGTGCAAGGGGGAGGGGGATGTCGCGCGACGGAGGAGCTAGGGTTTGGGAGAGAAAAAAACGCGTCTGAATTAATCTGATCTGATGTGTTACGCGTTTAAATGGGGAAAAAAACTATTGGATAAACCGCTGTCCAAAGTCTATTTTGAATGCGGTTGATAACCGCTGTCTAAGAGTTTTGTTTGGACAGCGGTTATAAACCGCTGTCCAAAGTCTACTTTGAATGCGGTTATCAACCGTTGTCTAAGTGTTTTTTTTTTAAATCGATTAGGTAAAACCGCACTCCAAGTGATACTTTGGAGTACGGTTATTAAAAACCGCTGTCCAAGTTCAAATGTGTAGTAGTGCCAATTATACCATCATGGATTATTGTAAATTTTGTTTATACATTATTATATATCTCGATAAAGGAAATAGAAAATAGAAATATGAAGTATAAGATTTGAAGTTAGCTACCATGGGTGGTATTTAATACTCCCTCCGTCCAAAATTTAATAGTAAAGTACCCATTATTTTTTGTCCCAAACTTAATGGTAAAGTTACTTACACACTTTATCACATAAAATATTAATAAACAACTCTTTCTACCCCCAATTACCCATCACTTTATCATATAAAATATTAATAAACAATTCTTTCTACCCCACCACTTTATCACTATTCTATTAAATGCTTATGAATAATCAAAATACCAGAGTTTAGGATAGAGGGAGTACTAATCAAGTTGAAGGCATTTTTCAAGAATGAGACGGAGTATAATTTGATCATATGACGTTGCAACACTATGAACATAATGAATGCTGATTTGTAATATTATTTCATGCATGAAACCGTCTCATATGAGTTTTTTTATTTTAGTAGTTTAATAATTGACAAAAAATTATTTGAATTTGGTTCACATATGACATATATAAGCTCCGTGAACTCCATTAACCCACCTAACAAAATCTAAGGGGGCGCTTGGTTTGTCGAGAGGAATTGGAATGGAAATGGGTTTAATAGTAGTAAGGAATAGTAATGTGTATGATGGTTAATATTGAATTGTTTGGTTTGTATATAGGTATGACTATCATTACCATATAAAGTGATTGGTTTAATGAAAAACATTGATAATATAAATTATTTTAAACCTTTTTTTGTTAAAAAAATTATATTATATACTAATAATACATAAAAATATTATAAATAATAAAAATAAATAATTCAAAAGACAAAAATAATTTTAAAAAATTATATAATAAATTTAGAGGGGCTCTACTTTCATTCCTCCCAAAATGGTGAGTAATGAATTTATAACTTTCATTCATAGTTTTAGGATTTCAAAGTCATAGTTGAGGTCTCATTTCCCTTAACCAAACACCCAATTTTCATTCCATTTTCATTACTCAATTTCAAAGTACCTAATCAAACACCCCTAAATGAGATCATACTCATTTTGTAAATGGATCAGAAATGGAATGAAGTTCACGTGAACTAGTGTTACTCGTAATAATTTTAGTACATTTCACAATCACAAGTATGGTCTACTATGAATATAAAAATTATATATGGAATTTATTTCAAATATGAAGTTATGCTATTTTAATCGATACCAACTCGTAGGAATTCATATATAATTGAAGAAACACTGCCAGATTGAGCTATGGGGTCCAGCCTAAGTTATAGTCCAAGTGATTTAGTACTGTACACAACACATGTCATCCATAATTATTTATTCCATCCCAAAAAAGAAAAAAAAAATCATCACTTTTGAAAAAACATGAACTAAATATAGGGATATAAAAGGAAAAACGAAATTTGAAGTTCTAATGCAAAGATATATCATATGTAAAGAAAAAAACCCAAATGATGAAGACGAGATCACGATAGCCGTCTCGAATAATGATGAGCGAATTTGGAGAATCAAAATTATTAGGGAATTAATTTTAATTAGGATCTTTAATTTATTAAATTTGATTTATTTTGATTATTATTTTTCATGTATTTAATGCTTATCTTTTAATTAAGGTTTTAAGTCTATTTAAGAGTCAACCATGTAAGCGTTTTTATTCAGTTGAGTAATGAATTAAGAAAATAATTTATCTTGTTTATTTATTTTACGGTATTCAATTGTTGAATCAACATTTCTTAGAAGAATGTGTTTTCATTAATCTATATCCCTGATGTATCACCAAATTTCAAAACAATGATTATTAATGGTGCTATCAAATTGTAGTATCAGGATATTTTTCGGGAGGGAGCACCTTTTTAGTTTTTTGCCAACTTTCACTATATATAAATTAGGAAGCATTTAACTCTGCGATTAATTAATTTAAACAATATTTAATAATGAAAGAACGTTAATCTTATTAAGATTCGATTCTTCATATATTTCGTCAATTGATTACCCCATCAGAAAATTCTTAGGATTTTTTAATTAAGGTATTATATATTTAGTATATATTACATCATAAATTATAGTACAAGATTTGAGAGATCGATGTTGATTATTGATAAACGTATTATATATTTCCTATTATATCATAAATTAATTATAGTACAAGATTTGAGAGATTTTGATTATTATGGATAAAATTAGAGAACAAATCATAAATTAATTATAGTACAAGATTTGAGAGATTTTTATAGTACAAGATTTGAGAGATTTTGATTATGGATAAAATTGGAGAACAAATCATAAATTAATTATAGTACAACATTCGAGAGATTTTGATTATGGATAAAATTGGAGAACACCACACACACATACATACATACATATATATATATATATATATATATTTCGTCATGCAAATTTTATGAGGAATTAATTAAGAAAAAGACTCATCTATATATATTTCCTATTATATCATAAATTAATTATAGTACACGTACAAGATTTGAGAGATTTTGATTATGGATAAAATTGGAGAACAAATCATAAATTAATTATTGTACAAGATTTGAGAGATTTTGACTATGGATAAAATTGGAGAACACCATATATATCTTTGGTTATGCAAATTTTATGAGGAATTAAGAAAAAGACTCATCTAACTTCCTATGTGATTCAATTAAATCTATCTTCCATGTGATTCAATTAAATTGAATGTGTTCTCAAATATCAACCATCTATTTCATATACAAAAACGACTGGCCTAACTTTCGCAGCATATGTATGTATGCAAGCAACACCGTACGTGATCATGCAAAAGCTCTGAATAGAAGCAAAACTCGTTTACTCAACTAAACATAAAAAATCCGAACTTGGCAAACTGTCATTCCTCAACAAACAAATTAGACAAACCTAAAATTAAATCAGAATCATCTGCCAATTAATATTGCAAATCAGAAATCGAAAAGCTACTTATATATATATATATATATTCACTAATACACATTTGAGCTTGGACAGCTGTGAAAAATGACCTTGGAGAGCGGTTATAACCGCTCTCCAAGTAACAGCTGTCCAAGCTTGGACAGCTGATAAAAAACCGATGTCCAAGAAATCGCACTTGGACAGCGGTTTTTAACCGCATTGCAAGTTTTCACTTGGAGAGCGGTTAAAAAAAAAATCGAGAGCGGTTAAAAAAAAATCAATTTTTAGGCACGGACCCACCAAGCATCTCATATATAAGCCACCAAGTCTCCCAATTAATTGAGGCAATTATTCGCTCCCATGGGGGGACCGAACACGGGACCTTGGGCGCCTGAGCGGGGATCAATTCCGCTCGGGCGCTTGCTTTCTTGCGTTTATTTAATTAAATTAATTCTATATGTTCTAAAAATCGTTTTTTCTTACAATTTTTTTTAAAATTCTTTATTTCAATTATCTTATTTATTAATTCAATCACATTTTTATATAATAATTTTTTTATATAAATTTAAATTAAATTAAATTAAATTAAAATTATATTTTTTACTTGTACTTTTTTTTAATTATCTTTCTTTTAAACTTGTAATACTTTTCCTTCTAAACAATTAATACGTTTCTATCAAAATAAATAATTTTTTTTTTAAACAGTAATATTTTTTCATCTAAACGAAGTAATACTTTTCTTTAAACAAGTTATACCTTTCTATCTAAACAAGTAATAATTTTCTATTTAAACAAGTAATACTTTTCTATCTAAACAAACAATACTTTTCTATTTAAACAAGCAATACTTTTCTATCTAAATAAGTAATATTTTTCTTTAAACAAGTAATATTTTTTCATCTAAACAAGTAATAATTTTCTTTAAACAAGTTATACCTTTCTATTTAAACAAGTAATATTTTTCTATTTAAACAAGTAATATTTTTCTATTTAAACAAGTAATAGTACTTTTCTATCTAAATAAGTAATACTTAGACAAAATTGAATTAATTTATAAGAATATTAAATATTATAGGTATTAATTTATAAGAATTAATAGTGATACAAGTTCGTAAGTGTAATATTACGAATTTAATATTATGAACAAGTTTTACATAAGGGTTTGTGTTAATCTCATTATATAAGACAAATATTAAAAATAAATAACACGAGAATTTAAAAAATAAAATATTTGAATTGTACATAAAAAGAATTTACAAAAATAAAAAAATAAAATAAAAAATACAAGCTTTACAAAAATAAAAAATAAAAAATTAATTCACTTGGAGACCGCTCTCCAAGTACCCTTGCACCTTGCACAACGGTTATGAACCGCTGTCTTTTTTTTTTTTTAATAGAACCGCTCTCCAAGGGACCACTTGGAGAGCTATTCGAAAAAAGAGTTGTCCTAGTGGAGCTCTCCAAACTGAAATATATACTATATGCGTGTTCACGAATGCAGTCAGACTGGTGGTGGGAGGGTTTTGGCAGTGTCCTTAACCTGCATCTCAGTTTGCACTGAAGCATTATTCCCCTTGGCCTTGATTGTATAATAAGAGAACACACTTAGCTGAATAAATCCGAAAAGTGCCCCAATTCCATTACCAGTCTGCACAAATATTAGCAAAATAAATTAATAAATTAGATTTCATTAAAAATAAACTTAATTGCAAATAAAATCGCCACATTTTGCTTAATTGCAAATGGAAAATTAATGTTGCAATTTAAATTTGTACACAGTCCTAATTTGTACATCAATTGACCAAATCAGATGATAATTTATTTGCGATTACTCAAAATTTTAAATTATACTTATGGCAAATAAGCGAAAAAGTGATGATTAATATATATAGAAAAAAACTTACAACTATGTAAGGGTCAAACATCTTGAGGAAACCGTATATGAACCAGCAGACCCCATTGCAGAAGCCAGCTAAGCAAAGCCAGAATGGCATGTATTCAGCACTTTTGGTCTTATAAACCTGACGCTGTTTAAAATATAAGGTACAATTATGGTGAGCTAAATCCATCCATCCATCTCGGCTATATATATATTTAGAATTTAAGTGATCAAAATTAGGCATAGGTAATTAACACTTACAATGATGGAGAGAGGCGAGGCGTACATAATAATTCCGAATATATCACATATAATCCCCACGAACATCGACCTCGTTACCGTCGTATGAAAGCAAAGGAGCGTTATAACGGCGACAATTCCCAGCAACATAGCCTCAGCAAACAGAACTAGCACAATCGACATCTGATAACCGACACATTAATTAACTAATTAATTAATATTCATAAGCCAAATTAATCAGTTTTAATTTACGAATTAATTATCCCTAATCCTTACCCTATACTTCTTTTTCGTGTAGATGAAGAAAATACTGAGGTAAACTAACTCAACGAATAGTCCAAAGCTGTTAATGGTGATGACCAAAGTGCTATCCGGATGAACCACGGGTAAACCGTAAAAGATCCAGAATAAACAATTTATCACTGTGGCGAGGTACGGGAACGGATGGAACTCCTCCGTGCTTTTATTCTTAATGATTCTCCAGAATGTTGGCCTGATTTGTCAACAAATACTCCATGTTATTAAGAATGCAGATCGATCCGCCTAAATTAATTTATACAATTTAATTTGACGATTGAAACGTTTATTGTGTGTGTATGTGTGTGTGAGAGAGAGAATACACTGGAGAGACGAAAAGCAGCGCCGAGATGATATTGCCTGCGAAATCGGTGAACAGAATTCAGAATACAATTCAAATTTCAAATCAAATAAAAAAACAGCAGATCGAAACCATTGATATGTATATTCGTATATATACTAAACAGAAAAATCAGATTCATATAAACCGCCGAAATTGTAAGCAGATGGACGGAAAACAAACCAATGATGCCGATGATGAACCGAGCGAGGGACTGGCCTTGCATCTTTGCAAATATCTGCGAAAATAGAAATCTAGTCTAGAGAGAGAAAAGTAGATAAGCGATGAACAAGAGAGAGAGAGAGTGATTTAGGGAATGATGATGAATGAGGAGGAAAGGATGAATGCATGTATAAATAGGCACGCATAGGGTATGAGTATTGGGCTCAAGTCAGCTACTAAAGAAGAATCGTAACAGAATCCGATAACAAAATCGTAATGCATACGTGGATATGTATTTATTTATCTATAAATCAATATATGCATGTATTATCTATTCGAAAGTTTAATCTGATTTTATATCCAATTTTTTTGTATAGGAATAAGTATATATATAGTAATGAATATCTAAAAAATCTTGCGTATAATTTTGATAATCATAATTATATTTATTGATTTTATATATATAATTGGAGATTTGGAGGTACAAATTTCTTGTGTGTCAAGAATATCTCTCTCTTAATAGTTGGATAAAAAAATCGAACTATTGGGAGAGTGATGTTATTTTCAAATATATCAAAGTATATGCTTTAATATTTTACTTTTAATGTTCTTAAATATTTTTTAAATTGATCTTTAATATATGAGTTGTTCAAAAAATATTATATTAGTGCAATTTAAATCCCTTAATTGTACAATTAAAAGTTATATAGTTAATTTAATAATTTCGAAATACAATTATCTCATAAATCCACATAATAGTAAAGAAGATATTAGTAAAATTTTGATATAGGTAATATTTATGGTTTAGATTCCTCTCACAATTTATTCCAAACTAAGATTTATTACTCTGATAGATGTATATGATTTTGAATGTCTAGATCGTAATTCGGGTTTGGATAAGCGCGGCGCGGTTGAATTTTAGGTTATGCCACATTGCCACATGTTAGGATAATTACTTAACAAAAATTAAAAGATTCAATGTTTTAAAAAAATAAATAAAGATAAAATATATTAATTGATTTTTTTTTAACAGCCAAAAACATTATTAAAAAGAGAACAAGTGGAGTACAAGGGGTACTACCACCCTTACAAGAAACACAGTATAACTAGAAAAGTAATTCCGCCTCATCCTACCGAAACATCGCTACAGAAAGACCAATGACAAACGGCTCTATTAATTGATTACAATGAGTACTCAACCTGTAAACTTTACAACGAAAACAAACCGACCACTACAACTTTTTGAGGATACAAATTAATCGAATGATATCTATCATCCGTTCTATTTTCAGTGTTTCACTCTATGTTTCATATGTGGATGTATGACAAGTGAAAATTAAAATATTATCCAATGACCACCATAATCCTGGGTTCATATGTTAAAGATTCAAAAAATGAAATTTATTTGGAATATGAAAAAATGACATAGATGAATGAAACTGCAAATTAATGGTTGATGATTCCCACTCGTTGAAAGATGATATGACTTATTCACCAAGAAACAAGTTCGAAGATTATTAGTAATACTTTGGTTTCCTAATTAATACAAGTATAATTTATCCTTAATACGAGTACTTTGTATTTCAATATTTTGTTTTTTTTTTTTTGATTGCTCCACAGCCACTCTGCAATATCTGCATGCGCCAGGATCATTCTATTTATGCACCAAATTGGTCCATAATTCCGCATTAATTACGGATACTGCCATTATGATGACCTTTTTGGAAATGAGAATTGACAAATTGTGGACTTTTAATAAATGGTGTCAATTGCTGACTCAACCCAAAGTCATGGAGGTTCTGTAATTAATTATCGGACTTTGTAATTATCTTCTCAGAAAATTTAGATTAAAAAGTAGTATAAAATAAATTGAGGTAATTTTTAGTTTAATTACAGATAAGAAAATTAAATATGGCAATAGAATATTGCAATTAATGGATATAAATATTTTCTAAAATAAATAGAGAAGAATATTGTAAGCCTTCTATGTACAATTGTACATATCTATCTATATATAATAATAATAAAATTCAGTCGAAATTTGCAAACCATTTAAATGTTTGATAACTATTAGGATACTTACTGAATAAATATGAGCATATAAAGAAAATTATAATATTTATATGGATCATATTCACAAAATATTTAATATTGAATTGGAAAGTATTTTTGTTTTAAATAATAAATAACTATTAGGATAGAACAAATTCTTATGTGCACCATTTGCACCAAATCAATTTGGTGCAATTTAATTTTAGGAGTTCTTTTTCTTATTTTTTTAAGTTTTAGTTTTTTTTATTTTTTTCAATTTTCGTTTTCTTTTAATTTTAATTTTAATTTTTTTTTTGACTCGGACCCAAACCTGGCCCGAGTGGTTCATGGTTCACTCGGCCCGAATGGTTTATATATGATTTAGGGTTCATTGTTTAGAGGTTAGGGTTTAGAGTGCATAGTGCATCCAAATTAATATTGAATCAAATTGCATCAATTTGAATTGGTGCATGAGGTGCTCAGGAGAGAGACTCTCGGGGTATTGGGATAAAAGATATACATATGAGGAAAGTTATGATATTTACGAATTTGATCATATGTCCGCAGGTGGGCATAAACTTATATACCCACCGCTTATGTGGCGCACCACATATGCAAGGTCTCCACCATCATTTAATTAGTTTATTTAATTAATTGAATCTTCTCATTTATATATATTCTAGACTTTACCCAATTTCATTAGTTAATTTTTTTTTAACCGAACTAGTCTCAACCTGACCCGAACCCGAACCCGGCACGAGTGGTTCATGGTTCACCCAGCCTGAATGGTTCATGGTTTAGGGTTTATGTTTATATAATTAAAAAAATTTATGCGACCCGATCCCGAACCCGACCCGACTGATTCAGGGTTCACCAGGCCCGAATGGTTCATGGTTTAGGGTTCATAGTTTAGGGTTCAGCTTTATATAATTAATGAGAAGATTGAATTAATTAAAGAAATTAATTAAATGATGGTGGGACCTTGCATATGTGGCGTGCCACATAAGCGGTGGACATATAAGTTTGTGCCCACCTGCGGGCATATGATCAAATCCGATGATATTTATATGGACCATATATACCACAATATTAAACTAAAGATCTCTTTAGAATATTTAATTTGAAATTCAAATTGCATATATAAAATAAATTTTCAAATTTAAATTACGAAAGTCATATAAATACAATTGTCAATATTAGTATGCATCGCACCAGAGAAGAAAATTTAATTTATCACAAAATTATATCAAAAGTACTTTTTAACTTGCTCAAAAATTTAAATATATGTCTGTTTCTCGAGTGATACTAGGTCTCCTAGTCCCATTTTTTAGTGGGATTTTAGAATCTGACAACTATTTCCAAGAAAAAACCTGTGAGTGATGGATTTTACCAAGGGGAAGCCACGGAAAAATATAACATGGTTTGGTAATTAAGAAATTAAAATAGAAAAAAAAATGAAGAGGAATTATCATAATAATTTTTTTTTTTTCACAAACTTTCCCCATATTCCGTTTCTATTCCATCACAAATTCGTTAATTATATATGTCCAGTAATCTTATGAAAATTAGAAATTAAATATCAACGACACTAGAGATTTTTGTGCCAATGGTGGGCCAAGCTGAAAAGCCCAACATACATAAATAGTGCTTTATCTGTTGAACCCATTAATATGTCCAACATATTTAGATATTGGGCCAAATTATTAAGGCCCATTGTGGCCCAAATCCAGTTTCTGTTATGCGCATCCAAAATCAAAATGAACCTAGTTTGACCCTTTTTGAGTATCATCATTTTTATATTTTTTTTAAAAACAAGTATCATCATTCAAACAAGACAAAAACTCGTATGAGACGATCTCATACATGAGACGGAGTATAACTTAACACAATCAATACCCACCCTTCTCAAAGTGTTAAAGTGTCAATGCCCAAATTACACTCATTCTCATCATGAGACGGTCTCACGCAAGTATGCCTCTTTTAGAGACACACCTGCATAAGACGGTCTCACAATGAAACAGAGCATAAATTGGGCATTGGTGTTAAGTTGTACCCCATGTCATATATGAGACCGTTTCATGTGAATTTTTGTGTTTATTTTAAAACTAGGTTCACATTGTTTCCCAGTTTAATTCCTCTGTGCCACTTTTTTTCGTGTTCCATAATTATTTCACCTTTTGGATCTTTAACACATGGACCCCAGGATTATGGTGGTCTGTTAGATATTTTTGTCCATTCTACATGTCATTAATCTAGATTATGAAATACATAGTAGAATATCATTTTTTGAACATATGATATCGTGCGCATTGTTCCACAGCCATATTGATGATCACGTCGTATTGCTAGTTATTAGTGGCTTAATTGATCGTATTTACGATTGTCTAATCAAATTTGACTTTATATTACTTTCATTGTTTATATATAACAAAAAATATTCTAATGAAATTTAAATATTAAGAATGTTAATTGACTAAATGAAAAAATATCAAATTTGACTGATCGGAGTCTAGTTAGTAAAATCAACTTGACAAAATTAATTACTATATTTTTTTTTTTGATGGATTTATTAGGTAAATCGTTGTTAATTTCCTCGAGATCCATCGAAACAATGGTTTCAAACCAACATGGACACTATTTTTATATAAATTTAGCAAATTCAAAGTTATAATTATTCCCTCGATAAAAATAGTTGTTTATGATACTTGTATTAATCTGTCAAAGTTAATTATTTTCTGTAAAACGATGCATTATGATAAATTCGGATACAATTTTTTTACACAAATTCTCCTGTGAAACTTGTTCATACTATAAAACTGATATCATTACATTCAATAAATAATATCATTATTTTTATAAACTAATACCTATAACATTTAATATTATGATATCAATTTATAAGTGTAATAATATTAATTTATAAATATTATGATATTATTTTAAAAATGTAATGATATAGGTTTCATATTATGAACAAGTTTCGCAAAAAAATTACTCATTTTTTTAGGGTAATTATTATAATAAAATGACGCAAAATGGTGATAAATGATAATAATAATAGTAGAAATTAATATATGTGTGGAATATTGAAGGGAAGTAGAGCAGTGGTTGCATAGAAAGTGACAAGAGAGTAGCAAAAACAAATACACCAAGAATGTCACAAATATCAGCCCCACTATCAAAAAGAACAAAGAGAGTAGCACTAAGTTTTTAATTCTTACCCATCACAAACATATACATCTCAAAAGCTAAATTGTTCTTCTCAGGTGCCTTTTCTTTTCTATACTACATACTCTGCACTTATAACTTATAAGTTTAATTAATATTAATTTATTACTTTTTTTAAATAAATTTATATTATTCATACTATATATGCATCAGTGGTCCAATATTAAATATGATATATGTGAGCAAGACATAAAATTAACATATAAGATTTCAACTAATTTTCATTCCACTAAAACTTTCCTATTCCAAATTGTAGAATACGTACACACTTTTTATCAAAAAAATTAACAAATAAGGAGTATATAAATAACAATAAACATAATAATAGTATAGCTAGGTCCAAAGCACATGGATCCCATGTGGCTACGTCTCTGGATATAATATTAATTTACAATTCAAAATTCAAATTGAATTTAAACACTTTGAAGATATAGTACTTGTTTTTAAACTCAATTTCAATAGTGAGAATCACTTATTTTTAAAAAAGGTGGGAGACAATTTTTTAAAAAAAATAAGTGATTCTAGAGTTCCACTAGTGATCTGAAACATACCTATAATAAAATGACGAAATTGAATAGTTCAAATAGTTAGAGCACCACTATATATGTCATGAGATCGGTTAATTTTTTGCACATTTTGTTTGTAATTATCATGCCGTGTCTAGATTCTATCTGCTTGTTAAAAGAACTGGATCGATTTAGCTAGGTTAATAGGTATTGACCCTATTATGATTCATGATTATTTAAATTATCTTCAGATGAAATATACATCGAGGTAAATATTGTTCAATTCCGTGGAGCCTCTGAACTTTCTTCCTGCCCTTACTTTGTGCACAAAGACATTTTTATTTTATTTTATTTTATTTTATCAAAAGCCTTTCTTTCTATTTTCTTTTGGAGTTTTATTAATTTAGGTCCTGAAAGATGGTAAAGTTATCAATTTAAGGCCTGAAAGATTTTTTCTATCGATTCAAGGCCTGGAAGATAGAAAACTATCAATCTAGGGCCTAAAAGATAGAAACTATCAATTCGAGATTTATAATTTTTAAGGTCATGTTTGGCACTAAAACCTTAAACCCTGAACACTAAACCCTAACCCTAAACGATGAACCCTTAACCTTGAACCATGAACCCTAAACCCCTCTGAACCGTAAACCTTGAACCGTAAACCCTAAAAATAAAAAAATAAGAACATGAAATAAGGATATGAAATATAAGTGTCAAAGATGACCTTAAAATGTGTGAGCCTCAAATTGATAATTTTTATCTTTCAGGCCCTGAATCGATAGTTTTCTATCTTTTAGGCCTTAAATCGATAAGAAAAATCTTTAAGTTCTTAAATTGATAATTTTGTCATCTTTCAGACCCTGAATTGACATTTTTCCTTTTCTTTTTTTAGTCAAAAGATACCTCCACGTACTCTCTTTATTAACTTACCTTAGCAAATAAGAAATCGAAAACGAAAGAAAGCATATTGCCTTTCTTCATCTATTCTTTAGGCACACTTTGAAAATGTACCCACTAAATTGGTTTTGGTTCGTCAAAATCAAATTGGACTGGAATATCGAGAAGAAAAAAATGCAACTCTATGCCTTGATATAATCCTAATTCAATCATCTGATAACAGTGTTTACTCTTGTTTTATATTATTAATACGAGTAAATTTTGAATTAAAATAACGTAACGTGATATTATTGTAATATGTACATCTTCAATTACAAAAGTTTACCAAAGTGAAGACCCGCACATTCGTGATGTCATGTTAAACGATTAAAATTTTACTTTTATCTTAATAATAAAAATTGAATATAGATCCCCACATGGCCACATATATATTTTTTATTTCTTTTAGATATACATGAAATACACTTTCTTTACATATAAAATGTATAAACAAGTAGATATTCTAAAATTAAAGCCTCAATTGAAAAGGGTTTTTTTTTTTAGTCGGGATTTGAAATGGGTTCTTCATCGAAGTGTTATAGTACGTTCAAGATTACAATTTATTATTAGATACAAAATAATTATATATATATATATAGGTACATTTACAGTTATGCATGCAACTTTTACTATATATACAATTTTATTTATATTTTATTAGTAAATTGCATAAAAAATTTATACCTACTAATAAATTTTCCTTTAATTTTAAAGATGGTTGATAGGATGATGTTCCCTTGATTCCATTAAATCCTTTTAAATGATACCTAGCTTGTTGTCCGTAGATGAGATTTTGTTACTAATAATAATCTTATCAAACACCCAAGATCTTCTACGCCTATGGTCCCAAATAAAGAAAGGTTTCTTGTGTTACCTATCTTTTAATTCCTTCATGTATCAATATCTAAATACATATATGATTCTTGTATGGTTACGACGCTCTTTTTTCTTTTTTGAGTACTTATAAAAAACGTGGGGGAAAATTATATCAGCTCGAAATGTCATTTATAAAACTGTGACTCTGTGAGAGGTATGGAATTATATAATTCAATTAATTTTAATGGTCACGCATAAACAATCATGCACGAAAATGGCTCAAATCGTCACACATGACACGACAAATAAGGGCAAAATTTGGTCTAGCCAAGCTGGGCTTGTCGTTGAAAATTAAGTTTGGATGTGATATATTGTATGATTAAATTTAGCCTTATTATATGTGATAAATTTTAAGTAGACTCTAGTCTAATCTTTTTAATAAACAAGTTGAATCTATAAATTTTGTTTTGTTTGTTTTATTTTAATGAGATTTAGAATTTATTAATAAGACATACTTGGATGAGGCAGTCTCACGATGAGATGGATCATAAATTGGACATTGACGCTTTAACACTTTGAAATGAATGAATGTGATTTGTGCTAAGTTGTATCCCGTCTCATATGAGTTTTTTTCTTTATTTAATAATTATGATTATTTAATTGAATTGCCCGTTTAAATATATATTAATTTATAAGTTATAACTAAATATGTTTCGAAAGAAAAATATAGGTCTTATTATTAATTTAGCAGGCAGAACGAAGCCGAGCTTTAATAAATCGTGTCAAATGTTCATGGGGCATGTGCCTATTTACCCATATATTTTTGTTTGTAGCATATGTGAATGGATTGGACTGCTCGAAATTCTTATATCGCATCAGATTTAATGGAAAAAGATTGAAGAATTAAGTATTAGAAATACTATTCCCACAAATGCAATTACACGGCAACAACTGGCCGACACATGGAAAGTGGACCACATGAGAAATATTTTTTTATGAAATTCTCTAATCTTCAATTTAGGGGGGAAGTTTATTCTAGCGTATAATGATTATTATATGTGGATTAATCCCACTAGAATCTGCCTTTCATGTGCTAAGAATAAATGCTAATAGATGCACTATTTTTGCTCCACATTTATTCATGCCAATTTACGCCACATTGAAGTTTTTTGAAATAGAGTCCTGTCATTAAAAAATAAAAAAATAAAAATAAAAATGTGTTTTTGAAATAGAGTAGTTTGTAACTTTGTAGTTTGTTCCCCCTTTTATTCCTTTTATGGCCTCTTATTTCCATGAGTGTTTTTTCACTTATTTTAAGATTGCTTTTCCATCTTCAACAATGGCGGAGCCGAATATAAAAAAAAGGACGGGCTGAAACAAATATAGTATAAAAAATAAACGTTAATTTTTTTTATATGAAATATATATAAAAAGTTAAATATTTTTGTTTTATGAATATGTAACTTGATGTAGCGTCTTCTATATATCAAAGAAGCATATATACGTATATATACATATATACCTAGCAACAAAAACTGTTGAAACCTGTAGAAAAATGAAAAATATATAATGAAAAGTTAAACAAATTTTGAACCAAGTAATTAGAAAAGCACAAAAATCGCAACTAATTTCCCAAAGTTATTTAAAAAAAGAAAAGCACGATCGATCAGTTTAGAATATTATACCAAGAAAATGGAGAATTAGTTAAAAGATGGTGGATAAGACTTTCAGCAGTGCTTAGGGAGAGAAATAATAAATTAAAAAATTAATATACATAAGAAGAACATAAAAAAGCTGGACCGGCTCCAGCTGTAGATCAGCCATTGATCTTCAATGACTTGTAAAATTATATTTCATACAATATAGTAACTATGTGGTTCGTATTAGAGATAAAGATTAGAATTATTCTTTATCCATGTATTGTATATTCTTTCCATGTAAATCTCCCGTGTATTTTGGGAAAGTTGTTGTATCCCTGTAATTGTTCTATTAATAATAGATTTCTCCTATCACCAATTCAACGGTGATATTCTAATCATTCTCACAGTTCGTCATGTTCATAGAAAATTAATAATTTGACTCAATCATTGTTTTAAGGTGTTTGAATCTTAAACCACAGTTTTTTGATTGAATTTTCAACTGTTATGGATGAATTTCTACGTAGTTCTTTTTCTTACATTAGTTCAATATAAAATTCTTTTAGATTTTTAAAAAAAAGCATATTACGTCAATTATATTATTTTAAAACGAAGAGAGTACTTCAAAATATAAAAGTAACATGGCTTGTAAATGAAGATCTCATATGGTTCTGACATGATTTGAAATATCTAGTGGCTTGATATGAGGTCTTATACACGTATTTTTCTTTTCATTCGTTAGAAGAATACAAGTTCAATGTTTTAAAAATACAGTATTTATTGCAGCATTATGCAAGTTCAATGGTTCTGACATGATTTGAAATATCTAGTGGCTTTAAAAATACGCACATTATATCTAGTACACTTAAGATTTATATGATATTCTTATTTCCTAGCTAATTGTTATGCACAATGTCATATACTCCCTATGTCCTAATATAATTTCCCTTTTTTTTATTATTTTGTTTAAAAAATAATAATAAAATAATAAAAATAAAGAATGATTTTGGATATTGAGATAGAGGAAAAAAGTATATTGAATAATGAATGAAATAGTAAGTGACATTCTTTATAATATTATTTTAAAAATGAGGATATAAATTATTGATAGTGAAATTATTTTTTTTTTTATAGAAATAAAAAATTTATTGTGGAACAGATGAAAAAAAAAAGAGAAAAATACGATGGAGAAAGTATATTATTGTTATGCCAGACTTCGTATTATTTCAAAATTTATATATACATAAATAACATTGACACGACATCTTTAAATTTAAGCTTTAAACAACCAAATATGTTCCACTAAAAATAGTTTTATATTTTCAACTTTACCCACCACAAAAATGAAAGATTGATTCCCTGGGTCCCTCCGTGTGTGTGGTTCTCCTGCAACACCTGCAAGTTCTGTTGGACCTCGAATCGAACAGTTCAAGTTGAACATCATATTTTGGATATTGTTAACAATAAAAAAAAAGTGTAATTAGGTGATAATGAAAATGTAAGGATTTAATAGATAAAATGGATAATAAATATATAATTGTTGGTTGAGAAATGTATAGTGAATTAATTGAAGATAAATGCTAATACTACTAAAGATTGATAATTAAAATAAAGTAGTGATTAAACTATTTAGATGGAAGGTAGTGGATTGATATCTTTTATTTCCTCAACCATTGTAATTGCATGAATTTTATTCTAATTGTAATTGAAGAATTTTTAAGCAAGTGTCCTCTAATTCATTCCAAATATATTTTGTAGTTTTACTAAGTTCTAACGACTTACCTATTTCACAGACTTAATATTCATGAACGTACTCTAGTGATCCTACTCAAAATATTCTAAATGAATTTTATATATGAGTTGGTAGACACATTTTTGTAAATAAGTAAAAAAGTGAGATAGAGTTGATCAAGATGACTCATATATATCTTCTAGTGTGTTTTACAAAATGTATATGAAAAAAAAAACATTTTTATAGCATAATGATCAATATATGTATATTTTATAATTAGAATCCAAATTGTGAATTTAACAATCTCCATATTAATCATTTGTTATTTTGTTGTTGATTGATGCAGCGCGAATTTATTTATAAAATACAAATAAGGATACATATAAGAGTTTATACATGGATATTATCTTTATTACATTTGATCTAATATAAAATTTATATTGACCCTAAAAAAATCATAACTCGATCCTCTTATATTAGTGATCATTGAGTTTCACACGTACAATTTTACTCAATTGTACGTACTGCTATATATTTTGTGCGCACAATCGTTCTAAGCAACTTAAGAGAAGCTCACTTCCATAATATGTTCGAATTTTACATATCGTGTTGCATAATTCTAAATTTCTTAATAACCATGCAAATGTTCTACCATGTGTAGTAGTTAACCATGCGCATGGTGACAATACTTTTATATTGAGATGATAATTACTGAAAATCATGAATAATAAATACTATATTAAGCTGTTAATTCGTTTCAAATTTTGCATAAGTCGCATCATTGAAACGCAAACTAAATTACTGCTTCGCTCTGCCTTTTTATAATTTGATTACAATACATGCTAGAACATGCTAGAACAAGAATTAATACGAGACCGTTCATAAAATAGTACAATGTTACCCGCACCCTTTTTAAAATGTTAATAATAATATTTTTCAAATTATACCCATCCTCATGCAAAATATATCCTTAATTAATTATCTTCTTGAAAAAAAAAGTAACTAATTATGAAAAGAAAAAAAAACCGTCTACTATAAGTTTAGTGTTGAGGAAAATTAAATAAACTAATTAATTAGAACCTTTTATAAATTTGAACTTTTCTTTTTTTCATAAAGCCTCTAGCTCAACCTTTCATGAGTTATTCGCAGAAAACACTCCACCCATTTAAAGGTAATAATTATTGTGTAAATTTGAAAAAAATTAAATAAATGAATTAATTTTTTCAAATTGTTGAAAAAAATTAAATAAATAAATTAATTCGACCAACAGGTAAAAGGAGTGTCTAGAGAAATTATATAAACTAATTAACTCGGACCTTTAGACGAGGGACGGAACTTTTTTCACTTAGCTTACAAACTGCAGCAACCGCACGACTTAACCGTACCCGACAACCCCCCGACCGCAGAGAATGGCTACTCTTACCTCCCACATTCTACAATTCTCCAACGGTTCAGATTGCTCCACGCACCTCCGGCGCAAGTTAGTTATCCCCAACTAAAAAAATCCCACCGCGTACCTTGAAATTACAAACATGCCCATACCAATCATTACCCGTTACAACTCAGATATTCGAAAGTCTACTTGGGCAAAATAGTACTTCCGCTATTGACTTGTTAGTATAAAACCTCATTCAGTCATTGCCCCTCATCTGTTTACTTTAGCTGCAAAAATCGCCCCCACGAAGCGGCAACCAAATACAGTAAAATTACCACGCAGCCCTCAGTGGCGTTCCAAAATTCCGGTGAATTTCGTTTTTCCGGCGGAATAAATCAGTATTACGACTCCACCGGAGCTGGGAAAGGCTGTGCTGCGCATGATGGGATTTTGCATCTGTCCGTTGGAGACTCCGGCGAGGTTACTCTGGTGCTCAAGTTTTTTCCGCCACAAGTTAATGCTATTCTAACAGACTCTATATACTTTTTAAAAGAGAAATTACCCGCCATTAACATCATATTTTAGGGCTATTTTAAAAATCTAGTGTTTCAGAGAAGATTATAGATACATACACGTTGTTTGTGTGTGTGTTTGGGTATTGGATTGGTTGATAGCTAGAGATCTCGAAAGGAAATGGATTCCGGGCGTATTTTCTTCGACTCGTCTTGCCATAGCAATATGCTGTTCCTCGGGAACGGCGATTTCGGTTTTCGAGGTAACCAATCATATTTTAGTATTAATTTCATTTTTCATTTTTTACTCTACGGTTTTCCTTAGTTCGTATTGTTGTAGTGTTAATTACATGTGATTCGTATGTATCAGCATATATTGAACGGTTTAAATTCATGAGTTGCGGATTATATTTCTGTATACATAACGCGATTGAACAATTTTTAGATTTTATGCACACGATTTCAATCCGAGTTTTAATATTCAATATGGATTAATTAGGAGGAAGATCGGTGATAAACATGGAGGAAACCTCAAAGAGGCGACCGTTTTTCAGCACGCCGGAAGAATTGTATGATGAGGAATATTTCGACGAGCAGACGCCGGAAAAGAAACGCCGCCTCACTCCTGAGCAGGTAACTAATTGACTGCCTTCTTATTTTACTTTTTGTGTATATTGCACTTCAAAATAAGAATCACTGTATATGCTGTCCTTGTAAGTTGTAAAATTCCTTCAAGATAAAAAATACTGTTGATCAAACAGCATATTCCATCCAACACACATCAGAATCGAATTCCTTCGAAATTAGAACCGTAAACGAAGAATTCATTCTCTAAGAATGTGTTCCATGAACTTTATTTTGTTTGATTAGTTTATTAATGTCCTGTTTCAGATCAAAACCTAATTAGATCATAATCGATTAATATATAGTACTTATTATTTTCTGATTGGAGATTATAATTAGAGTAGCTGTGATGGTGTGAAATAGGTGCACTTGCTGGAGAAGAGCTTTGAGGCAGAGAACAAGCTGGAGCCGGACCGCAAGACTCAGCTGGCTAAGAAGCTGAACTTGCAGCCGAGACAGGTGGCGGTTTGGTTCCAGAACCGCCGTGCGCGGTGGAAGACCAAGCAGCTCGAGAGGGACTATGATCAGCTTAAATCCACCTACGACTCCCTCCTCTCAAACTACGACTCCATTCTCAAGGAAAATGATAAGCTCAAAACTGAGGTAAATTAATCTAATTCTTGATTTCGAAGTACGTATAATTTCTGAAGACTTATCTCTGTTCCTTATGAAATTTTTCTAAGCTTAGGAATATTTTTTGTTAATATACTAGGCAAGATTATGTGTGATGCTTATCATCGTATATTTAAATGATTTATATATATTTCACAAAATTTTATTTGAAATGACCTGATACTGCATGTCCTACTGTGTCTTTAATTAACTTGATGAATGTCGAAAGAGGTTTTAAAAAAATCAATTGGTAAAAACTTGTGGACGACGTAGACGGTAGATCCCATGTCATTGTTCTTGAATAACTAGAGTTATTGGGTAGTATTTTTTTCAAATAATAGTACAGATCTTAATTTATTTTTCACGATTAATCTGTTTGGTTCGGTACAAGTCATTGTTCCTTTTCTCCTTTTGTTGACAAATAAGGATTATATTTAAAACTATATCTGATTATATTTAAAAAATTGAAGATGAAGTTGTATTAGATGCGACATCCTTTGTATTTACATGTGACACCTGGCCCGTTCACTCAGAAGATGATAGGGACCTGATGGGCCACTCTTACGTATAAGATTCGTTCCTAGCTATTAAAATAGTGCGTATGATCAACAATTTAAGTATTATTCTTGCATCAGTCAAATAAAATAGCATCTTCTGAACCCCACCTGACAAAGGAAAGACCCCCGAAATAGGAAAATTATTATAAGATATAAAATTTATGGAAAAATTACTCTAATGTACAATGTGTAAAAATTACGTTGTAATGTAGTATCTAGCTTGAACTAAAGTGTAAATTTATTTTACACATTGTACCTTAGAATAATATATGTGTCCACTTTGCACCTTGGGTGAGGACCCCATATGAAATTTCAATTTCCAGATGAGTGAGAATATACCTTCTTAGCTCCTAAATATACGGGGGTGAGTGGGGGCTGCCCCCCTACATTTTTTACTACTATTTTTACTACTATGTATATATATATGTCTACATGTATATAGTTATATTAATATGTGTATTTTTATTTCTTGTTTGGATTTATATTTATACGTATAGTTACATCAATATTTAAGTGTTGATACATATTAGTTAGATTTAAAACACGAGTTTAGTGTACTCTCGTCCCCCCAAAATTTAAATCTTGGATTCGCCACTGCTCTAAAGTACTTTATATTTTAAATTATTAATAGACTTATCTCATTTAATTTGATGTTGATGTTGCATTCTGCAATACGCTTCAAGAAGTGAATGGAATTAATGTTTATGGCATTCAATACAGCTTCTCTCCTTGACTGAGAAGGCGCAACCGAAAGAACCCGCCGGAGAACAGGGTGAGAAACCGGATCCACCGCCGCCTGATGCCCCTCCGTCTCTTCAGCTGTCTGTGAAGGTGGAGGACCGCCTGAGCACCGGCAGCGACGGCAGTGCCGTGGTGGATGAGGACGGCCCTCAGCTTCTGGATAGTGGCGACTCGTACTTCCAGAACGACGACTATTCGAGCTGCATGGCGGCTGTTGATGGGATCAACTCTGAGGAGGATGACGGGAGTGACGACGGGCGGGGCTACTTTTCCGACGTGTTCGCGGCGGCCGAGCCGCAGGAGCCGATTGGATGGTGTATCTGGTCTTGATCATTTAGATTATATATATAGTGTACTAGTTTTACGTAATTAAGTTCCTAGTTATGTTCATAATAATGTACTTTGGAGTGCTATTGTTTCCCTTTGTAACATTGGGACTTATCCATTATATATGTTGTGAAAGCTGCTATATTGTATATTACAATTACAATATGATTCAATCCAAAGTTGCACTGTGATGGAGGATTCAAATTAATAGAGATCTTGTTCAGATTAAGAGATTACCTAACGTTGAACAAACTCCATTGTAAGTTGCTCAATTGTTAATTGAACTAGAAAACACCATATTTTCGGTTATTCTCTTCGATTTTTGACTTGAGATGTTAACCTTGTTTAGTATTCAAATGGGTCTTTCTGACTTTGTTGCAAATGGAGTAATAGATATCATGTCTACATAGAATATGCAATCATAATTAGGGTTCCTTTATGATATAATTGTTGTACTCGGGTCAAAGATTTGAAATTTAATTATTTAAGTAAAAAGATTATTCAAATCCACTCAAATTGAGATGAATTTAGATTGTTGGGAGGATAAAGAGTATAAAAAATTCATATCAATACAAAAAAATCACAATTAATTTTTGTAGTATGAATTTCAATTTCATTCACAAATCACAAATCAAACAAGTCAAACTAAACTTAAAAATAGCACATGAGATGATGTCGCAGTGAGACGGGATATAAGTTGAACATTGACGTTTTGACATTTTGAAAGAAGTAGGTGTAATTTATACTAAATTGTACACCGTCTCATGCATCAGACTCATATGAGTTTAGTCAACTTTAAAATGATCCCAAATCTTAGTGGCCGGTGCTCAGTTCAAGCCTGTGTAGAACTACTCATTATATAAATTAAAACAAGTCTAGACTTCAAGTGTCATTATTATTTCTGAACTGGAAGAGAATATCAACAAACCTTATTAAAGACAAAATATTTTATTTTATTAATTAAAATCAAATTATATAATTGAAAAAGGTAATAAAATTTTTATGGTTCGGCACATGTCCTCTTCACCCGATCCGAATAAAATTTAACATTATTTAGTATTTAGGGTGTAGATGCATTGATTTATACATTTTATACATTTTAAATACATAAAAATTTTATCAACATCAATTTTTATTTTATTCGAATGTATAATAACATGTGCCACATGTCCTCTGGTAAATGGTAACAAAGCACGTACATGCATATATAGTATATACATACATACATAAAAATAAATCAACATCAATGATCAATCAGCATCCACCATCAATAGTACTAAAGAAAATGAATTTTTTTTATCTTTTTCGATTTGATACATTTTATTTGAGTTGAGTTGGCAAACTTTCAACATCACAAAAAAAGTTAATTAGAATTAAACTTTGATAGATAGTGGACTTGAAAGGAAAGGAGGTGGGATTTTGAATCTCTTCACAAATTGTGCCACTTATTTTATTTGTTCGCCAACCACTGCCGTTTGACCCTTATTCGGATATTATTTTCTAGAGTTATATTTATATAATGTTAAAAATAAAAACTCGTATGAGACGATCTCATACATGAGACGAATTACAAATTAACCTAAATCAATGTGCATCCCTTTTAACAAAGTGTTAATGTGTCATGCACAAATTATACTCCATCTCACTGCGAAATCGTCTCACACAAGTGTGTTTCTATTTTTTTTTCTCAGACCTTCAATCTTTTATTGGAGAGAGAAAAATGAAAAATAAAATATTAATCGAGAGTAAAAAATATGTAGAAATTCAATGTTCTTGATATGATATCTCTAAAACGAAAATTAATATGAAACAACGGAGAGCATTATATGTGTGTGTGAAAATAATGAACAAATATTTTAAAAAGTAAAGACAAGTTATGAACTAATTACTATATATACCATTTACCAATTTATTTGAGGAGACATTTTTGGCTAAGAAAGTTTATGTCGAAAGTGGAGAGTATATTTAATGTCAATGAAATGAAGACATTTTCATGTGATGGTATCGAACACACATGTCACGTACCACAATCAACACTAATAGAATATATCTTTCCACTTCCATTTATTATCATATATGCCACCCACCATCCAAGCTAACATCTACCCCACCCCCCACAACATTACAATTTCAAAAGTTCAATAGAAATGGTATATTTGTGTTGTGTAGACATCCCTATCATCCATTGATATATATATAATTTTAATATGGGCTTAATATTGAAATTTCCATCAAGCTTTTTTTATAGTTTTTTTCAAATTAAAAAACTTGACCCAAGTATATTTTTCAACCTTTATTATTATATTATTAATGGTTTATATTTCTATTATATATATATATATATCACGGATGTAATTTTTAGTTTTCGTGCTATGTATGGTTTTAATGTCCAAATTGGTGGATTAAAGTTTTAATATATGAAGATAGGTTTTGTCATATAAAGGTGCGAGGAAAAAGTGAAATTCAGAGGGAGTAATCTAGAAGTTCCTATCCTTAGCCATCCCTGTTTATAAATGTTTTTTATTTATTTCAAGAGGTTTAATTTCATTCTTTTTAATTAACATAATTTTTTTTTTTTCTTGTTTACTCTTTAATTATTGAGTAAATTTTAGTATGTATTACCATGCAAAAAAGTCTATAGCATCATGTAAGTAAATCAACTTGTATACCACCTTTTTTTTTTGAAAGGCAACTTGTATACCACCTTGTGTTAATTAGCGTGTAGCATATGTTAACCTCTTACCTATTTAATTCAGCCTTATCTTTTTTTTTTTTTTGAAAGGATTAATTCAGCCTTATCACCCCTTTTTCTTTTTTTTTTTTTGGCTTCTTTAATGTAATGGTCCAAAAAATATTATCTACGCTAAAAAAATAATTTTAAACCCTGTAACCAAAAAAAAAAGAAGAAGTGTTGTTTTTTGAAACTTTATTATTTTATGAAACTTTTTTTTTTACACACATCTTTCTTTAAGAATATAAATCACACCCTCCAGGTTATTACTACGATATCCTCTCTTTATAATATAAATCAATCCTTCACTTTTTAAAAGTTCATACATTTTATAGTAAAAAATCACACTCTTTATATATAGTAAAACATCACATCTTTAGTAATATAATATAAATTACACTCCTTAACCAATTTTACTGTGAAAATTGTCCACTCTATACTTTGTCAAAAAAGAATATTCTTATATTATAGTATAAGTACAGTATTTATAAAATCACCCCAATATACAATTTGAGCCATGTTTCTGAAAGGGTCGTATTTTATGGGCCTTGGACTTGGACTTAACATGAAAAAAAAAAGGGTTTTAAATTAAAGTGAAATGTTCATTACGAGTATGAAGTCATGAAGGCCCAAGCACTTTGAGATGATGCAACCTTAATAAGTTAAGGGTACGGTTATTAACACCCCAACTTTAGGAAATACACCCACTAATTTGAAAAAAATCAACTGATAGTTCCATATTACCCTTATTATCTATACATATATAAAAACAACAAAGTTCAGCAATAACTGTTCCCGGCATTTCTCCACACTTTCTCTCTCCTCGCGATAACAATTATCCATTTATTTCTCGCGAATGGATCCCCCAGTTGAGCGTTCATGAATTCCTCAATTTCAACACATGTAGACCATAAATTATAATCTAACAACCAAAGAGTGCAACGTGTTTATTAACTCTCTTCACTGCCATCAACTAAGACCCAGCATAAATCTTCATCAATTGCATCTGAATTTTTTTTAATCATTTTAATTAATTTTATAATTGTTATTTTCACACAATATTATTTAATTAACATAATGAATATTTTGATATCTATTTTATTAAATAATTGGTTTTCAAATGATTTTTTAAAATAAATGTAAGACATACATTTTTAATTAAGCTTCATTTTTCTTTTCTTCTTTAAATATTCAATTTACTTAATTATATATATATATATATATATATATATTATTTATATCATAAAATATTTTATTACAAGCTAACAACAGTATCTAACAAACATTACATATATTTTTTTTAAAATATAATATAATTAAAGTTTTAATGCATTAAACCTTATTTTATATATAATGAATTGACAATTTAATATTAATGTGAATAATTTTTTTTAAAAACAAATTAGGTATAAAATTATAACACTAAAAGAGAACTTTTTGTGGAACTATCACGTACGTCAGAGAAACTCTTAACTTAATATTTAGGTCATCCTTCTCAAATAAGATTGAAACTTTAAAAATTCATAATTTATATACTCAATAATACAGTAAATGAGACCTGTCGAGCATCGCTAGGGTGAAATACTAGTTTTCAGTTAAAATATCAAAATTCTATTCCTAATTTCACACCGCCAGCTGCCGTCATCCGCGGTCTGCATTTCTCCCTCTCTTAATTTTTTACCTTTTTCCAGTCATTAACCCGTTTCCCCCGCCCGTCGCTTTTTTTTTTCAGTCAATTAATCCGCTTGCACCGCCCGTCGCCTTTTTTCAAGTCATTTAACTCGCTTCCACCGCCCAACACTATCATTTGCCGCAACTCTCAACTCCCGCCGCGGGCATCCGTCGCCGTTTGCTGCCGGCATTTCTTTCCTCTTAACCCTTTACCTTTTTCCAGACATTCAATCAATTTCGTAGAAAATGATCGAAAATCACCACCTCTTACGACTCCTTTTTCTATCAAAAAATATATATAATCATCATAATTTTTGGCAAAGATTAATTGAAATGAACAGTATTTTTGGAATCTATTTGTCGAAAAGAAATTGGAAATTTGTAACTTAACCTAGATTTGAAATTATTATTTTGGAAGGACTTGAGATGATCATAACCGGGACCTGGAGAGGAGGTATAATGTTAATGGACTACTGGACTACTGTATCAAATTAAAAGCCCAGTTAGAAGAAGCCTATGTTATAGGTAGTGTGCACATGATTTACATATTCCTATCAAAAAAATATACCAAAATTAAATAAAAACTATAAAAATAAATGAACAAACATAATGTTTTAAATATAAGTATATTTGTTTTGTGATGAAACCCACTTGAACTCATTTGATTGGGTCTAGATGATACCATTAGCTAAATAACGTAAACAATTAAAAGTCACATTAAAAATTGATGAAACATCGATTCAAAATTGTGTTGAAGAGTCAGTTCAAAATTTGAACCCCTCATCTCGCATTTAAAAATTTCTCCATTTAATTGCTTTAATAATAGAAACGTTTAAAGTTATGGTGGCATATTTGGCTTTATTTGGCTTTATTATCTAATACGTAATTAATCCAATTAGATTCATATTAATTTGGATGAAGTTTGTATAAATCATATACCCGGCGGTCAAGTGCAAATATTTATTTAAACCGCCCTTCATTTGGGTAGGGTTTAGGCCTTGAAAATTAAAAAAAAAAAACTGAAACTTAAAAAAGAAACTCCAAAAATTAAATTACACCAAATTAATTTGGTGAATTTACCGTAATTAATCTAAGGATATATTCGGAAGTTTGTATATATATCCGGCGGTCAAGTGTCAATATTCACCGCCCTTGCCGGCCTTGGATCGGGCAGCCAACCGCCGGTTACCTTGTTTTTTCTCTTTATAGTTTCTCTCTCACGTACTCACGCGCGCACACATATATATAATTGCTCTCAACACTCAACAGTGAAGCATTTTCATTTTCACATTCACGAGTTCTGCGAGAAGTATTTACACCGCTTCGACTCTGTTTTTCGTGGTAAATTCTCTTCTCTATCTGCGGATTCATGAAATTGACTGAATCTGCTTAATGATAATCGATTGAGGTTGATTATTTTGAAGTTTAGGATGGTAAATGACTGAGATCTTAGTGCATTTCACTTGAATTTGAGGTAATATGTGTGTTTATTTAACATTTAGTTTGTTGCTTTCTTTATGTTGTATTTCAGCTTTTGAATTTTGTGATTTCTTAGTTCTCGCTGCTAGATTGTTATACTGATCCTGTGAAAAATGGATTTGTTAATTTCACAGTTTCACTAATTATTGAAACAGTGACTTTTTAATGTTTTCGATGCATTCGAAGTTCAGTTTTGAGTGATCCATGATATACAGATGAGTGATTACTTTTGGTAAATGTTGCTTGAAACTAGGTGAGTATGGGGTTGATGTAGGTCCCTTGCGTCTAGTTTTTCCACAACTGTGAGAATCAATGTGTATTTCCTGCCAGTTACTGCGTTAGATGGATCTCTCCTTTTCCTATGAAGAGAAAGTTGATAGCTAATAATTGTATACGAAATCTAGATATAGTTTAGAGTTTCTGCATTCTTTAAATCACTTAGTATAGAAATGGAGCACATTAGTTTTTTTATGATTTGGCCACAAGAAATTATGCTACTCATAAGGAACTTGTAAATGGTGTACGTGCGAATGGTAACCTTGATTACATGCTTGGTAGGAAAAAAATTATTGATTTTTTTTATATACTCAGCTTGGAAGAAGATGAGAAAATAAGATACTGTCTTAGTTTGTTATCATTCAAGATGTGGTGAATGTTGTTAATGATACTTATGATCTGATATTCAATGAAGAATCTACATTTGCACCTTAACTTGCTGCAATGTTAGTTGGAATTTCATCAGTATTTTTGCTGCCCAATTAAATTAAGGAGACTTGTTATGAGGTGCCACATGACTTGATGCACATAATTCATACTTTACTGATTGAATTGAGGACACTACTTTGTCTTTGTGATGAATATTGTTCAAGAGCAAACTTGTATCTGAAGTGTTGCTAAAGAAATTATGACTTCGATATGTTAATTAAGTTAGGAATTAGGTCTTTGCTGCCTAGTTGATCACATGCTGGTGAGAATGTTTAGTCTAGAACAAACCATCATGAGCTAAATAAATAATAGTAACATTCTGTAGCTCTGTTTAGCTGTTTACCCCTCTAGTTGATTTATGTAATACTACTCATTATTAAATGCAAATCAACTATAATTTCCGCCTTAACAAGTCTTTCCCTTTGCATGTCTAGACACTTCTTGTTTCAGGTCCCTATAATGTCCATAATATTAGAGGTAGCACTTAGAGAGGTCAATAAAATATACGAGCCTGAGAGAATGAACGGAAGCTCTAGCAATCAAAACCTAACAAAACCTCTGGGTGAAAGTGAAAATATTGAAGAAAAACAAAAGAAAAAGATGGCCACCTTGGTTGACCTTCCTATAGAGACGGAGGGGACGGAAAATTCTGGAACTGAGGCAGCAAATTCAGAAGTGGAGTACATCGAGTCTGAGAATTTGGACTATGTGAATGATGTGGACGATTGTCTGAAGGTAAGAATGTTTCTTTTCCACAAATATTTAGCCAACATGTATCATATCATTCCTCCATATGAATGCTAATTTCTGAATTGACTCTTTCTGATGATGATATCCCTAATAATTGGTGAAGTATTTAGATTAGAAACATTTACTCATCTCCTGCATTCTTTTTTTTTTTTACAGTCACTCTTATCAGAACTAGGCTCCAAAGACTGGGTTGCAGTTTGTGATGCCCTCAACAATGTCCGGAGATTGTCTATATATCACAAGGAAACCATTGTCGGCATATTGTAAGTTCAGCTCTTGTTTGATTTTTCCAGAGTAGTTAATGCAGAGTATCATTGTTTTTGCTTTAATGCCAAATTCCTTATCTTGTGACTTCTAAATCTAATGAACAGGAGTGATGTCATTTCCTTAGTATTGAAATCCCTAAAGAACCCGAGAAGTGCTCTTTGTAAAACTGCAATTATGACCTCTGCTGAGATATTCAAAGCATATAACAATGATATCATTGATTCACTGGATCCGCTGGTAATATGCTCTATAGTAAACTCATTTGTTGCTTTTAGTCTGTATGCATTTCCTTTTGGGCTTTCCATTTTCAGAAATAGTCGTTACTTTCTATTTTTAACTATGCTGTTATTCCTTGTCGTACAGTTAGTTCAACTTCTACTCAAATCTTCACAAGACAAGAGATTTGTGTGTGAGGCAGCTGAACGTGCTTTAAACACCCTGACTAGCTCAGTTTCTCCTCTTCTGTTGTTACCCAAACTGCAACCTTACATTAAACACATGAATCCTCGTATTCGTGCTAAGGCATCTATGTTCATTTCTCGAAGTGTGCCACAATTGGTAAACTCACTTAATATATTCAATTTTTTTATTTTTTTTTATTTGGTTAATTGCAAATTAAATCACGACATTTTCACGTTTTTTCAATTACAACATATGCTTTTAAAATTCACAATTCGATTCAAGATCTTCCAAATTGTTGCAATTATATCACATACTACTATTTTTCGGCGAATCCAGCTGATGTCAATGTATGAAATTGCAAAAAAAAAAAAAAAATTGTGAATTTATTTGCAATTTTTCAAAGATTTTATGGTTGCCATGTCAGCATAATTCCCTGAAAATAGTCGTGATTTAAAAAGCCTGTATCAAGATGAGAATTTTAAAAACACGTGCTTATTGAAAATACGCAAAATTGTCATGATTTTTTTATTTAATTAACAGTTTTTTTCTTCATTCAATACAAAACACACTTTTTTCTCAAAGCTGCAAACTTGCAGGGCGTTGATGGAATTGAAGCATTTGGTATCGAAAAACTTATTCAAATAGGGGCATCTCAGCTCAATGATAAACTTCCCGAGTCTAGGGATGCAGCTCGTACTCTGTTGTTGGAGTTGAAATCTGTTTACGAAAAATCACATATCGTAGAGCCAACTGCCTCATCTGAAGAACCTGCTGTAAATTCTTGGGAACATTTCTGCCAATTGAACCTTTCTCCTTTGAGTGCTCAAGCTGTTCTTCGCGTGACCAATACTGCTAGGCAGGGGCTCGTTTCAGGTTCATAGTGAAAACGCGAGCTTCAAAACATGGTCCTTTGTAAGTGAGTATTCTTTTTCCATTTCATTCTTATTGGGTCTTCACGATTTTATACTTGTATATACCATGAATGTTTGAGCTATTCGGCGGGAAGATTGAAGCAGATAGTTTGGTAATGCGTAGTAGGTATTTGTTGCTAGTTGTGGTCAAATTTGTTATGGTTGATTTTTTCTCCTTACTTTCTGCAAGTTTTCTGCTTTCTATGATCTGGCGTTTCAGTTTTACATCCGTCGGTTCATCTTATTATTTCATATTTTGTTTCACTATTTCTCTGTATGACATGCATTTGTGAAATGAAATAATATTTAGTTGAAATGCAGTAAAGACTTATTTATGAGGCCACATATAAAGAAAAAAAATATTAATTAGGAGTTTGACTTTTTGTTAACAAAATTAATTAGGACTAGTAGTACATACATTTGATTATATATTTTTTTGCTTTAAAATCTTCAAAACTCACACTTACGAATAATAAGAGGACTGCATAAAACTGTAAACAAGGTCTAAACTATATTTAATTCGATTATCCAACAGCAGTCAAAATATGTAAAACGTAACTTTTGAAACTCAATAAAATTCAAATATTGTTACCTTACGTGCTAACGTAAAAGAAAGTTAGACTGAATTTACATACGAAATTGATATATGTCCAATTACATTAACCGTTCTATTTTATTACGCACACTTCCACTTGAATCTTTACAATCTCAGAAAATGCTGCCAAAATCTTGTAACGGAACTTCAAGAAAAAGGCTCATTCATTGGCTTATCATGACGAAGTCCCTCTGCCCCCATTGCCCACTTTATTTTTTAAAATAAGAAAATAAAATGAATTCCTTCTCCAACCACTCCACAAAACGAACTACTTCAAAGTTCAAACCCCACAACCTAAACGATGGAAATGAACATTTATTGAATTTTTAAATATGATAACCGAACTATTTTTTTTTGGACTTGACAATAATAAAAAGTTGAGTAATTAGTTTTAAAACCAATTTCCACAACAAGAATGAGACGGAGAATAGTGTTGTGTAGGCATTGCAAGTTGCTCTAAGGTTATAGCCATATAGTGATGGCAATAGTGGTGTCAGTGATCCTGCTGTTCTTAGGCATCGGAGTTGTTGTGTTGATCCACGTGTGCATCGTGGGGAGGACTGTCGGAAGAGAAATCAGTGTGAACATGGAGGGAGGGAGCAGGAGCAATAGCATTTCGAAAAGCTGCCCTGTTTTTGGATTGCGCCGTTTGTTTGTAGAGTTTCAGAGATGGAGAAAGGTGCAGGCTTTTGCCTTCTTGCAATCATTGTTTTCACGCTGAGTGTGTGGATTTGTGGCTTCTTAAAACGCCCATTTGCCCCATTTGTAGAACAGACGCTGATGTAGGATTCAGAGATTTGGAAGCAAATGAAGGTGGGGTTGTTTCTAGCAGTAGTAATGGTGATGGTGAGAGGGTGATTGAAGTGAGAGAAGAAGGAGGAGTTAGTGGGGTTTCTGAAGTGGGATTGAGCCAAACAGGGGAACTTCTTGATTCTAGTTGGAGAGTGATTGAGGTGAGAGAGAGGCAAGAGAATTGAAAATTTTGATTTGGACCAGTGAATTTTTGTTTGGAGTTTGATGTGTAATTTGTTTTTGTACACTTAATTTGATGCGTTGCTTTTTTGAGTGATTTATGTATACATTCTTGTGTGTTTTTATGTGTAGGTGGAAATTTATGAATATAACTTATTTTTGTAACTACGAATTGGCTCTTTGTCGATTTTGGATCCTCTGCAATCCACGGTGCAGTTAACTGTAGAGCTGTTAGATCGCAAACATCCACACGAATGTGTGTATGTTTATTAGAACTTAGATCTAATGCCTCTGAAATTAATTGCACCGTGCAGTTATGCAGTCTTTACCACATTATTCCTTGATTTATGCAAATTAATTCAAGTGAGGCAACATATCATTTTAGAAATTGTCTCGCACTTCTTTGAATCCTACGAGTATCTCTCACTATTGAGAAGTGGTTGCATTTTGCAAACATCCCTCGGATGGTTGTAGATGGGAATTGCTTTAACGAGTTTTGAGCCCAAAGTTTGATGTATTGGGCCATTGCATCTGGGCCATTCAACCTGAAGCCTGTAGAGACCTGGATCGTGCTGGGCTTCTACCTTCGAGCCCAATGAATGAAAAAGCAATCGAAAAATGCTAGTAAGCAATGGATCGATGGAGTATATCTTACGTAAATATAAAATAATAAAAAAACAATTTATGATATTAAACTATGGTCCTATAAGTTGATATTAAACTATAGTCCTGCAACTTTATAGTCATAGACTCATAGTACTCCAAAAAGAAAAATGAAATGCCCTTGATGGCAGATAGGGCAAACAAGAAGTTGGTCTTGTATTATCGTAAAAAATTACTAAAAGAAAGCATCAGTATTGTTTAGCATGTACGTACTTTTTATTTTTTGACGGGAAGAGCATGTACGTATTTCAAATCCTCAAAAATAGTAATAACTCAATGCATGCAGCTGTTAATGACTCAATGCATCTTTGATTATATATAACTATAAGCCTAACATTTAACTGTTCTTCTAGAAGATGCCCATATAAAATATACATCACATGCATGCAGCTGTTAGGGCATATTTGTTTTGAGACTATTTTGGACGGACTTTGAACTTTACAATTTCACATACCCATTTATTACAATACTAAATTTAAGATTTTAAAATCCAATTTAAAACTTAATCTAAACCTTACTTCTCACCTACTCCTCCATTTAAATAATTAATTATTAAAAGCAAAACCCACCACTTGTTTGTAGCAGATTAAAAAAAAGGAAGCCCACCCAATCAAATCTTACTTAACCTTTCCCTTCTTTTCAGCGTGTACACCTTTCTCCTTCAATTCTCTCTCATCTTTCTCCTTCAAGATAGAATACCTCATAAAAAATACAATTCAATTTTCACCAAGAATTCAGGAAATTGATTCTAATTTAAGTATATATTTCCATTAATAATAATATTATCATTTTTACACAATTTTCAATATAATACTTTACCATTCAATCATTACAATAATAATATATAATACAAATCAATTAACTTTTTTACAATCTTATAAAATCCTACCCTATAAAATCTCAAAATAAACATACAATTTTACTATTTATTAAAATTTTAAAATTCTAAATTTCAAAGTCCAAAATTTCTCCCATATACGGTAAGCCTAAAACAAAGGTGCCTTAATGACTAGATTTTTTCCAACCACATTATTAGGTGTTGCCGTGTTGGAATATAAAGACCATCACTGCTGATTCACTGTAGTTGAGTTTTTCCAACCACATTATTAGGTGTTGCCGTGTTGGAATATAAAGACCATCACTGCTGATTCACTGTAGTTGAGTTTTTCCAACCACATAAGTGCTACTGCATAAGACTAACACATCGCTCAAAATTACAGTATGTCGGTACATATATATATGTCTTATGACATTTAATTTGTCACATGACTCACATGTATTGTCTCCTTTTTTATTGAGTTTATTAATTATATTTACCAGTATCATTAAAATAATTTTCTATTAATCACACGTTTCATGTTGTGTTACAATTGTATTTATAAATAACATCTTGCCTCATTGGTTAATTTGGATTTTGGAGTAATATATAGTGCATATAAGATAATAAAACGCAAAGTAAAATACCAAAGTAGTATACAGCATTTTATCCGAAAATTACGTCTTTGGTTCAAATACAACCCCTTTCTAGTTTCAACTCTCTAAGTCATTCTCTTTTTCCTCCTTTCTTTTTTATGGGTTTTCAGGTAATCATTAATATTAATTTGGAGGCAAAATTTGTTAAAAAAAAGCTTTAGAGAAAGCGGTTATAACAATGTCCAAATAATGATTGTCCAAGTCTTTGGACAACTATTAAAAAACCGTTGTCCAAAAAGTTGGGCTTGGACAATGGTTTTTCAACCGCATTGCAAGAGGGCTTGGACAATGATTATTAACATTTGTCTAACTTATTTTTTTTTTTATATAATTTAGTTTTATTATGTTAGATAGATAGCAAATTTATTAACCGCTTGTCCAATATCTTTATTTTAATTATTAATTTATATTTTAAAAATCCTATAATAAAACTATAAACCAAAATTTATATATCGTCCAATATCATAAAACCATAAACCAAAAATCCTATAATAAAACCATAAACCAAAACTTATACCACATATATATATACCAAAACATCAAATAAATAAACATACACATCATGAAATAAATAAACATACAATCATAAACATACGTTCAATACACCAAAAACATGAAATATATATCATCACAAATATATAATTTAATTACATGCTACCAAAATTTCAAACAACGATCACTCAATATCGTATGAATATAAAAATCGATTGTAAAGGTACCCCGTCCAATCGTTATTCCATTTCTCCAGTATTTTCTTAGAGTAAGACTTGAGCTCACGTTCATAGACAAACTGCAAACAACGAATCAATCAATATAGTATGAATTTTTATTCAATCAATAATAATTTAAATAAATCGATAAATTGACTTACATTGAGAGGAATGTTCGTTAGAGAAGTGCGGATTATATCTTCAATAAAGCAACACACAAAATGTCCACAATGTTCATTATCTCGTTGCCTCGAAACCTGTTGATTAACAATTATAATCACGTATTACAATTATAATTTCTTTCTATTAATTTGATAATTTACTATATTAAATTTACCTTAATGTTAGTCCAGTTCACTTTATTTAACTTAGATCTTGAACCTTGACTCTAAAGGCGACTCCGATACATCGTCATCACACTATTATTATTATAATTAAAAAATAAAAATAGATTAAATATGCATAATTTTAAAAGTAAAACAAATCATTGTATAGAATATTAAAAATGAACTTACGCTTCCATATATGAAACGAGATCAGGGCGATTTGAATAAACTTCATCCTGAGCTGGGTCCATAAAATACACACTTAATGTATTCATGTGTATGGCGACCAACACCCAATGGTTCCTATATTATATTGAGAATATTAAAATTAACTGCAAATTTAGCATATATATGTGCAAATATTATAAACATGAATACAAATTTTAACGAAATATTTATCACTCACCCCACATTTGTTGGCCAAAAAAATGAGATGATCGCTTCCCGGTTTGATTCAAAGATATGATTAACTAACCCATCCATGGTCTCATGCCCTATCACCCAATATGCAAGACACACTGGGGGGACGAAGAATACATTCCACTTGCTCGGACATCTCTCGAGAGATATACCTCACCCAAATATCTTTAATCAACATATATACGCTAATTAATATTTAAAAAGAAAAATTAAACTATACGAAAAAGTGAATATTGAGAATTAGTAAACACATACCGAGGTAAAGGGCTATGGTGGTTGCACTCAACCACTTTCGTCATTCAAGACTTCATTAGCATGTTCCTCATTTGGCCAATTCTTGGGAAAGTATTCTCGATGAAAGTGAGCAAGCATGAAGAACCGTGACGATCTCGAAAGCATTAGGCGATACCATCCGGTGCACCCTAGACGATACATAATCATCGTGATCTAAGTCTCAAGTCATGGGATAACCAAGTGCGGCCTTGATGGAGTCCTCGTTCTCCCTCCGATGCTCTGACACACCCCGATTTCTCTTTTTTACCTTTTGTGGTGATTTCTTCCGAGGCATTTGTGGTGTCGGCAAATTCTACAATCAATTTGCAATATTATTTAGAACCACAAATAAGATAATGAACTTTAATAACACATATTTTACCCTCATGGTGCTAGAGACCAAGTTGCTTTCGGCCATTCGATGAAGTGCCCGATCATTGTTCGATTGTGACGAACTTCATCGATTGGTTTTGGCACCAATGAATCCTCTTGTCCGACACGGGTACATCGAGTGTGACCTCACGAAACCAGGGAGTGATGGGATGACCATGAATCATTCCATGGGAGCTGTGTAACGTTCTGTGGCCACCAACCGATCGGGATCCTCCAAATAAAAAAAAAGTAAAAAAAGGTGGTTGGTTTGTTCGAATAAGATATTTACTTAGAAAATTTTAATACACTAGTCTTTAATTAAAACAAATGTGAGACATGCATATCTCGATACACGAGAGACGTTTTGAAGTGCCTCAATAAAAATCGTCCCCTAGGTTTAGCCGAAAACATAGCATTAATGGACACTATGTTCACACTTGCTCCACTCGACGACATTTAAATGGCTCGTTCTTCTCTCGGACCTCAAACGTTCCACATCTTTAGACAACTTGGCAACCTGTTCCATTAGTATACCCACCATATTCATGGCTTGAAGACCAGGTACCATCGCTAACGATGTCTTCGTCACGCCATATCCGACACTCCGTAAGCGGCCGGGATGCTCCTAGTGACCTATAGCCCGTCCAAACAGATCATCAAGACCGATAATGCGGATGTCGTCGTGCGTCATGGTCTGAGATAGACGCTCCTGAATCACAAAAACAAAATATTATTATTTAATTATTTGTTTATAAATAATAGTTTGTAATTGAAAGATAAATTAATGGATAGATTACCACTTCTTCGATGATGCGTTGTGCACTGGGATCGTGAATATTCCCGTCTCGACCCTTTCTGGTAGTTTGAAATAAGTCGAAACGGGTAACAATAAAGCTCACTCTCTCCAGTTTTTCTTCTTTCTTCTTTCTACGATAGTGATGAACGTGTCCCTTTATTAGATATATTAAAAGTGAATATATAAAAAAAATTAAAAATTAGGATTTTGATCTCACCATATTTTCCCTTATTTGTGCATAACCTTCGTTCGAGCCACGATATCGCGCCTCCATCGACTTGGCTTGATCGCGATTTTTATTACTTCGATTCTACAGTATAATAGAAATATGATAAACACCGAAAAAACTATATGCATTAGAAATTGAAATGACATTGATCAATTTTACAAAATCATCTTCCATAGCTCTCCGCTCACAAACTCCTCCCAAAGATGGAGCCACCATAGGGCTATTCGATACAGGAGGCGGACTAGCCGAGTAAAGTAAAGACCGCCTGGATCTCGTGTGTTACTTCTCAACCAAGTCCGAAAATTCTTGGCCATTACTCCAAACAACAATATTTGTTTCTTCTTTGTGTGGTCAAGACCTCTGAATGTAGTCTATACGATATAACATAACAATTTAGTAAATTTAAGGGTCATACTACAACTTTCAATAAATATATAATTAACATACCGTAAGTTAGTCCCCATATTCTTTTCCTTCAAAAGAGTCGGGTTTGGGACTACGCCAAATTTGGTGCGACGATAGGGATCACGCTCTCGACCGCACTCCAATGTAGAAGGACAACGACTCACTCTTTTTCCTATTGCTGTCCAAACTCATTGAACGATAATTGCAATAACATAGTATTTAATTATGTTCAACGATCAATCAATATATTTATCGATTTCAAATCGCTTCAATTGTAATAAAATTACGAAGTATTTTTCCCTTTTACGAGCTCTCTTAATAGATGACATGGTGACTATACCCGAAAGTGCGCTTCTCCCCCGGAGTCTGCTAGTGGTGGTGGGAGCATCGTCACACACTCTCTCAAGTCATCGAGGATCTTTGTCGATCATATGCACCATGATCATATCGCCATGATCTCCATCGAAATATCCATCATCATCTCCATCATCTACGGGATATGGCAAACAAAACATGATCCTCGTAAAAGCGCGAAAAAACAACATTTAATAAACAAAAAACAAACAATATTCAATAAACCAGAAGAAACAACATTTAATAAAGCAGAAGAAACAACATTTAATAAAGCAGAAGAAATAACATTCAATAAAGTCATACATTTCTTTTTAGCACTTGTTTTTCTTTTTCGGTTTTTGGTTGACTTTTCTCGTTCATGACCATAAATTAACACTAATTTATTCTTAAATTCTCACACAAGCATATTATCAAACACCTTGAGTGCATCAAACACCAATATATATATACAACAATATACATACACCAATACATACAACATGATATATATACACCAATATACACGATATACATATATACACCAATATACATACACCATACATACAATTAAACAAAGCCACTAACAACAATTAAACAAAGCCACACAATATATATATATATATATATATATATATATATAAACAATTAACAATATATAAAACAAGCATCAATTGTTCATCTAACAACAATTAATCCTAACAAATTAGCTAATTAATATAACCAAACACAATTATATAAACATTTAATCCTAATATATATATATATACATACTAACATATATATACATATACACAATATTATTTCAATATATATATATACTAACATATATATACATACATATATATAGAAAAGAAAAATTACCTATGGAAGGAGAAAGCTAGGCGGCGGCGGCGGTAGGGGAGCTTGGCAACAAAGGCGGCGGGCGGCGGGAGGAGTGAGGATGGATGGTTCGATTTGGGGGAGAGGGAGGAGGAGGCTAGGCTTCGGTTCGTGATTTGGAGCTAATGGGATGGGAAAAGCGGCGGCAGGAGGACGAACGCATGGAGTTCGATTTAGGATAGAGGAAGGAGGCCGTCTCACCCGATATCAGGGTTTAATTCACGATTTGGGGAAATTTCCTTTGGTTCGCGATTTGGGTGTATATATATTAATTATCCTACCTCTTAGACAAATTCCTGGTTCGAACCCATTGTCCAAACTATGCCCTTAGACCAAACCTACCGGTTCAAAACCCGCTGTTAAAACATTTGCACAAACGGTTCTAAACCGCTTTCTGTTAGATCTTGGGCAAATGATTTTGAACCGCCTTTTTTTTTTTTTTAAATTAAAAAACCGCTTCTCCAAACCGCAGAAATGGAAAATTGTTTTGAAAAAAGGGTTGGGTTCAAGTCAAGAATCACAAGAAGTTTTAAATGTGTAGTAATGAATTATTGCCTAACATGCATAAAAGAAATTACCAAAATTCATAACCATATAATGAACAATACTTCATCCGAAATATGTCCACTTACCTTATTTATTTGTACACTCACCAAATGCATTTCCATTTCCTTTATGAATATAACCACTTTATCTGCACACTTTCACCATCACTTATAATTTACTTATATTGCGATCGATGACATTTTACTCACAAAAAAATAATTATTTATTCATAAATGAATCCTATAATACTTTTATTTTATCTATTTATTTATTTTATTTTTTTTAAATAACCCATGCCATAGGCACATTTTTTGTGGTATGGGGAGTATAAGATACAGAAGTGTATCTATATATAAGAACCCACAAACCAACAATAAGCAAAAAAAAATGGGTTCCAATTCCAACCCTCATATAATTCTATTCCCATTCATGTCCAAAGGCCATACAATCCCTCTCCTCCACCTAGCTCAGCTCCTCCTCCGCCGCGGCGCCGCCGTGACAATCTTCACCACCCAACAAAACCACCCATTCATCTCCCAATCTCTTCCCACCACCAATCTATCCATCATCGACCTTCCTTTTCCGGCCAACGTTCCGGGCATCCCGCCGAGAACCGAGAACACGGAAAGCCTGCCGTCAATGTCTCTCTTCGTTTCCTTCGTTAACGGCGTTAGGCTAATGCAGCCATTTTTCGATGAACAGCTTTTAAAGATCCATTCGCAAATCACGTGCATCATATCAGACGCCTTCCTGCCGTGGACGTTAGAGTCAGCATCAAGATTCGGCATCCCACGGCTGGGATTCTACGGCATGGGGTACTACGCTACTGCGGTGAGCCGCGAAGCAGGCCTCACCGGCTCTTTATCATTAAATGAGAGCGACGACGAGCCGTTTACTCTCACTAGGTTTGGAAAAATTTATTTACCCCTTAAACTTTGTTCCTATTATGAAATTAATATTATTATAAATATAAATTAATATCACTATTTTTATAAACTAATACATATAATATTTAATTATATAATTCTATGATATCAGTTTATAAGTGTAATATATTAATTAATAAGTGTTGTGGTATTAGCGGGGACGGGCCCAAGAATTTTACCGAGGGGTGTCCAGTTTATAACATAGTGTAGCTAAATGTATTTTTTAATTTTTATATATTTTTGAGAATTATTTCAACTAAATATCTTTATATTAACGGAGGCGAATACATTTATATATATATATTTTTAAAATGTGAATTATACATATTTTTTTATTTATTTCGCTACCTATTTTTCACCTAAAGATCAACATTTTATTAATAGAGTGTTGATTTTTACAAATATTAGTAATAGTGATGTATGGTGAAAATGATGCACATAATACTTTGTTTTAAGGAGACAAACACTCGTATGAGACGGTTTTTTACATGATATATGGTACAATCTAACACAAATAACACCAATCCATTCAAAATATTAATGCGTAAATATTCAATTTATGCTCCATTTTATTATGAGACCGTCTTACCCGCAGGTGTGTCTTAATTATACATATATACATATAAAATGTTCAAGTGGGGCCAGGGGGTCTGTCCTTGGGTATTAGTTTATAAGTGTAATTGTATAAAATTTATATTATTAACAAATTTCAATGGAGACCTACTTGTAAACTTAAAAAATTAATTTCACAGAATGCGGGCCAAAAATTCACGTGAGAAAATATGACCTATATTTATCGAAGTTTAATCTAAATTTGTTCTATAAAGATATTATTTAAGCTCATAAAGATATTATTCTTGTTCTATAAGTCGCTAAAAATAGTTAATGACTTAATTATAATTACCCCAATAAGATAACATCCTGAAATAAATTTTCCGTCCAGGTTCCCATGGATCAAGCTCACGAGGAACGATTTCCCTGAGCCATTCAGTAAGCGCCACGCGGCGGGCCCTCATATGGATTTCGTAATTGAGTGCAGAATATCAACGGAGAATAGCTACGGTGTACTGGTAAACACCTTCTACGAGCTGGAGCCGCTATACGCTGATTATTGGGCCAGTGAAAGCGGGCTCAAAACGTGGAGCGTTGGGCCTCTTTGCCTTGAGAAATTAGAGGGCAAGAAAGTGGGCCACAGGCCCGAGTGGATGCAGTGGCTTGATAAGAAATCAGGTCAGGGTTCCCGGGTCCTTTACGTGGCATTCGGGTCTCAAGCAAACATATCCCCAAATCAGTTGCAGGAAATAGCGACTGCATTGCAGGATTCGAATGTGAGCTTCTTATGGGTTGTGAAGAAGGATAAATTGGGAAATTTAAGTGAGGAATTCGAAGAAAGGGGCATGATTGTAAACGGGTGGGTAGATCAGGAAGAGATTCTAGAACATTCTACAGTGCAGGGGTTTTTGAGTCATTGTGGGTGGAATTCGGTTATGGAGGGGGTGTGTTCGGGTGTTCCGATCCTAGCGTGGCCGATGATGGCGGAGCAATGGCTGAATGCGAAGATAGTGGTGGAAGAGATTCGGGTCGGGTTACGGGTTGAGACGGTGGATGGGTCGGCGAAGGGATTTGTGACGGCGGATAGTTTGAAGAAATCGATTGTGGAATTGATGGAGGGGGAGGAAGGGGAACGGGCGAGGGAGAAGGTTAAGGAGGCGGCGGCCGCCGCCAGGAAAGCCGTAGCGGACGGTGGCTCTTCTTGGCGTGGTTTGAATGATCTTATCAGTGAAACACAGAGGCAAAAGGGTGTTAATAGTTGTGAGGTCACCATGGATAGTTCACGAAATGAGAATGCAACTTATAAACGAACAGCTGAAGAGTTCGGCTCGACTCGTTAAGACGATTTATTAACTAGCCTACTACTTGAGCTCGACTCGTTTGGCTCGATAATCAAGAATTTTCTTATAATTCCATTACTTGTTAGGCTCGGCCCGTCACTATAGGCATGTTAGAGATATTTGCGAGTCGAGTCGAACTCCATTTCCAACTCGTTAATGTGACAGTTCTAGTTCGGCTCGACAAGAGCTCGAGTTGAGTTCAAGCTTCAATTACTTAGCTCGAATAACAACTCTAAACACAATAAGAATACACACCCACCCCATTGTTTTCCCCCTCTAATTTATGTATACATTTAAAAGTATGCCTAATGATTAAATGAAGAATCTAAAATACAAATGACGTTCAGAATGGAGTTAGTCATGGAAATGCGTGCGATTGTTGAATAGATAGGCAAATGCATCACCAAAATACAAGGGGAAACAATGTGAAAGAGAAAACTGCTGTTAATGAAAAATTAGGAACACTTGCAGAGTTTTAACAAAGAAAGAAGAAAGAAATTACCAGATTCAAGCAGACCACCCAATAGTTAAATAAAATCAATCATGATAGAGACTAAAGAAGTTGCACGCACATAAACACGAATAACATGAGAGATTATCAAAGCAGATGTAAGACGATTTTTTCCTCAAAGAATCTGTGTCTGAATTTAATCTAAAACGACATATATACATCGTTGTGCATATAAAAGATTGTACATTTATCGATGTGCTATAATAGTGTTACAAACTACAAAGGGTGATACCCCTCTATATATATAATATATGTGAAGGTAGCCAAGAAAGTGTACATAATTCTGTTATCTACATTTTCAAAACTAAATCTATCCCAACTAACTTATCCTAAATTCACATTACCTACATTCTCTTGCCTGATCGTCTCATACACCTTACCTAAACTTCTTCAGAGAAATCGCACAGTGCCATATCACCCCGGATCGGACGTCACCCCGCCTGAATTCGCTTCTCCAGAAATTACGCTTCAATCAAGAGTCGAGACGCCGCTGCGAATTCACCAGCGCCGCCGCACCACCGGGTCCGAGGTCCGAAGCCTCTCTTCGCGCCGCCGTCGATTCAGGAGTTGGGTCACACAGCCTGTCGAAAATCATCTCCACGCCGCCGAGTCCGCTGTTGAAGGCCGTCGCCATCGCTCGGATCCGCCAGAAGGCCGTTTGGGTTTGTATGAAGAGATAAGGTTTTGGAAAATGAGGAATTATGGATGATGGAGATTTGGGGGAATACGAACCCCACGGGTTAATTTGGGGAACGGTTTAAATTTTTTGTAGTCTCGTAACTTTACTTCGTTTTGAAATTGGTCCCAATTGTTTTGATTTTTTTTATTTTGGTCCTGTAAGTTATCAAAAAATTTGAAATTGGTCCTTTAACCTGTTGTAACAGGCCACCAAACAGGTAAACATCATCTATGTAATTATTTTGTTTTTTTGGTTAATTTCAAAATGTCACATAAATTTTTTTAATTCAAATCATTTGTGTCGGGATTTTTTTTCGTATTTTTTTAGGAAGGAAGAGTGATTTTCTGCGTTTATTGATTTAATTTTTTTTATTATCAGTTTAGACCCAATAAATCGACCTGATTCGTTTTGTCTTTTAATATTCAAATTATTTTAAACCCGACCTAAAATCCATCCAAAATTATTAGGATTAAAAAAGTTCAAGTGACGCTTCGAAATTAAATAGAAAAATAAAATAATTACATATGTGGTATTTACCTACTTGGTAACCTGCTGCAGCAGGTGAAAATGATCAATTTCAAAATTTTAAGAAACTTACATGACCATAATCAAAAAGTCAAAATAATCAGGACCAATTTCAAAACGATACAAAATTACTGGACTATAAAAAATTTAATCCCTTTGGGGAATTGGGTATGAATCAAGTAGAAGGATAAATTGATTTTTTTACATATTAATTATTTTTTAATATTTTATATCATTTTTAATACCTCCTATCAATTAATATATACTAATATTTAACACATCTTTTTTAAGTAAGTTATACCAATCAATTTTATAGTATTTCTCCTTTTTAAAATAGTATTGACATTAATATTATAGTAGTCAAGTGTGGATAACTCAAGTGGTTAGAACTCCATCACCTGAGACCTTGAGGTCCCAGGTTCGAGACACGGAGAAAGAATATTATTCCCTCTTGTGGGGTGGTGGTCACCCTATTGTTGGGTTGCGGTGCGGTTGCGGTTTCGGGTAGTCCCACTCTTGTGGTGATTGTGATTCCGGTCTACAGCGAGATGAAATGATGTTGTCATGTGCCCGATGGTAAAATGAATTATTATAATTGATTATGTTATGAAACTTATTGTAATTGATTGATTTTTTTAAAAAAAAAACATAATATTATAGTAATTTTAAAAGTGGCTATGAATTGGGGCTAAATGTGAATATATTGAACAAAAATTTGAACTTGAATTATTGTGCCTTATGAAAATTAATAATAAACAAGGAAATTAAATATTTTTGCCCGTAAGGCTGCCACTTGTGAATGAGGTATGCAGTCATTATAGGTCCGGATGCTGAACAAAGGTCCAAAACTCCATACCAAAATATTTGTCACACAAGGGGGACCATATATTCAACTTCAACTCAAAATATAAGCACAAAGCCACAAAGGGAGGAATGAAATGGGCCAAAATTAAATTTGTATTTTTATATTTCCAAACACCACTTATTGTGGATGTGGCCCAAACCCAATCTGGATAGTGCTAGATAAGTGTAATATTGTCCATATTCCCAACTGAATTATTTCTATCCCATAAATATCTAGGAGTATTTATTTTGTAGTATTTCAATTTTTTTATTCAGATATATAAATTTATTTTTTTGGGAAGACTTACTGGATAGCTAGCTAGCTAACATTAGTATGTTTACATATTATGTTACCTGAATTTCAGCTCATGTGTTATTTATATTCATTAAATCCATAATATTGTTATATCCCAAAAATTGAGTTTTTATATATATAAAATAAGTTGTAATTTTTATCTTATGCATTATTACTACTATTATTTTCGTGGATAATTTGGGCAAAGAGTTTTTATTTATGAGTATATATGGTTCTTTATGATTGATCGGAGTCGGATCCACCTGCATGATGCAGGGATCTCAACCCAAGTGATTCATGAGACAACTAATTGAATTCGAACATTAATTGCTAGATGTGATTTTTAACTGTTGGAATTGTACGAAATTGAAACCAGATTTTCGGAACTTAGGAAATTTCTATGCACGTGATCACATGTACTATTTTATCAAATTGGAGTGCTGATTTTTTTTTTCACTGTACTGTGTTTAAGTCAAATTCTCATGTGCATTTCATGCACCAATTTTAATTTTAGAAGTTTTTTTTTTAATTTTTTTTATAGTTTTAGTTTTTTTTTTCATTTCAGCTTTTTTTTTTAACTTTAATTTCAGTTTTATGTGTTTTTTTTCCCGACTTGGACCCAAACCTGGCCTGAGTGGTTCATGGTTCACTCGGTCCAAGTGGTTCATGGTTCACCCGGGCCGAATGGTTCATATATGATTTAGGGTACATTGTTTAGGGGTTAGGGTTTAGAGTGCATTGTTCATCCAAATTAAAATTGAATCCAATTGCACCGTGCAATTGATGCACATGATAGTAACTCCTATGTTTAAATTCTAATTATACAGCTAACATTGGAGTAAAATATATACGTTTTTGTGTACATTATATATGTTTTTGGCTATTATAGTAACCTCCCCGACCACGGTATATCTGTTTTTGCTGCTGTAACTTGGCAACTTTGGAAAGCTCGCAACTGCCTCCACTTCGATCAGCAGCAGCGGGATCCTTCTCAAATTTTGGATCGGTCTATTCGTCTCGCGACCGAATGTAACGATAGGGAGGGCCCCCGCAAACAAGGTCATTCGAAGCTGGTGTCGGCTGCTCTCTGGACACGCCCGCCTCCGGGGGTTCTCAAGCTCAACTCGGACGCGGCGGTGTTCAAGGATAAATCGGTCGATCTCGGCTATGTGGTTCGGAATGATAGGGGAGAGGTGGATCTTGCGGGTGTGAGGAAATGTGTAGCAGGTGCAAGTAACAGTACTCTTATTGAAGCCTTAGCACTCCGCTTTGGTATGCAACAGTTGTGTGAAAGGGGGTGTTCGTAACATCATTTTGGAATCTAACTCCATGAACCTCATTATGGCTATTAATGGAGAGATTGAGGTGGAAGCTTATACTATGGTAGTTGTGCAGGATACTGTGAATTTAGAATCTTCTTTGGACAGTGTGAGCTATAATTTTATAAAAATAGATTCTAACAAGGTAGCTCATACTTTATCTCATTTTGACTTTTTTGTTAATTTTGAGAGTCCACTGGAAAAGCTGAAAAACCCTCACTAAGCCGAAAAGTGAGGGAGGAATGGGTTTCAGAGATCTTGTTCTTTTTAATAAAGCCCTTCTAGCTAAACAAATCTGGAGAATGATTTCGAATCCGGATTCATTGGTCTCCAAAATCTTTAAGGCCCGATATTTCAAACACTCGGACATAATGGATGCCCCTCTAGGGGCTAACCCATCCTATATCTGGCGCTCTATTCTCTGGAGTAAGGAAGTAGTCGCTAATGGCCTGTTTTGGAAAATCGAAAATGGGTCAATCGTTAATGTGAGAAGAGATGGATGGATTCCAAATCTTGCAACGGGTAAGATCACTTCCAATGTGACGTTGGATAGCAATGTTAAGGCGGAAGACATTATGACTCTCAACTCAACCTGGGATGAGACTAAACTGAATAGACTCTTTCTTCACCATGAGATTGAAGCAATCAAAAGAACTCCCATTACTTATAGCAATCAACCCGACTCCCGATTCTGGAAATTTGAGAAAAATGGGAGCTACACAGTGAAATCAGCTTATTGGAACTTCCTTACCACTAGTAATGGCAACGACCGCAATAAAGTCAGCGCTTCGACACCCGACTTCTCTATTTGGTCGAGAATATGGAAACTTCAACTTCCTCCTAAAGTAAAGATCTTTATCTGGAAGGCGGGCCATGATGCCGTCGCCACTGAGGCCAAACTGGCTCTTCACCATGTGCCTGTCCCCCCAGGTGCGTTCTTTGTAATCATCATTGGGCTGACATTAATCATTCTCTATTTTTATGCCAGGTTACGAAACATGCTTGGAAGAATTCGGAATGGTGGGACCTCATTAAAAAAGCCAACAAAAATTACGATGAGAATTTGGTCTACATATTGGCTCATGTACTTTGGACACAAGACTTTGAGAGAGTGGCCGTCCGATTATGGGGAGTATGGAAGGAGAGATGTGACCTTATACATAATCCTTCAAAAAGGAATGGATTGAAACTTCAGAGAATTACAGCTAACTGGACAGACTCATTTTTAATCGTCTTCTAGGAGGCACGTTGCAAGCTTCTCATGAGACCTCTTCCGCAGTCAAAAACCTATCAACTCTTCTTATCTGGTGCCGATAAAGCTAATCACTTTTCACTTATGGTGGATGCGGCATATAACGACGTTACAATGAATTATGCAGTGGGGTATGTCGTCTTCGATCCGGGGGGCGCAATCTGAGCTGCTGGTTATCACAAAATTAATCCGCCGGGCTCAGTAATGGCAGCTGAGACCCAAGCCATACACGACGGCCTCTCCTTCTGGTTGGAACATACACCTGGAAGAGTATTCTTATTCTCGGACTCCATCGATGCCATTCAAGTTGTTCAAAAGAACTCAAAGTATAGAGGCTACGAGGAAGACATTGTCAATCAGACCCGCAGACAGCTCCTACACACCTCGGTGAAAGGTGTTTGGTACTGTCCTCGAGACGACAACAAAATGGCACATAACTTGGCAAAGATTGCCTTGAAGTCTCCCCACCCTCAAGCTTGGGTGGGTGAGAATATTCCAAGACACCTGGTGTCTTTAGCTCTTGATCGTCGACTTCTCTGATCTGCTCTAGAGCTCTCAAAAAAAAGAGAGAATTTGGTACAATGAAACTCCTGCTTGTTGCTTTGGCTTTGTGGTCAACGATGTAAGGCTTGAGCCTACAATTTATTGAGTATTACAAATTTACTTTTTCCGTAAAAAAATATGAAAGTTAAGTTATGATCAATTTCATTTTAACTATTTTCGCTACTGTCTATAATTTTAACAAAACTTGAGAAAATAATAGGAGGGTAGATTTGTTATATATTTCAAAAACATGAGAATTAATTTATTTTAACCCCAACATCACTTTAAAGTTCTTTCTTTTAATGGGGAAAGTAATCAATATATTAATCACGGAAAATATATTTAAAAGTTGAATTTTTAAAGATTACAACAATTACTATATAAAAAATGTTATAACAATTTAAATTGAGACTAAAGGTAATAGTTTTTTTTTTTTTTAATAAGGGAGTATTAGTTATGTAGTGGATGAAGTCACACCAAATGCAGACGAGTTGAAGAAGAACAAAAGCCGGATTGTATGGGGATCGTGATATGCTGCATATGGATGTAATTTCAAATTGCATTAAATTAAATTATACTTACATTAGTATGACATTATATTTCATGTTTTATCGGAGATTCTTTCTGATTCTTTTTCTTCTATTATAAGGCATAAAAATTAAAGCTGACTCGTCTACGGGAAGAAGACTAAAGAGGTCATCTTTGCGTAATTATCCACTTAAGTATTTATAATTTATTTAATCTTAAGTATGTCGTTATTATAAAATTATATCACTACAGAATGTTCGTTTATTATAAAATATTGACATGGGCTCCTAAAAAGTAAAATTGATTATGTTACCTTTACAAAATTGATTATCTACATACTTCTTTTTCTTTTATACTTAAAATACATATAATTTTAGCATGAAATGAAAGCTAAGATTCGAAATCCAAGCATGTTTAATTTAAATCCTATCACATCACATCGCATTGTCCAAATTGAATCCGACTTCATAACCATTAGCTTATGAAGTGGCATGAGTTCACATCACTATGATGATAATTGAAAATTATATTCCGCTAAAAAAATTATTACCAAAAAAAAAAAAAAAAAAAATCATTGAAAGTTAAATTCGAGCGATGTAATAATATACTCTTTGTAAATATAACTCGAACCTTTGAAATATTTAGTTAACATGCAGATTTTTTTTAATATGTACGATAAAAAATGGTGCATATAATATATACTTTGCCTTCTCACTTCTCTTCTAATTGTCAATTTATTCACCATTTTAGTTAATTTTTATAAGGCTGAAATTATACGTCTTATTACGTCAAGCAAGAATTTGAAATCAATTTAAGCTTAAACTTGATTTTCTATAGACACGAAATAATCTTATAAATTAATAATAACACTAATATGGTTTGTATAGATTATATTTATAGGTGAGATTTATTGTCCACACTTTATTATCAATTACTATCATATATGTTTAGGCGTAGGACTTTCGAGGTTGTACCATATGAGTATCGCAAATATCTTCTAAATATCAATTACATCATATATACAAGTGGTGCTTTTGAGTTTGTTGATAAATTTTTTTTAAAAAAAGATGTATAATAATAAATATATCCTTCATTAAATTAATAATCCTATAAAAAGTTAATTAATTAATAAAACTAAGTACAAAATTATGAAAATTGAGATAGGAGTAATTAAGTTTTCAAAAAAAAAAAAAAGATAGGTGTAATTAAGAGAAAAATATGAGAATTGTCTAAAAACATTAAGGCCGTGTTTGTTTCAACTTGAGAGATCCGGGATGGGCTTCCCACATTTTCTTGAAAATTAATATTTAAAGAATCTATCCATCCAAAACAATAAGATGAAATGCATCCACATATATTATTTCATATAAATTTGTCCCACATTTAAATACACATTAACATTACTTATTTTTCTTATTTTTACTAATTATTATCTCTTGTATTTTTCTTATAATTTTCTTTTATTTAATCATTAAGTCATTAATTAGTAATAATAAAATAATACATTCCATCCATTAAAAAATATTTATTTAACTATTTTCATTTTCATCCACCCCAATTTTGTTTAATTTATAACAAACAAGGAATACTATTTTTTTTATCATTTTATCACATAAAATATTAATAAATAATTTTTCTAACGATCACCTATTTACTTATTTTGGACAGCGGAGTAACATTTACGTTATTTTTAATTGTTTTTAAAGAAGTGCCATTCAACTCCATAAAATTATTACTTTTATTTGATATAAACCTAAATTCAGACTGACATCCAAATGAATATCAACCATAATATTAATCAGTGGATATTAAAAAATATTAATTTAACATAAAATTTCAATGAATGGCCATATTCCCATATTCACTTTAAAATTTTAAGAGATGAATACTTTATTCACCGTCCCCACGCCATCCATCTTTTTTCCAACATAACCTCTATACTTATTTTGGATAGCGGCTTAACATTTACGTTATTATTAATTGTGAGATGGCAAAGAAGTGTCAAATGTGATATTAATTCAACTCCATAAAATTATTACTCCTAGCTATTTGATATACCTAAATTCAGACTGACATCCAAATTAATATCAACCATAATATTTAATATAATATTTAATCAGTGGATAGTGGTAACTCGACAAAATGAAACGTGTCAATGAATGGCCATATTCCCATTTCCCACTATATAATTTTAAGAGATGAAGTTTTTTATAATATAGAACTGATAATTTGTGTAATCTCCTCAAAATATCCATATCATTAGTATAAATCAGATTTATGCCAAAATAAATTAAATCACTGTTCTCAGATTAATCCATTACAATTTATTTTTCTCGTATATATTAATAGACCATTATGGTATTTATACAATACTTTCACTTTAAAATTACAAAGATTAATATAACAGTGATATATATATGGGTGTACTATACAGTGATAGAAATTTCCAGCAGTGTGACAGATGTTTGTCATGAAGGTAGATGTCTATTTTCAGTCTTCTGCCATGCCTAATAATATTTTCAAAGGGAAGGAAGATTTATATTGTAAGCAATTTTTCTGATATCATCTTAAGATCCTATCCTCTAATTAATTTCTATTTTTAGGTAGTGGAACTCATTAATATATTTGTGGTCCTTTCTTTTGCTTGTGCATGACAAATAAAGTTTCTAGTTTATAAATATACTTTACCTAATTTTGTGTACCAAATCCTCCTGGAAACACACGTTAAAATTACAAAGATTAAAAATATCCATGATAGGGAATTCAGTAATGTGACAGATGTTCGTTGAAAATAGATTCTAATCACCATTAAGAGTTATCGATTAATGAAGATTTATTATTGTTTGTAAATTTTCTGATATCAACAATAGGTATTATGTGAATTTCTATTTTTAGGTAGTGGAACTTTTAATCAATTTGTGGTCCTTTTCCCATTACTTGTGAATGATCAAAAAAATTTCTAGTTTATAAATATAATAATTAATTTTCTTACCAAATCCTTCTGGAAACACTCACGTTTAAATTTGTTAAGAGCATGTCAATTTACCTATTTTAGGTTGTATTTTGATTTAAGTTTTTAAAACTTAAATATTTGATAAATCAAATAATTTCTATTGATTTTGCTACTAATATATGGATAATTTTCTTTTAAAAGAGAAAAAAAATAATCGGAATCTTATTTGCTACTACTATTCTAGTCAAATTCCAAAATTATACTCAAATTATGGGTCACTGATCAAACCAACTTCAGCAACTTTAAATTGCTCGACTTAAATTGACCATTGAATAATTAATTTGATTCAATTTTTAGCTCTACCTAGCTCATTTATTGAGAAAAAAGAAAGACCAAACAATCTCCTTTTTAATTAATTAATTTATAATTTTATGAAATAAACAGTCCCTTCACTTTAGGTAGTGTATTATTCATTTTGATTTTGATTTCCATGGGTCCTAAGTGTCCTTTGTAAGGAGAAAATCAATTGCTCTCTAGATATTTATGTCCTATTTCCTCCCAACTCCTAACTAAAAACCAAGGCGCAAGTTGTTGCTCCCTGTTTGGGTATCAATAAAGAGGTAACACTTAAATTTAGAATGGGTTGGGTGACAAAATAAGTTGCCTCACTTCTATTTCCTAATCCGAAACCCGCCACCCCTCATTTTTTTTGGCGTACTCACCACCCGTAACAATAAAAACTGAACCCGGCAACCTTTTCTTTTTAACAAATTTAATTTTGTTTTCCTTTTATTTTTTAATTTGTCTTTTTTTTTTATATTATTATTTTTAAAACATATCGTTTTTCATCTTAAAAAAACATAAACTAAATTATCAAATTAAAACAAACAAAAAATACATATTATCATAAAGTCTAAATTAAAGAGAAAGAAAAAAAGAACTTGTTTATTAATATTTTATTAATCAAATAATACCCCATCAAAATGTGATAAAGTCTTATTTTATTTTTTTTTTTTTATTATAGTATTGTTATCTTAAAAAACTACTATTGCATTATTAGTTAATACATTTAATATAATATATATATATATATAAAAATTATTATTATTATACTTAAAAAAATTTATTGGAGTAATCTTAACAATAAGCAAAAAATTTAAAAATTTGACATGCAGAATACCCTCCCATTTAATTTAGCTTTTGGGGGATGAAATTTGATCAAAATAATTTTTAAATTTAAAACCATCATCATCTACTTAAATTCTCATGGGTTGGGTGACAAAATAAGTTGGTTCACTTCTATTTCATGTGACCACCAAACATGGCGTACGCAACCACTGTAACAATAAAAACTGAGTTTATGCAACCGTTTCTTTTTTGTTTGACAAAAAAATTGTTGCTTTTCCAGCAATAATTGGAAATCAATTTTTTAAGTTAATTAATTACAAAAAAAATTTATCATTGTTATATATAAAAATTATTATTGTTATGCTTAAAAAAAAATTATTGGAGTAGTCTTAACAATAAGCAAAAAATTTAAAAATTTGACATGCAGAATACCCTCCCATTTAATTTAGCTTTTGGGGGATGAAATTTGATCAAAATAATTTTCAAATTTAATATCATCACTATATACTATATACATATATGTGATATACAAAATATAAAAGTATAAATGATCAGTAGTGTTTTGTAACTGAAGAAACCACTAGTTCATATAAAAGATAGATGATACATATGTCAATAGGTTATAAGGTTGTTTGAAAATGCTTGTTGAAAATGTAAATAATTGGAAATCAATTAAGTTAATTAATTACAAAAATAAGAGCCATTTTAAAAGACAAAATAATGACGTTAAAAGGGAGTAGGCATGCATCTTCTTTAATTAAAATCGCAATAATGAAATCAAACTTTCCGTTCTCATTCTAGCTAGTAAAGTCGCACTTGTAGTTCATATACATAAAACAAACAAAGGTGAAAGGTGAGGAGTTTCTTTCTATCAATCTAATTTTTCAACGTTTCAATAAACGTGGTAACAAACACAATTTTCCTTTTTAAAAAATCTTTTGTTTTTTTTTTTTTAGAATACCTTTCACAAGTTATATGATAATCTGTTGAAAATGTACATTATTCAGGAACTTGCATTATAAAAAAAACACCATTTTTATATTTTTTTTAAAATTAAAATTCTCATTCTGTCAAAAAAAAAATAAAATCTTATATTAAAAAATAAGTCACACTCCTTTAAACATTCTTGAACAACACTTTAAAATTTATTCAACGCGTATACATTCTTGAATATTAAAAAATAAAAAACATAATATTAATAAACTCACAATATTCTTATTTTATTTCATTCAAACCCACTAAAATTCACTACTTGATTTGCGTATCATTTTTAATGTTCAAATCCTATAGAGAGACGGAGTGGGTACTATTATTTTATGTGCTTATAGTAAACAGTGGTTAACGAATAAAGTGCACTCCTATCTTATACAGAGGGTAGAAGCGTAAATGCACAAACTGAAGTACTAAAAGAAATTAATGCTTATTTATGACAATGGCAGTTCCATAACCCTACGGGTAAAGGCAGTACCATATACCCATTCACTTTCTTGGAATTATTAGAATATATTTTTATTATATACTGAAAATAATTCATTTGACACATTGCTTGTCAAAAAAAACAAATCAAAGTAACAGTGATTGTAACTCGTTTCATCTAAAACTTTTGCGTGTAAAAAAAAGTAATTAGTTTCTAAAATATGAAATCAATTCCTTAATTATGTAAAAGAAACTGGACCGGAATCACAGTTTTGGGACTGCCGGACGACAGGGTAAATGACAAATGCAGTCCCTGTTTCCTACTCACTGACTCACTGAGTCAGCCAGCCTGGTTTGAGTGAGTTCATTTGTCCTGTACTCCCCGAGTCACTTTCAGTCGGCGGGCCAGCATAAATAACGCATAACTCGTGGCATTTGATATTTCACAAACTGCACAAAAAAAAGGCTACTTTTTTCATTAATATTATAGAAATTAAAGTGCTATAACTAGGGTACTGAGTGAGTTGGTGGCAACCAACTCGTGCACCCCATCACCACCCAACCCCACAATCACACTCAGCTTTGTAACTCAGTGAGAAGATAATATAGAATCGCACAACCACTCTCACCACCCACTCAGTATATTCTATCATAGAAAAACTCGAGATAAAAAAACAAGCACAAAAAGTTGGAAACAGATTTTGAAGACCCGAAACCACCTCCACCATTATCCGACAACTTCACTTTTAAAGTTGGCGTTTTTCTGATTTATTTATGATTATTTTTTCCATTGTTAAAGATATATTGATCCAAGAGAGGTGGGATTTTGTTGATTTATGTAAAGTGAGTTGTGTGAGAATATTTTGACTATTATATAATGTTTTGTCATTCATAGCGTCCACGTAGAATACGTATGCTGTGCAATATTCTATAGCATAATTCTTACCAGCTTTAATTCAATTTCTTCACTGGTTCATCCTCCCAAGAATCTTTCTTGGTCTCTGAGTCGATTTTTGTGTTTATCTCTATTTTCCATTTTCAAGAAAAGGGTCCTTTTTTTTTTTTTCCATTTTTGTGCCCCTTTTCAAAATACTAGCTGAGAAATGATATTCCCATGATTTTGAGGCGGCCTGTGATGGATGTTGAAGCCTGGAGCCCTGAAAATACCATAAAGGTGGGATCTTGAAACTGAAAAAAAAAAAAATCTTGCCATTCTTGAATTTTTTTTTCTAACAATTTGTGTTTTTTTTTTTTTTTTTTGAGAGAGAATCATGGAGGACTGTTTTGACATTGGCTTACCAGAGTTTAGGTGTTGTGTATGGCGATTTAAGCACTTCGCCTCTGTATGTTTACAAGAGCACTTTTGCAGAGGATATTAAACATTCAGAAACAAATGAGGAAATATTTGGAGCTTTATCATTCATATTCTGGACTTTAACTTTAATCCCACTTCTTAAATATGTGTTCATAGTTCTTAGAGCTGATGATAATGGCGAAGGGGGAACTTTTGCTCTGTATTCCCTCCTTTGCCGCCATGCCCGAGTCAGCACTTTGCCTAATGGCCAGCTTGCGGATGAAGATTTGTATGAGTATAAGAAAGATGGAGTTGCATCTCGAAATAGGGGTTTTGGTTTGAGATCCATATTAGAAAAGCACAAAGTCTTGCAAAGGATGTTGCTTATTTTGACTTTGATTGGGACTTGTATGGTGATTGGTGATGGTGTTCTCACACCCGCGATTTCGGGTACAAAAATCGAGTCTTTGAATCGATTGTTTTCGTGCTTTGCATAATCGAATTGTGTTTTGATTTTATTTGGTATGGTTTGTGTTTGCAGTGTTTTCTGCAGTTTCTGGATTGGAGCTTGTTGTATCCAAGACTCATCACCAATGTGAGTCTGTTTTCTTAACTTAGATTTGTTCTTGTTTTTTATGAATGTTCATGAACAAGTATGGAGGATTCTGATTCTAATTTTGTATCCAATTATTGGTAAATTAGTTCAATCTTCTGTTTGATTCATAATTGCAGTTTCCAAATTGGAATTATTAAGATTAGACAAGTAAAGACTGTTTTTTTAAGTCATGTTTTTTGGTTAGGATTACTATTAGGCGGCATTCAATTCAAATCTGCATAGTATTTTTTATTAGCATGGTTAATTATATTTAATTTTCAGCAGACGTGTGGTTTATGGACAAGGAGATCACACCAAATCATAATAAAATGAATTCTTTGTGGGGCCTTTTTTTATACTTTGTCAAAACTTTCTGCATTAATAGTCCAATCAATATTTCCTATAAAAAGTAAAGTTTAGTTAGGTCACCATCTTTCTTGATTGTGGTAGATGTATGTTAATCAATTATCTTTAGTGGAGATATCTGCAAGTTGAAGAATGTTAGTGCTCATATCATAAGATTTTTTGAGAATGATTTCGTCAAAAAGTGGCACTTTTTAATCAATAAAACATGCAACTTGTTAAGACTGAAACAGGCAACTTGTGTCATATGTTGTGCAGATATTGAAGTCCCTCTTGCTTGCGTAATACTGGTGATCTTGTTCTATCTTCAACATTATGGGACCCACAAATTGGGATTCCTATTTGCACCAGTCGTGATAACTTGGCTTTTCTGCATCAGTGCAATTGGAGTGTACAATATTGTGCATTGGAACCCTCATGTTTACAAGGCACTTTCCCCTTATTACATGTATAAATTCTTGAAAAAGACACAGAGAGGTGGATGGATGTCCTTAGGTGGGATCATGTTGTGCATAACAGGTATAAGAATCACCATTCTGATTTCTTGATTTAAAATTATTATTTACTAAATGGATTTATAAAATAATTCAGGTTCTGAGGCTATGTTTGCTGATCTTGGACACTTTTCACAGCTGTCCATTAAGGTAAATGAATTTTAGTCAACTTAGGTAATCAATCAGTGCTTCATTTTATATAAAATTTAATTGTTGATAATATTACAGATAGCATTTAGCTTTGTGGTTTATCCATCCTTAATCCTGGCTTACATGGGACAAGCTGCTTATCTATCCAAACACCACATTTTGGAGAGTGATTACCACATTGGATTCTATGTATCAGTACCTGGTATGTCAAAATAATTATTATTGTTTATAATTGCATGAAAATGGTCTTAATTGATATGTCAAATTTATTCCTTTTTTACATGTTGCAGAAAAACTACGGTGGCCTGTTCTTGCAATTGCTATTCTTGCTGCTGTGGTGGGAAGCCAAGCTATCATTACTGGAACCTTTTCCATAATAAACCAATGTTGTGCATTGGGTTGCTTTCCAAGAGTCAAAATAATACACACGTCCTCTAAAATTTGTGGGCAGATTTACATTCCAGAAATCAATTGGACTTTAATGGTGCTCTGTTTGGCTGTTACAATTGGCTTTAGGGACACTAAACACATTAGCAATGCATCAGGTAACATCTTGCCCATATTTCAATAGTTCTTAATGTATGACTGTACTAAGCTTCCTACGTTGCTCGAACAGGTCTTGCGGTTATAACCGTTATGTTGGTCACGACATGCTTAATGTCTCTAGTCATCATCTTATGCTGGAATAGAGGTGTCGTTCTAGCCCTTTGCTTCATTTTCTTCTTCGGTTCCATCGAAGCGCTCTACTTCTCGGCTTCTTTGATCAAATTCCTAGACGGGGCGTGGGTCCCTATTGCGCTTTCTTTCTTTTTCATGATGATAATGTACATCTGGCATTACGGGACGTTGAAAAAGTACGAGTTTGATGTTCAGAACAAAGTCTCGATCAATTGGCTCCTAGGTTTGGGTCCGAACCTCGGGATTGTGCGTGTTCGAGGCATCGGTCTCATACACACCGAGCTCGTCTCTGGCATCCCGGCCATATTCTCGCACTTCGTGACGAATCTCCCGGCGTTCCATCAAGTTCTAGTTTTGTTTTGTATCAAGTACGTTCCGGTGCCTCATGTGAGGCCCGAGGAGCGGTTCTTGGTGGGAAGAATTGGGCCGAAAGAATACCGAGTTTATCGGTGTATAGCTCGGTACGGGTACCGTGACACGATTATTGATGACGTTGAGTTTGAAAAGGATCTCGTTTGTAGTATAGCGGAGTTTATCCGGTCGGAGTTGCCCAAGAGCAACGGCTTCGGGCACGACAAGGAGACGATAAGCAATGGGTTCGTTCAAGATCTCGAGCGTGAAGACAAGATGGCCGTGATAGGGACGACATCCACACATCCGAAGGGCATTAGAATGTGGAACGAGGATGAAGATGAAGACGAAGAAAAGAAGAAACGAGCACTACGGAGCTCAAAGAAATTAGGTCTCTGGAGGTTCCGAGGAAGAGAGTTAAGTTTCTCGTACCGGAAAGCCCTAGAATCGATAGAGATGCACGAGTCGAGTTGCAAGAACTTATGGAAGCAAGGGAGGCGGGGATGGCGTTCATATTAGGACATTGTTATGTGAAGGCGAAATCGGGGTCAAGTTTGGTTAAGAGAATAACTATCAATGTGGGATACGACTTCTTACGCAGGAACTCGAGAGCGCCTACGTACGCCTCGAGTTTTCCCCGGGCGTCGACTTTAGAAGTTGGAATGGTTTACCATGTATGATTATTGTGCAGCTTCTTGTTTTGTGTTGGTTTACTTGTAAAATGTAAGTATCACATACTTTATACGAGGTGAGGTTAGATCGTTATTCTACGAATAATATCTAATTTAAGAAATAGTAAATTTTATTTATCAATAAAGCATGAGAGGAAGAGATGTCAACTTTGTTTACGTATAAAAGTAATTTCGTTGTTTTATATTTACTACAATGATAATTTTTTAAGGGTCATTTAAGTAATTTTCAGGGTCCCGCTAAAAATAATACACTAGTATTTTCTGAAATAATTAATAGAAACATACAATTAACTAAATTCTCGCTGTAATAAGAGGACGTGAAAGGGTTGAGCCTGATTCTATATGGATTATAAATCTATAGATGGCCCAAAACATTGGATTGACCCATTTGTTCCTTTTTGGGCCTCATGATGTTCCTTTTTGTTTCCCCTCTCCAAGCAATAAGACAATTTTTTTCACGAACATATATTATACTACTATATAATCTCAGTCTCAATCTTAACTGCATATTTATTGTGTACTCCAATTTAAGAAATAATTTTTTATTAGTATTTTAGGTGATAAATATTAAGAGTAAAAAAGAAAATTCAACTTTATTGAAAAATAGAATAATATTTATTAAAGGTGATAAAGTGTTGAAGGTATGAGGAATAATATTCTCCTGTGCACAATTTGCACCAAATTGATTTGGTGCAATTTAATTTTAGGAGTTATTTTTCTTATTTTTTTCAGTTTCAGTTTTTTTTTTCCCGATCCGAACCCAAACCCGGCCCGAGTGGTTCATGGTTCACTTTCAACTTTTTTTAGGGTTTAGAGCCTAGTTCATCCAAATTAAAATTGAATTTTGCACCAATTTGAATTTTAATTCTATATGATAAATAAGTTAATGTTTAAAAAGTGTGAATTAAAGTGAGTATTTTTATTTAAAAAATGAATTGAAAACCGGATCGAAAACTAAAATAGTGTTTAAGATTGGGGGCGGTTTAAGACTTTATAATTTTATTCATCATTTTAAAGAGTGATACCTGTTCGTCTTATACCTCCATGTTGCACACGTGTCGATGCACAATTTAATTATATTTACTTTTTCTTTAAAGTCAAAGTTTTCTATACTGCCTACATTAGAGGAAAACTATTACATTAAAATAGCCTCCTCTTGAATGCGTTTCTGCATACATTTTGTAAAATAAAATTGAAAAAGCGATGGATAAGATTAGAGATGCCTACTTGGAAAATATGCACATAAACATATACTCCCTTCCATTCACATTGTTTATTGTTTTCGAAGTTGAATTTTATTTTAAAATAATTAACCTTTATGTGAATTTTTTTGTGTGAAAAAAAAATTTAATCGCCAATTATACTCAATAATGACGGTTAGGAAATTAAATTGTAAATACTTGTATCTATGGCCTAACGGTAAGCTGTTACTTCTTTTGTTGGTCAACGCGGGTTCGAACCCCTTCCATTACAATTTTATTTAATTTTTCATAACCTTGCTCTTAAATTAAAAAAGATTCAAAATCTGCTCTTTTCAAGAACCGAACCCTGGTCAAAATAGGATTCAGAAACAAGCATATGAAACTTATTACATATTTTTTATTAATTTATTTACCTTTTTATAAAAGGATACTTGACAAAAAAATAAAATTAATCATATATAATTAGTGTTATGATATGTCAATTGGAAGAGTTGATGTTACACATTTTAAATGTTTATCTCATTACAAAATATATACACGCACATTCATCAAAATTTAAAGTAATTATTGTCAAACTGTTTCTTCAAGTATATATATTTTTACAATTAATAATTTTACAAAATACCATAATTAGTACATACATACGAGCGCGCGCTATTTTCATCTGGAAAAGTAGTTTAGAGAGTTTTCTGATGTTTTTTCTCCACTTATCGTCTAGAACAATAAAGTAGCATTTCTCTTCCAGTCGTTTTGGAAGCATTTTTTTTATCATAAATTCAAACCATAGAAAAAGGTAAGTTTTGAAGTGTTTTAAATTTAAACGAAAGAAGTGTTAAATGCAGAACATAAACAGTATTATAAGCAAAATATAACAGTATTACATGAAAAAATATAATAGTATTACACTCTTAACATTACAAAAAAGTAAATTCTAAAAGCTATTAAATGCAAAATTGAAGCAGAATATTACAAGCAAAATATAATAATATTACATTCAAAACATAAAAATAAAATAAAAAATTATGAAGAGTATTAAATTGAAAGGGAATCAGTATTACAAGCACCATATAACAGTATTACATGAAAAAACATAACAATATTACATTCAAAACATAAGAAAAAAATAATTCTAAAAAATATAAAATTAAAAAGGAAGTAGTATTACATGTAAAACATAACACTATTACATGCATAAATATTTGACTAATTATGAGAGCATATCCTACTCCAAGTTGTTACCACTTTATTTTTCATCCCATGGTTTATTGCATCTAAACTTGAAACATAACTATGAATTCAAGCATAACAAATTACTCTAGTCTCGAACCAAACTTTTAGTCTAGTTGAATCGATTAATAACATTTGAAACTAGAACAAAAGTCATTCACAAATTAGCAAAAATTATAAAATAAACACGGGCAAATGTAAAATTCAGAGACATAATTTTTTTTAGATAAGAGCATTTGCCATAAACTGTAAACCATCCCCCAACTCCGTATAATCCCGATCAATATTTAAAGTAGCCTTTTTCATTTGTTTGGTATTAAAAATCGAATAAAAAATATATAATCAAAGCCATATCGAATTACCAACAAAAGTAGTTTTAAAAAAAATACCAAAAAAAGAACTAAAAAATATGCAAATAATTTGACTGCTTAATTTTATCATGTATGGTATGCAGATACATAAGTTCGCAAAAAATAGTAGCACAATAATAAATTATTGAATTGATGAATCAACAATTGAATAATCTATCATGAACATTAAAAATTAAAAAATCTTATCGAAAATCCTAATGACAACACGAGAGGAAAAAACGCAATGCACTAAAGGAGAAAAGAGCGACGAGATTGTCAAAAGTATTACTAATATTCACTTAACATAGAACATTATATCGAATCGATGCCAAAATTATTAAGTTATTCCAGTTCAAGCCATTTTGTTTATCGGGTTTGAATCTAAATGAACAACGAAAATTCTATTATTTATTTTTTTTTACCAAGTCAAATAAAAAAAAATTCACATGTGAGACATAAGACTTTGTCTTAACCTTTTTGTACAAATTATTTTTAATAGATATTTTTCAACACACCCTCTCTTCTCTCTTTTTCTTTCTATTTTATTAGAGGGTGAATCTATTAAATTGTATGTTCCTTAATTTTATATAAAATCTCACATATATAAAAAAATATGAAATGGAGGGGTATTATGATATCATATTAAAAATTACTACCTTCGTAAATAACGTGTACTTATTTATTATCGAAAAAATAATCATTGTTTATTAATATTTCAAATGATAAATCCTGTTTTTTAAGGAGTTTATATAGATTGTCATATCTATTAATTTTCTTTAAAAATTAATTTATCATTTTAAATAATAATAAAAAACTATCATTAAAAACACTGTAAACAATTGCGTCTTGGCGTTATCATTTTAGGGGAATGTAATAATTACAGTACTTGTGTTTGAAAAAAATAATTATTATTCCACAAATTCTTAGATCCTGTTTTAAGATTAGTTGTATATTAATTTGATAAATTTTGACTTTATCATAAGAAATCCAGCATTAAATTTGTATAATTGTATCTGTATTTCCCTAAATCCATCATATTCTAATAAAATCATCACTGCAGTTAACAGTTTGATTCTTAGTCCTATTTTTCTAATATTTACCTCATTTAGGAACGCTTAAACATATCCCCCAACATATTGGGAACTTATTAGAGTATTTTAATGTATTTTAATCAAACGAGAAGAACAAGCAAATATTCCTTGTATTTAACAAGTGCTTAAAATTTAAAAGTATCACCTTAAAATTAAACATCATAAATTCGTAATTAATTTGTAATTACTTTATATTTCATTTTATATATGATTCTATCCAAAAGGAGATGATTTCCTTTTATTTCAACCAACAAGTGTCCTAAAATGCTATTCCGAATCAAATTTCTTACTAATTTTTTTTTTTTTGTTTACTCATCAATGTGCCATTTTCTTCATATCATTAAAGATATAAACAAATTTCCAAATTATTTTTTTTAAAATTAAATCATCCTCTTAACGACAATCAAAAAGTGGGTTTAGGTAAATGAATCACATTTCGCAAAGACCAAAGCTTCAGAAACAGAGGTGTTTGTTACTGTTAAGACAAAAAAACAGCATATGTCCTCTGCTTTAAATCCTACTTATTCTTTAATACTCTGCTCAGATTCATTACCAAATCACTTTTTTTACACTTCTCTCTTTTCTCAGATTTAAATACTCATAAATACCACTTTTTTTTAATTTTTCTCTCTCTCTCACATCCTTAATCACCTCGTGCTCGCCCTCATTTATTACCAATGGAAAGTACAACTCCAACGAGTATATAAAGAGAGGGGAGAATGTTGAGCTTGCCCTCCACATTTTCTTGAAATTCTCTGTAATTTTGGAGTGAAATTAAAAATTAATTTTAAAAAATGGGGAAGAATTGCTTCATTCTTCTTGTGATTCTCCTGGTATTTGTTGCTGGGTTCTCATCAGTTTCTGCATCGCCTGCTACCAGTGAGTAAACAATCGCACCAACAATTTTTATTTTTAAGTTGTTTTTATTTCTTGAATTATTTGAATTTATTTTTTGGTACATTTGCAGGAATTGTTGGTGGAGTTGTCACAAAAGTTGTCTCCACCATTTTCAAGCGTCTGTGGTCGCTTAAATCAACGAGCAAAATTGGTAAACGTCACTTTTAAAACCCCACATTTCAAGAATTCCTCTGTTTTCCTTTTTTTGCTCTAAAAAATGAATTCCTCTGTTTTTTTTTTTTGTTGCATTTTGGTATAAAGATAAAATGGCTGATGAAATGTTGTGATTTCAGCTATTTCGAACCGTTCGATGATGAAATTCGAAGGTGGGTATACCGTTGAAACAGTTTTTGATGGGAGTAAGCATGGAATTGAACCTCACTCGGTGGAGATCTCACAAGATGGAGAGGTTTTTATTTTAGATTCTGAAAACAGCAACATTTACAAGATCCCATCTCCTTTATCTCGATGTGAGTTTTTTAATTTTATGAAACATGTAAATTACTAGAAAATGTTGCACAATTTCAAATAGTATTTGCTGTAAAGTTTGGTAAATATAAATGTCTGAATTAACACCTTGAACCTCACGATTTTCATCCGATTGATGCATAAAATTCAAGCACGATAAAGTTGCCATCTTTGATAATTATGTCTGAATACGAAACTCGATTATTTTAGTCGAGTTGTTGCATAGAATTGAAGATGTATTCGCCGTAAAGGTGTCATCTTTGATGATTATGTCCCAATGTGGGATACCTAGAAGCATGTTGCAAGGAATTGGAACTCTAAGATTTTAGTCGAATTCCTTTCTTGAGTATCACTCTTGATACTTGCTATTGTTTATCATCACTTTATTCTTTGTGCTCCATATTTTGCTTTTGCACAGAAGAAGGTTCTTTCTTTTTCTCTGGATTTGATTCTCTTTTTGAACTTTTGTTAGTTTCTGGTACTTTTTTCATACGACTATGTTGTAGATATCATGTTGGGCTACTCCACTGCTTTATTCTCTTGTTAAGGTTCATTCCATTGTTTATGTTTAGCTTTTTCTTATCCTAAACCGACTTTGCAGCTAATTAAGAGAAATATTCGTTTCAAATGTTCAGTTTTGCATAGTTTGCAAGATTGAATTTAAGTCCAATTCTTGACTATTTTTAATATAAAGTTTTAGATTCTTGGTTGTGTGTCTAAGCAAGAATCCAAATGAATAAATCGATGTTAATCAACTCGTTTGGTTGGGCTATTTCTTACATTTTATCTCATTGTGTTTGAGTTTTCAGTCTGAATGTCTTGTTAAAATCCATTCACTGTGTTTGAATGTCTGAAGTGCAGTTTTTCGTTTATAAAATCTGCGTAATCGATTGGTTTAATTATCTAGTTTTCACACTTTTCTGGATCACAGATAGTAGACCTAGGTTGATGGCTGGATCGGCTGAAGGGTACACGGGTCATGTCGATGGGAAGCTAAGACAAGCAAGAATGAACCATCCAAAAGGGATTACTGTGGATCATGGCGGGAATGTGTACATTGCCGATACAATGAACAATGCGATCAGAAAGATTAGTGATACCGGTAAAACGAGCTATCCATACTGTTAAGGTTGTATTTGCAAAACTCTATTAACAGCATTTAGAATCACTTACTTTCAAAAGTTGTGAGGAGTAACTTTCGAAAATAAGTTATTTTCTTCTATTTATTAGAGTTTGCAAACACCCCCTAAGACCCGTGTACATGCTATAAGAAATGCTTGGTGCTCTTGAAAAACCGGAAACAGTAGTGTTTTTTTTTTTTTTTTGTAGGAGTTGTGACGATTGCTGGTGGAAAATCGGGCCGAGGAGGAGGACATGTCGACGGCCCGAGTGAAGATGCCAAGTTTTCCGATGATTTTGACATCGTCTACGTTGGAAGTAGCTGCTCCCTGTTGGTGATAGACAGGGGGAACCAAGCGATTCGAGAGATTGAACTCCACGAAGACGATTGTGCCCAACAGGACGACAAAAATCTACATTTAGGTGAGACGATAAAATGGGTCAATGCAAGTTCACGGATCTCAGATTTGTGAATCATGTTCATACGAGTTTTTGTCTTGCTTTTCAATTCAAATGATTCTAAGACGTGCTTTAATATCGTTACAGGAATAGCAGTCCTTGCTTCAGCTTGTTTCTTTGGTTACATGCTGGCCTTAATACAACGTCGGATATCTACCATGCTTTCATATCAAGATGTAAGTAAAAAATTATGTTTCGTCTCTTATTCTGTTCGTTGGATTGTTGTAATACGCATATTTTGATACTCGTTTCTATCTCAAGGAACAAAAGTCTTACGCGAAGAGCATGCCTCCCGCACTGTACCAGAGGCCGCCTACCAAATCCGTCTTGCCGCCTCTCATTCCACAAGACGACGAATACAACAGACAGGACGAGAGCTTAATTGGTTCACTAGGAAAGCTTTTCTCCTACACCGGTTCATCCATTGGCGAGATTTTCAGTGGACTATTCTCTAGAAAGAAGGCTGTGCCCATGCATGGCCCCCACCATTACCCGCCTAGGCACGGCAACGCATGGCCCGTTCAAGAGAGCTTCGTGATTCCACGCGAAGACGAGCCCCCTCCGGTCGACCTCAGAGACCCCACGCCGAGAAAAGGCTATTCCTCATCGAAAGACATTGAAAAAACGAGGCATGTCAAGCAAAGCCGTTCGTCATACTACAACGAATGGAACCGCGGGGAGTATCATCATCATCACCAGCAGCAGCAACCACAACGGCACGTCCAGCATCAAAAGCACCGCCCGGCAAGCCCGCGGACTTATTACGAGCAGCAAAGCAACGAGACGAATGAGATCGTGTTCGGGGCCGTCCAGGAGCAGGAAGGACGACGGGAGGCGATGGTGATAAAGGCGGTCGATTACGGGGACCCGGTGTACAATGACAAGAATGTTAGGTCTAGGTATAACTACATGAGTTATTCCTCCTATGGCTAGGCTAGATAAGATACTAGTACTGTTGTGAGAGATGTTGACAACATTAAACATGTGTATAGAAGTGTCAGAACAAGAAATGCTTTTGTTTGTACTTCAGGTTTACTTTGATCTTGAAATTTGCATCCTTTTCTACTTTTTTTTCTTGTCAATTTTTGTGATTGATTTGAAAACATGTTTTCTGGAGTTTTTATTATAATGTTGAAAGAAAGAGAGATGCGCGTGATCCATGGTATTGAGTTCTCTGACAAAGGTAGCCACACTATTTCAGGGCTCAAAGACTAGATCCATCTCTTTATTTACATAAAATTAAACCAAAACTAGCTTCTTGTATATTGCATATTATACTTTTACTATGAATATATGAGAAAATGAAGGTGACAATTTGAGGTTGAGCCATTAATAATTTTGTGAAAATTCCGATTGACTCGATTCCTAAACTGAACCAAACATTTGAATTTATTTTTTTTAAAATTAAAAAATTGAATTGAGTTTGTTCCACGTAGAGTTGTTATTTTAATAGAGTCTAGCTGAATAGTGAAAGTTCGAACTCGACTCGAACTGGCTCGGTTCGATTACACTAGCAAGTTGAAAATTGAGTTCGGCTCGACTAGCAAACGAGTTTAACGAGCCTATCGAACCTAATGAAATTATAAGAAAATTCTTGATTATCGAGTCTAACAAGTCGAGCTCAAATAAGCTCATTAATAAATTGGGTATTTTACGAACTTGAGCTCGACTCGTTTTTCAATATAAACGAGCAAAGTTCAAGCCTTAACGAGTCGAGCCGAACCGAGCTCTCGAGCGGCTCGTTTCATTTAACAGCTCAAGACTTGTCCACACTCACCTAAATTTGCACACAGAACACGCACACGTGCGAGTAATATAGATAACTAACTCTATGACTGTTCATTTGTTTTGCAATCTAAGGATAGAAGAATTGTTGGCATAGGAATGAATGAAACCCTATCTTATCTATAACCTTGGAACAATGCTCATTACAATAAATATACAATGTTTAATTATAGGACCACAACCACATCTTGATTATTGCGTGTTGCTCAAAATTTGCTATGGCACAATAACCAATACATTATTATTTTTTTCCAAAAATAATTAAGCAAATTAAGAATGAAAATGGATCAGAATTTATTTAATCTTCTCTTTATTGGGGTTAAAATTAAAAAATCATAAATTAAAAAATATAGGGATAAATGATCGGGGGTTTTGAACCCGACGTGAATCGAACACGCAACCTTCTGATCTGGAGTCAGACGCGCTACCATTGCGCCACGGATCCCTTTGAACTTTTCATGATAATAAATATTTAAACATAATTATTTTTATATTACTAAAATTATATTACAGCCACATGCGTTTAAATGGGTTTGAAGTCCAGGCCCATTTTTGTGAATTGGGGCCCTTATTGGGCTTTAAAATATTTGTTTTGGAATTTTATGACAACAGGAAACGACACATGCATCAAAATCAAAAGTTGGACATGGAAGCAATTTAATGGAATTGATTTTTTTTTATTATTTTAACATCCTTTATTGCTCAACATGAAATAATACAGACATGCATGGTTCTTATATTTCTTGCAAGCATGGTCCATTGATCTACAAGCTACCGAATCCCACGATACTAACAAACACATCAATTCATTACAAAACAAAAAAAAATAGCAACACTAATTAATATAGAACTAAAAAAATTGCATACATTTATCCAAAAAATCTTCTATATGGACAATGAAAATAATAAAAAAAATACAACGTATACTCACTTTCAATTCTACTAATTGTGTGATCCATAAATATTTGAATGCCCTTCTCCTGGACTTGGACCAGAATTATCAATTTTACCATCAAATGACGTGAATTTATCGTAACGATTGCCTTTTTGCTCTGAGTATTTCATGGCGATGAGTATAAATGGGGCGTGCTCGATGACAAGAAAAAATTAAGAAAAGAATCAAGAGATGTACGGTAAGTTACCATAATTGTTTTAGCATAAACTTTAATAGAAACTAGGAATCGATATTGGGATTAAGAGGGTTTTTTTTTTTTTGTTTTAGTGTAAGCTTGTTGCAAAGAAGAAGCAAAATGTGTTGATTGTGAAGAAGTGCATGGGATGAAGCTATATAGTGTGAGATTGAGGTATATAAGTATGCTTTTTGACTTGGAAAAAATAAACTAAAGAGTGTGCGTAACAAACACTTTTGGGCAGTCTGTGGGCATGAGGAACATGTACAATTCTAAATTGTGGAAAAAAAATTATATGTAGGGATCGATTATTCTGAATCACATTTATTAATCTATATTTTTAAATGCTTATGAATTGATCAAAATCGAGCATGATTAGAATTTCAAAAGACTTCGTTGGTTAAATTTTGGTGCAATTTTCAATGGATTATTTCATGTGAAATGAATTTACAAAAGCAACAATTTATTTATTTTTGAAAACTGATCCGATTGAATTAATATGCTTTAAATTAAATAAATTACCTACACAAATAATTTACTGGACAATTTACATTTTCATAAACAATTACTTCCGTCCCAAATATATAGGTTTGTTTGATTTTTCACACAGATTAAGAAATTATATTGGAAAAGTAAATTAAACAAGTCAAATTTCTATCTAAATTACATTTCATTAGACAAATTTATCTATGAATGAAAATGTCTATATGATTGAAATTTTTTTATAAACTTTTAAGTCATAGGCAATAAAATATTTTATTCCACAACAACATTATTTTTGTGTTGAAAATTTACATATCCAATGTTGAAAAAAATCCTCCTGAACAATTCTCTATTTTCTTGTAGTGACATTAGAGTAGTATTTTTCCAAAATTTCACATTACAATTCAAAATTGGGTAAGTTTGTATTCTATATATTTTTGTGGGTAATACCACGAATGAAATAATCTTATTCTAAATTGATGTTTCACTGTTTGTTTCATATTATAAATGGATGTCACGTAAAACATATTTAATGATTTAACATACCCTAAGGTCCATGTATTAAAATTTTAGTAAGATGAAATATCAAGTGAAATATTAAAGGTGGAACATATGAATTGAACGGGTAATACCGACCCTTAAAATTTCCGTAAAATTAGGAGTAGGCCAAAATGAGGCGAAATCAAAATCCAAAAATTCTGTGCGTAGACTTGAATATACATCCTAGGAAAAATACTACCAACAACCGTGGATGATTGACTATAGTGATTGAATTTAATTTGAATTTAGAATGAATGTAATCATCTCCAATTTTTTTTAGGTTTATTTTCTAAAAACGAATCATAAATCATTTATTTTTAGTCAACGCCGAGTCACACTAATGCCTCCACACTTTCTTTAAAGATCTCCTATGAATGATATACTATGACTTATAATTGGATAAATAAATAAGATAGTAATTTAAAAGTACTAATTGATAAATAAATATTTATTTAAAAGCTGAATAGTTATTAGGTAAAACATTGAATAATTTCTTTTGAAGACCGTGTTAGGTTAGTATTGGGCTATAAAGTATGTCTTTGGAAACAATATAATCAAAGCCCAAAACCCAACAAAAAGAATATATTTGCAATTCCAACCCAACCCATTGATATTCAGAGTCAAAGATGCTTTCGTTGCTTCACCCCTACAATTTGAGTCGTGCCCTTTCGTTTTCTGATAATAATTGGCATCTCCTAGTTAATATAGTAATCTTTCTAATTATTTTTCATATATACTCGTTCTAGAGTAATATTTTATATGTATTAACAATTATTTTAAAAATAATTTAGTAGCATTGATTAATCGGTTTCTTTAAATTATTATTTTTTAGATAAGCACAACCCAGCCCGATTGTTAAACCCTATGCCTAATCCAAAATAAAATACTAAAATAGCAGAACCCTGGGCCTGTCATTTTTTACTGGCAATGGGCCACTTATTGTGGGCCGACCCGCGGCCAGTGATGACAACTGTAGCACAATCGTATTTTCCGTTAAGGTATTTCTGCATCGCCGCTATATAGCATAATCGAAGATTTGGGCAGAGATATAATTAGGGTTTGGAGAGAGCAGAATTTGTCTCTGCGCTTAATAATTAATTAATTCATGGCGCAACTCGCCGCAGAATTGCCCGTTGGAAACGAAGAATCAAACCGGCGTGGATTCTGTTGCTTCTTCAATTTCACATGTTTTGAATCCAAAAAATCGAATAATTGGGAGCGAATTTCACTCCCCAGTGGAGAACGCGAGAGTGTCGATCGGAAAAATTGGTGGCGCAAGGGAATCGACGCATTGAAAAAAGTACGGGAATGGTCGGAGCTCGTGGCAGGGCCGAAATGGAAGACTTTCATTCGCCGGTTCAACAGGGCCGGCGGCAGGGCGAGGTCGGGTAAATTCCAGTACGATCCCTCGAGTTATTCACTAAATTTTGACGAGGGCCAGGGACAAAACAGGGATTTTGAGAGCGATCTGATTTTTCGGGACTTCTCTTCGCGTTATTCGGCGATACCCGTGCAAAGCCTGCAAATGAAGGATACGACGCCGTCCTCGTGATAGTCACGTGCGGAATTTTGATACGTGGAATTATTGGCGGGAATCAGGTGGTTCGAATCTGCAGATTGGTCGTGGATGGTGGATTATTTTATTTTGTTAATTAAACTTCTTAATGATAAACTCAACTTGATTTATGATTTGGATTGAATTATACACCAGACATACAAAATTACAAACATCATAGAAGGAAGAACTGTTTTGTTGTTTTTCAAATAATATTTGTAAAAAAATTGTAAAATTGATATCGGTCTTTTCTATTCCTCGTCCTAATTATACAAGTTTTTTTTTGTAATATCCTCTTTACATAAATTTTATTTATTTATTTTCACATAAAGTAATTAATATAACTTAATGCATTAATTATACTGAAAATTACATGAATCATTAAATGATTAAATAGGGTATAATAAAAAATTTATTTGTTCAAATTATCTTTTCAGAAATAAATATTTTTTTAATCTATTTAAAATTTAATGAACCTATATAATTGGCACGGAGTTCTTATTGCTACGAATGAGAGATACTCAAGCTACAATCGCGTTGTTAGGATTTTAAACAAGCAACTATAGAGAAAATAATGAAACCAAGAATTAAGGAACAAACAATTTGGTTCTTACGGGTTAAATCGAGAATGACTACGCCCTTTAGGGCACTTCCAAGCCGAGATTCACTATTTTCGTGTTTTTTTTTTTTTTTTTAGTACAAGAGGCAAATACAATGAGTCAAATTATTTAAACATAAGACTTGGGCGGCTACATAATTAAGCCTGCAGAGTGAATCACCGCTTCGACACGGGGTTTTGGTCGAGCGGTTCTGCCTCGACCACGACTCTTGCTCGAGCGCCTATGTTCTTATTGAAAGTGGTCTGCTTCGATCTAGCGAATGTGCTCGACCACAATGCTTGGTCGAAGTCTCCCGTATCTTTGATCCCGCCCGTCGAGCTCCAACAATCCCAACAATCTCCCACCGAGAGATCGACTCCAACTTGAACTTGTCTCCTCCGTTCCAACGGTTTCTCTCCTTTGTAGTAGTCTCGCCTTATGCTTTCGGGTTTTCAAGGCGATTGAAGTCATCATAACTTCAACTTCTAAGGTCACAACCTTAGTCAACATGTCGTGAGGATTCTCACTTCCCCTCCTTCATCACCAGAAGATCTTGTTCTCAATGAGGTAACGAATATAATGATACCTCAACTCGATGTGCTTAGGCCCTCGAGTGAAAGACCGGTCTTTGCCAAGTGAATAGCACTGACCGTCACTATACAAAATACTATCCTTTTGCTCCTTCCCCAACTCACACGATAAATTCGAACCAAACCATTTCTTTACTAAATTTCGGTGATCGCAACGTGCTTCTTCTTCGCAGCCGGATCGAGCTACGATCTTTGCAACTTAGAAGCCCAAGAGATTGTCAGTACCACCAAAAAAGTAAACACATACCATGTAGTACTCCTCCTTTTGTCGAGATCATTTGATGTCAAGTCTGCATCAACATATCCCGCCAACCCAACGCTTTTTGCCCTCAAAGCACAAAAAAGTGTTCAAGAGTACCTCTCAAGTATCTAAGATCCACTTCATCGCTGCCTCTCAATGTCGCTTTACCCGGATTGCCCATAAACCGCTAACAATTCCCACCGCCAGTAATATCCGGTCTTGTACACACCGTAAGATACATCAAACTTTCAATTCTTTGAAGCAAGCTACAAAGTGTTTTGCATATAGGTCCGCTTCCTCTTCGCTACTAGGTGAGTCCTTGTTGGATAAATAATCGACTTCCCAACGAGGACCCCATCCCAACTTTGCATCTTCCATACTAAATCTCTCCAAGACTTTCTTTATATATTCAGCTTGTGAAAGATACAACTTTCCTGCCACCTTATCACGATCGATTCGCATTCCTAAGATTTGCTTGGCCTCTCCAAGGTCCTTCATAGCAAACCTTTCAGACAATTTTTCCTTCAATTTGCTCACCTCCCGACCACTAGAGCCTGCTATCAACATGTCATCAACATATAATAGCAAAATGATATAACCATCATCATACCTCTTGAAGTAACAACAATGGTCAGCCTCACACCTATTGATCTCAATCTCGTGCATGAACCCATCAAACTTCTTCTACCACTGTAATGGAGCTTGTTTCAGACCATACAAGCTTTTCTTCAATTTGCAAACTAGCTCACTATTCCCCTTAGACAAGTATCCCTCCGGTTGCTTCATGTAGATGTCCTCATCTAAATCACCATGAAGAAAGACGGTTTTCATGTCCATCTGTTCTAACACCAAATTTTCTGCAGCCACCAGACTTAGAACTAATCGAATGGTAGTTAGCTTCACCACTGGAGTAAAAACATCAGTATAGTCAATACCATGTTTCTGTTGAAACCCCTTCACAACCAATCTTGCCTTGTAGCGTTTGCTTCCATCAGCCTCCTCTTTTTTATGTAAACCCACTTGTTATGCAGTGCTTTCTTGCCCTTAGGAAGCTCAACTAGCTCCCAAGTTCCGTTGGTCATCAATGAATTCATCTCATCATCCATTGCAAGTTTCCACTTGTCCACCTGTTCACTATGTGTGTCCTCTGCATAACATTCAGGTTCACTACCATCAGTTAACAATAAATAATGAAGGGAGGGTGAATACCTATCAGGAGATCTCCGATCTCTCGTGGATCTCCGCAGCGGAATTGTTGGTGGTGGTGTAGTTGGTTCATCCTCAACAATCACCTGATCATCTAGAACCCCCTTACTCCCACCCGAGTTCGAAATGTCCAACTCCACAACCTGAGTCTCAGAACCACCTTCTTTGGATATCCCCAACCTGTCTTTGTACATCACCTGTTCATTAAATATGACATCTCGACTACGAATTATCTTTCGATTTTCCTCATCCAAAAATCGATAGCCAAATTCATCACCGCCATATCCAACAAACGTACACTTAACAGATTTATCATCTAACTTACTTCTACTCATAGCATCAACATGAACATATGCAACACACCCAAATACTCGAAGAAAAGACAGATTTACCTCATTTCCCGACCAGGCCTCCTCTGGTATGCCATTTTCCAAAGGAGTTGAGGGTCCTCTGTTTATCAAGTAAGCTGCTGTGTTAACTGCCTCTGCCCAAAACATCTTCGGCAGCCCACACTTCAATCTCATGCTTCTAGCACGTTCACATAGGGTCCTGTTCATACGTTCTGCCACGCCATTCTGCTGTGGGGTTCCTCTCACGGTTTTCTCCATTCGGATTTCATTCGCCTCACAGAATTCTTTGACTCTCGGAGCTCGTACTCTCCACCATTATCAGATCTCAAACACTTCACCTTAAGACCCGTTTCAGTTTCTATAAGGGCCTTCCACTTCCTGAAAGCATTAAAGACATCAGACTTATTTTTCAAGAAATAAACCCATACCTTCCTCGTAGAGTCGTCAATGAAAGTCATGTAATATGATGCTCCACCAAGGGATATCACTGGTGCTGGACCCCACAAGTCACTGTGAACTAACTCCAGCTTCTGCTTCTTCAAAGCTCTGCCTCCCTTCGAAAAACTCACAATTTTCTGTTTTCCAAATACATAGTCCTCACACAAATCAATGTCAACTGTCTTGAGGTCTGACAGTTTACCCTTCAAACACATAACTTTCATCCCCTTTTCACTCATGTGGCCAAGGCGACAATGCCACAAATTCACATTCCCTTTTTCACTTGCAAGAGCAATGCTGTCCCGGGTGTTGCCTGTCATATACAAAGTTCCCTCTTTCTTTCCACGAGCCACTACCATGACACCTTTGGATATTTTCCATGAGTTACACCCAAAAGTCACCTTGTAGCCCTCATCATCAAGCTGCCCAACTGAAATCAAATTCCTCTTCAATCCAGGAATATGTCTCACATCTTTCAACCAAATACGCCTCATTTGGTGTCTTAATCCGAACATTCCCTTCCCTTTGATTTCGGAGGCTCATCATCGCCTAGATAAACCTTCCCAAAGTTCCCGAAAGTGTACTTCTCCATTACGTCAGCACTGCTGCACGAATGAAACGATGCTCCAGAATCTAACACCCACGACTCCAATGGACTGCTTACACTCATAATCAATGCATCTGAGTCCTCATCGCCGCAACGTTAGGTGAGTTGTCATTCTTCTTTGTTCATTTCCTTGTGCCTTGCACTCCGCTTTTGTAATGACCAAGTTCATGACATTTGTAACACTCAACTTTACTCTTATCCTTCTTGGGCTTATCTTTGCCCTTGACTTCGATCTACCCCGATTTGGCTTCCCCTTGGATTCAGATCTGCCTCTGTTTCCCGCACTCAAGGCTAATCCTGTGGCCACACCCAACTCTTTCCTGCGAATTTCTTCGCTCATGACCAGATCTCTAACCTCATCAAATTTTAGTTTCACTTTACCCGCTGAAGCACTAACAACCGTTACCGTTCCACTCCAACTTTCTGGTAAATATGACAACAAAATTAGGGCTTAAACTTCATCATCAAAATCAATCTCAATCGAGCTCAATTGGGCTATGATCATATTGAACTCGTTGAGATGGTTGGCTACCAAAGTATCCTCTGCCATCCTCAGGTTGAATAACCTCGGCATCAGATGAACCTTGTTCGCTGCAGACGGTTTTTCATACATCTCAGTCAAAATCTCCAGCATCTCCTTTGTGGTTTTTGCTTTCACCGTATGTAGGGCGATGTTCCTGGATAACGACAGACAAATCACACTCATCGCCTTCCTATCCAGCAACTTCCACTCGTCGTCCTTTATCTCTTCAGGTTTTTCACCCAACGGTTGATACAGATCTTTACCGTACAGGTAATCTTCGATCTGCATTTTCCAGAATCCAAAATTCGTTCCATCAAACTTCTCAACAGACGATTTCCCTTCAGCCATCATAATTGCTCTCCACAGATCCCTTTAACCCAATGCTCTTGATACCAGTTGTCAGGAATTTAAGCAGGCAATTATGGAGAAAATAATGGAAACACGAATTAAGGAACAAATAATTTGGTTACCCAGTTCGTCAGGAATGACTACGTCTGGAGGCACTACCAAGCCATGAGATTCACTATTTTCGTGTGTTTTTAGTACAAGAGGCAAATACAATGAGTCAAAGTATTTAAACATAAGACTTGGGCCGAAGCCCTAATTTGGTTTTGTCACGGACCGCTCAACCCGGGCTTTGGTCGAAGGCGGTTCGCTTTCGACCACGAATCTTGCTCGGCGGTTATGTTCTGTTGGAAAGTGGTTCCGCTCAATCGGCGAATGTGCTTTCGACCACAATGCTTGGTCGAAACCCCCTCGTTTGCGTCATCCTTTCCCGTCGAGGCTCCAACAATCCCAACACTTCTTCCTCTTGTTGCAGCGACCGCGTGGTCGCCGCCACCATTGCTTCTTCAAGGGCAACCACCATCGCCAGACTCTGGAGCATATGTCGTTCATTTCTCCCTTCCTCTGTCGTCGCCGCACTACTCCCCTAATTTTGGTTTTATTTTGCGCTCATCGCCACCATTGTCGTTTGTGGTAGTTTTTAGGCTTTGTTTCTAGGATCAACGGGCCATTCTTCTCCAATGGCGCCATGGTGGCCTGTTGGTAGATTGATCCATTTGACCCTTTTAATTTTTTTGTTTTGTACTTTCAGTTTCTTTATTTTGTAGTTTTAGACTTTAGTGTGTTGGTTTTCCCTCTCCTCTAGGATTCTAGATGTGAGTTATCCGTGCCTTGTGCAATTTTTTCCTTGGTTTTATCGTTCTTTTTTTTTTTTTTTTCCGATTAGGTGCAAATTGATGTTTGTTTGTCAATCTGTGTGGGAATTGAGTTCAATTTTATTTTGTGTTGACAGTGCAAACAATCACGGGATGATTTTGGACTCAATTTTGTCTTGCTTGATTTTTTTTCTTTTCTACTTGTCCACTTGTTTGTGTTGAGTTAGTTCTTTTGATATATTAGCTTGTGGTGTATCTGTATTTCTGTTCCTTATTCAATAAAATCAACTCATCTTCTATAAAAATACTATATCCGTCTCAACTTAAGCTTTACGGTTGGGGGATGACATAAATTTTAAATAATATAATATTAAATACATTGTTGATTGGTAGAATGTGTAAGAAAATAAAAAGATAGATAAAGAGAGAATCCGTGTATTTTAATTGAATGCTAATTGATATAATTTTAATAAAAGTGGAGATAGTTGTTAAGAAAAATGAAGTCATAACTTGTAAAATTTCAATTAAAAATGTATAGTTTAGTATAGGGCTGGAGGAAATACTGAAAATACCGGTATACCGCACTTACCGTATCGAAAAATATCGATTTTATTAAAATTTTCGGTGTACCAAAATTTTCGAAAATATAGAAAATTTCGTATTTCAGTATATACTGAAATATCGGTACGATATCAGTATGTAATATTGACATATCAAAAATTTTGGTATGCCGAAATTTCGGTATACCGAATTTTCGATACGACAATGATATGATATTTTTCGGTATCGAAAATTTTGGTACGGTAATGATATGACAAAAAAAATTTCGGTATGCCGTAGCTAGGGGTGTGCAAGTGAAAACCGAATTAACCGACCGAACCGAACCGAATTTTCTAATTCGGTTCGGTTATTCGGTTTTCGGTTCGATTTCGGTTTTGAATTTTATAAATTTCAGTTTTCGGTTCGGTTCGGTTAATTTCCGGACAAAAACCGAAAAAATCAAAATATAATTATTAATTTATTATATAAATAATTTTTATTTTTAATTATGTCCATGGAGGAGTATGGATTGTTATGAAATTTGTTATGAATTGAAGGAGGTTTATCATTTTTTTTGTCTTTGTTGAACTATGTCATCACTTATTTTATTTAATGATCTTGTGGGTTGTTGTTATTTAGTGCATGGAATTTATGAATTGTGTTTTTCTATTGAAAATTTTATATTATTTTTATTCATGTATGACTTAAAAAGATAAAAAAAAAAAATTCGGTTAGTTCGGTTAAAAACCGAAACCGAACCGAATTTCGGTTCGGTTACAATTCGGTTTTCAACCTTATTCGGTCGGTTCGATTAAGAATAATAAATTTTCGATTTGGTTCGATTTTGCTTATTCAATTCGGTTCGGTGGCTAAACCGACCGATGCTCACCCCTAGCCGTAGTGCCCACTCCTAGTTTAATAGTATGTTATACATGTAGAGAGAGAATCTACTCATATAGAATTAAGTGTGCATGTGTATATAGACGGAGAGGCCCACACAGATAAGCAAACCTGTCAAAGATCTGATATGGGCCGTCGCGGAACTCGTTTTTGTTGGGCCCTACCACACGAGCTAGTCTCCATATTCCGTTGTACTATCTTTTTTATTGTTGGAATATTTTTTAATTGATATACAACCACTACACCTCAAAAAAAAAAAAAAACACTTTAATATTTATTCCTACAAGTTCAATAGGAGGCAAAAGGTACAATTACAAGTAGCAAAATTACAAGTGGAACCTTATACAATGTACATATTGCATAGAAGGATTATAATGAGCACTAATACTAGTTAGTGCATTAGTACCCAGATAAAATGTAATAAACAAAATGTTAGAAATACTAATCTACGCCAAACGATTATCAAGACCATTCACTATCTATGCCGTGAGATCATGAGTTTGAATCATCATTTATTTGATAAAAAAAAAAGAAAGACTTAAAAAAAATTAAGAAAAAAGAATAGGTGTTACAAAATAGTATCTGCAAATTAAAACTATAATGATGCATTTAAAAGTTGGATAACAAGGATAATTATCATTGTTGATCAAATAAAGGTATTTTTTTCCTTTGGACCCAAATAAAGAAGCCAACCCTACTAAAGCTGAAAACAAAAGGTTACACATGGTAGCAACACCATGGCCTATTACAAAGTGACCACAAAAGAAGGTTTGAATACAAAAGAAATCTCTCATCACAAGAAAATTTCTTACATGACCCATCTATGGATCCCACAACATGGTCCCAATCGAAAAAGAAACATACCCCATGTACGAAAGATTGTTCTCACAACTCCCAAAAAGGGCTAAATACAAGGATGGGAAACAACAACTGCAGTAAAAACAAAGGAGAAAGACGAATAAACATGGTGGATCCGAAGATCATTGTTACCAGATCAAGCGAATATGGATCCTTACAACATTTCATGATCAAAGATTCTACGTCAATGTCTAATCCTAGATTTCAAATTACGAATACATAGTGAGAACAACATCCTTATTCTGATTTTGAACAAATTATTAGAGCAATTTGGCGCCACCAATGATGGGATGTGCTAAATAAGCTTAATTCAGTCATGTCAACAAGCATATCGAGTTTTTTTGAACGACGTCTCAAAAGTTCCAATCCAAAAAGAAAAATCAAACGATTAACAGAAGCAGATTCAACCAACAAGCACCCTTAACTATAAATGCATCAATTATATAGTATAACATTTCACATTTCACAAAATATCACCAAATTTTTTTCAATCATGCTATGAAATTTCAGAACAAAAGGAAATCCAACACTGCTATTAACTGATGATGGATGAAGAATCAAAAAATTATAAATAGTACGACACCTTTCAGACGCCTTCACTTCTACGCATCCATGGTAAATCAAGATTGTCCAATTGGGAATTCGAAGAACTTGCAAACTTCCCCTTCTTCGACCACAACCAAATCTTGGAAACGGAATAGCTATCAGTCTTTGTACCGATACTTATCTTCTTCCCATCTGTATTTTCATCACTAACCGATTGGTCCGTTTCTTTGACAAGCTTGGGCCCACTTCTAGACCGGTCTTGGCTCAAGGCAACACGGAGATTAACATCACCAACTACATACTGATAAGAACCGAGTGAGTAGCATCGTCTAGCATCCAAATTACTACTACTAGTCTCTCCTAAAACTTCACTCCCATCATTTCCATTCAATTTCCTAAACTTTCCAAGCCTTACCGGAAAAACCCCCTTTTCGGTCTTAACTTCCTCAATCTCCACCCTCTTGTCCCCATAATTGGCGCATCCATCTTCTTCCCTGAAGTCATCATAATCGAAAATTGGGTTCTCTATCGAAAATCCAGGATTGAAAAGTGTCCCCCTACAAAGAGGACACGTTGAATTCGACAACAGCCAAGTATCAATGCAATTGATATGAAAAGCATGGCTACACATTGGGAGCAACCTCAACTGGTCATTCTCTGTGAATTCACACAAACAAACGGGACAATCGAATGGCTCTTTCGGGCCCACAACCTCCTTATACGAAAAAACAGGCAATGCATCTATAAAAGCTTGATCCAAACCAGAGTCATGTAAATGAAACAGCTGCTGCAGCTGTCTCTGAAGGGCATCAGAAGTCGAAGATTCGATATTTCTACGAAATCGAGATGTTGGGCTTTTGGTAAGAAACCTAACAAGCAAGTGAAGAAGGCCAGATAAGAAAAACAGAACAGCTAAAATCACTATAATGAACAAAACAGCAGGGCTGATTCTTGTTCCAGATGAAGATGGTGTTGATTCTTTGTTGAAATTACTGCTAACAGCATATGAAGAAGGTGGTGAAGAAATCAGGGGAGATGGGTACCCTATAACACCATCTTTTTGACTGATTTGATGCTTAATCCAAGAAATTTTCAAATGGGTACGGGCATGCCCCGAAAACCATCCATTTTCCTCCATTTCTACTCTATGACAAACAATCTCAACACACCCACAAAATTATACCCACTCATATTCTGTAAAAAAAAACTAAAAAAAAGAAATAGCAACTTTTTAGGCCTCAAATTTGTGCAAGAAACAAGAATGTATGATAGCAGAAGGTTACAGCAGCAGGTAGGGGCGGTTGGTAATAAAGAAACGATTTTTATTCTTATTTCAGTTAGTAAATCCCAAACAACTGATTGTTCCAATTCAATTATTTGAAAAAGATGACGAAACCACTTAACTTTATAGATTGGGTCTCTACCTACCTTGATACTGAAGATGACAACTCCGTTTATGTATAATGAAAATGGACCCAATTCTTGCAGCTGCAGCAAAACCCTAACACAGCATACACCCCCCTTTTATAATATTAGCAAAAATTAAGAGAGAACTAACAAGGAAACAACACCTTATCTCTAAAAAACAAATATAGAGTCATAAATATGAAGATATGCAGCCAAAGTTAAAAGTCTTCATATTTATATTTTGGTAACGTATCGAACAAGATACGTACCAAATGGAGCGAAAGAGATTGGTGTAACATTTTTCACTCAGTACTTTCAACAAACAGGTGGAGGGCGAATCATTATGCCGAAAAAGACACCATTTTTAATTTTCTGTGCAAGGAAATTGAAAATTTTAAAAAATGGAAACGAAATCATAAATCAGTGTTTAGGTTGATATTCACGCGCCACCGAAGCTCGTGGGCTGTGGGTCAGCAATTTACCGACAAAACGACTCATTGTGTGGCCCAAATGTGGGCAAGAAGGCTAATGATAATTGATATTTCCAGAGCCAATTTGATTTTTGGCAGTGCGAATTTGATTAATTGATTGTTTTAACCTTCCGGATTTGTGAGTTGGCAGTGTGGAGGATAGCATCGTTTTTGGAGGGTAAAAGTGTCAGTCCAGTAGAATGACTTCATCTGCGCGAATGATTTGCTCTCTGGCATTGTTAATTTCTAATATTCAAGACTTGATTAGTTTGCTGAGGTTACGGTTACAGAATTATTTTAATTTGATTTGAGGTTTGATTGATTACCTTAATTTGGTTATTTTACTTACCAAATTGAATCCATTTAAATCAGAAAACTTTCAAATTATTGTTTCCTTAAAATTAAGCGTTAATAAATCCTGAAAAGAGAAAAAAACCATTATTATTATTTTTTTGAGAAAGGAAAACCATTAGTTACATACACTCAATAAAATATTAATGCACCTTAAAATTACTAGCATTACTTCCTTCGTCTGCTTTATATTTTAACTTGATAAATTTGTTATTATATTTAAAATATCATTACATGTTCGTTTTTATCATTTATCTATATTTAATGTATAATTGTCACGAAAAATTAGTAGGCATAAATGCAAAATAAAAAGATGAAGCAAAAATTTAATGGTTTAATTACATTTCTTAATTTTTGTGAAAAAATTGTAAGCCTATTTTTATGGGATGGAGAGTAATTATATTTCATATATATAATTTTAACATGCAGATAAAATTCAGAGTCAACTTGCTGTCAAATCGATCCGTAAACGATTATAAAAACATAATAAATTTTGTATTTGAAATGAATTTATAAACATAATTTATTGAATCAAAATGTGAATTTCGAGTAAAATCTTTACAATTCCTCTTATTATCTTTTATAAATGTTGTGTTTTCTTTAATGGATGAAAGGAGAGCCCTATTTAAGGGAATATATAACTTTCGTTGATTGATCAATTCCTATTTGATTGACTTGATTTGGAAAATGAGTCTGATTTAATTTGATTTTCTGTATTCTTATTTATTTTCTTGAGATATAATTTAAATTCAATTTAATTGTTTATCTTCCATCTTGTTATTAAGATATTTATCTAATTTGATTTAACATAATTTTAATACAATTACACTTATATAATCAAATATACGTTTAATTTGGTTCCACTTGTTCATTCAATATAGGAGTATAATTTTAAGTATTAAAACAAATCCAATTTTTCCTGTCTTGATGTGATTATGTACATGTGTATTTGATATATGTTGATGTAGTATTTCTTGAATGCTTGTGGAGAACACATTGTTTGTCTTGTGGATCATTTGGATGCGGTTGGAATGATTAAAAGTTGGGCAAATTCCTCTTATGCTTTTATTTAAAGGCAATTAGGTGTAATCATTGTGTCAAAAGAACTAAACAAATAATTATTTGGTCATGAGAAACAAATGATCATATATCCCACATAGACCAACTTTATAAGGTTTTTTTTTTTTTTTTTTCATTTATACATTTGATGATGATTTTGTCTGAACTGATATCTAACCTTAGTCAATCACTCATCAATTGTTCACAAGTTTGTCAAATAACAAAACAACTAAAGTAAAGTTGGTCATGAGATGCATGTATACTTTTTATCCCTTATTTTATCAATATAAAGTTTTTTTTTTTTTTTTTTTTAGATTTGAAATGATGATTTTCAATCAAATTTTATAATTGATTAATGTAATCACTCATCAATTGTTCACAAGTTTGTTTTACTCCCTCCATTATTAGAATTAAAAATTTCAAAACCAAAGTAAAATGTGTTTTTTGGATTGGAAATAAAATAAGATAATTTAGGGTTAATTATTTAATGTTTAGGGTGTAGTTGGTTGATTTAAAAAAGATTTTATAGATTTTCATCTATACAAATTTAATTTGCTAAAGTAAAGTTGACCGCGATGCATGTATAATTTTTTCCTTATTTTATGTATACGTTTTCTAGACATACATGACTAAAATATTGATTTGGATCTTTCTTATGGTGGATTTCGTGAATTTTTAACTATCTCAATAATTCATTATATCGAATAAATCATATTTTGTCAAGTATTCACCTATACAATTTGTTTTGAATGGGGAGAAATGATAATACCAAATTAAGTCGATAATGGAGTAATAACACCACATAATACAGTTTCAGCCGGCTAGCCATTTTCAAGTCAATTTAAGAACTTATTCACTATTAAAAAATAATAACATGGGCAACTCTAGCAGTAGTAGGTACACTTCCCTTTCCTTTGTCATTATCATACTTTTAATTATCATAAGAAAAATGCACAAAACTTGTCAATTAAAAGAATATAATTACCAATAATAAAAATCATGAGTTCAAAACTAAGTGCATACACATCCAAATTTGAACTCCTACCTCCATTTTTTTCAATCAAATCTGTTTTTCTTGTGTCTTTTTTGAGCTTTTGCCTGTATCCTATTATATGAGTGCGGTTTTATCCATTTCACATTTTCAAATAACGTCTCCAAAATTTTCCGTTATATTTCAATTTGTGCATATGTATGTAACAAATACAATACATAAGAGTACTAAAATTGATCCAAAATACATAGTTTACAAGCAAAAAAAAAAAAAAAAAATATATTATTACATTGAGAATGAACACTAAGCTCCAAGTCCTTCTTTCTTTCCAAGAACCTTATACCTAATCCCCAAAACAAGAAAAACAACACATAAGCCCCACAACTAGATTACAACACTTCTCATCTATGATCAATCAAGAAATCTATATCAATTTTGCCCTAACCATGCAACCTCAATTCAACATTAATCTTCTTCTACATATCAATGAATGACCTAGTCATAGACATGTCATTAGAAACATCCATGGATCTAGACCTCTCATCCTCATCCCTTATCCCCTTAATCTCCATAGCCACTTCCTTCATGCTAGGCCTCGTCTCGGGGGCCTTCCTAACACACTTGATCGCCATCTGCAACGCGCTAATCATCGTCCCCTCATTAATCCCATCCCTTACCAAGTACTTATCAAACACCTCGACCGTCCATTCCTCCCTAACAACCGCCACAACCCAAGACGCTAGGTCTAATCCCTCTGCCAGAACCGCGCGTCCTGTCAGAAGTTCAAGGAGAATGACACCATAAGCGTAGGTGTCGGTCTTGAAGATGGACTTGTAGTCATCTTGAGCTGCCTCGAGATCACTATTAGCAAGAATCGAGGAGTGTTCTTGATCGGTTTGAACGAGGGTTACGCCGTATTCGCTTATGCATGGTTCCATGTTGCTGTTTATAAGGATGTTGGAGGATTTAAGGTTTCCATGAGGGATTCTGTCATATTGTAGCTCTTCATGCATGTAGGCTAGAGCATCAGCAATTGTAGCTGCATAAGAAAGTCTGCTGCTCCAATCCAACGGTTGCCTGTTTTGATTTCCTGCCAATTTTAAAGCCAAAATCCAATCCTTATTAATAAAAGGTAAAAACTTCTCTGTTTTATGACAAAGAATTAGTTTGTATACTGAAAAGTATTAGTACTTTTTCAGCATACAACTAATACTTTTGATCATATGAACTGATACTTTTTTAACACGAACTAATACTTTTAACCACTTTTCTCTATGATTCGCGAAAATAATTGTCGATAACATGAAGAAGATAACAAGAATCGAAAAGGGAAAGAAGAGTTACTAGCAGGGGTATGTATCAGTCTGAAAAGGCTGCTATTCTTTTGATACTCATACACAATGAGCTTCTCCTGTTTAGCGCTATAGTACGCAACGACAGGCATAACATTCGGATGCTGTTTCACCTGATTCAATCTCCTCATCCTCTGTCTAAACAAGCTGCTCGAAATCGTCCAATCTTTGATCCTCTTCACAGCCAGAGTCCTGCCCTCAGATTCACACACAACCTTGTACACACTTCCATTTTGCCCTCTCCCTATTAGCTCTGCTGGAGCCTTGAGCAAATCGTCGAATCTCAATCCACTCCCGTCCGGGCCTTTCAGGCCCGTGAGAACGACCAGGGACGACGAAACAATCCCACTCTCGGCTGAGATAGCGCTGGAGTAGTCTGTCTTGCTCATTTCTGTCTTTAAGTCCAATGTGGAGAAACTTGGCTTGCTTATAATGCTACCGTTTACGGATGCTATTTTGTTATCGGATTCACCTTTTTTCGTGCCTCTTTTGAAAAGACAGATGAGAAGGATGGATAGAATGAGTAGAGCTATCAGGACATATCCTGTGTACATGAGAACCTGATCATCTAAAATGCCACGTTTTTCGTGCTTCGGTTGAGGCAGGGGAGGCGGGTCGGAGGCTAAATGGATCGACGTGCATTCGTTTGGCAATGGCGGACCACACAGGTATGGATTGTGCATGAAACTAGTAATGTTGAAATGACGGGCTGGAACTGGGACAGACCCGGTTAAGTTGTTGTAAGAGACATTGAGTTCGGAAAGCCTGGAGAAATCAAGATTCGGTATGTGGCCCAAGAATTGATTCTCCTGGGCCCGAAGCACTGCCAGGCCCGAAATTTGGGACAGATCAGGGAACGGGCCTGAGATTTGGTTGTGTGAAATGTCGAGAATCTGGAGATTTTTCAATTTGGAGATTGAGTCAGGGGAGGTTGCCTGAGAAATCGTTGGACCCGATGAACAAGTCAGTGAGGTGGAAACAGTCCTGGATGTCTTCCAAGTTTTGTTCTTTGAGGCTGTTGTTTGTGATGTCGATTACCAGGAGGGACGAAGAGAGGGACCGCGCGTTGCAGAGAGTTCTTGCGTCAAACACGCCTGAGAAATTCCTGGAATCGAGCGCGATTCCCTGGACGTTGGATTGCTGATCACATTTGATGCCTTTCCAGTTATCCTTACAAGGAAGTGAGGACGTGTTCCAGCCTGGGATGGGGTTGGCGTTCGATAATTTGGACAGGAACTCGAGCAATGAGTCTCTGACGTGTTCTTCGTCGGATTTTGCTGGATGTAGGAGATGAAAGAGGGAGAATAAGCAAGCAAAGATGAAGATTTGCTTCATGGTTTAGATGGTGTTACAAGAATCCAGGTTTCTTTTTTTGGCTAAAAATGTAGAGGGAAATCGTGTTGTATACAAGGAGAAATATTCCTGAAATAGTCCTGGAAATATTCCTTTCACACAAGCTACAAACAAGCATAGAATTCATGTGCCGGCCAGATTATGATTTCGCAACGGCGTCGTTTTGTGTTGAATGATTCTTGAAGTCATGACTGAAATATGAGATTGATGGGATGGTTTTTTCTGATTTGTATTTAAAAGGCTAGTTGATAGTCATGTATTGGTGTATTCTGTCTATTTTTAGTGTGTGTAGTACATCATTTTTTATTATCTATTTCGTCATTACAATATATAAGCAACAGTCTCCATCATATTCAAAATACATAAACATGAGACAAATTCTGGACATTATTTAGCAACCGTCTTAGTCTTAATCAGTACATAAAAATGGGACAAATTCTTTATACTAACATAAAAATGATCCTTTCTTGTTTCATGTATTTATCTTTATTTATTTGTCTTGAAACTCATCAAACATTGGCGGGTTAATTGAGCAAAGCCAGCTCAACAGAAAATTGAAATCTACTCGAAAAAACTTTGAACTCAACTCAAAATTAATTGAGTCGACCTCATAGATAGTAATATAAACGTCTTTATTAAACCTTTTAAAAAAATTCTTTTTTTCGTAAATTTTATTTCACAAACTTTCTCAATACAACAATTGACGAAACTTAACAAGTCATCTTAACGATTTTGTTAAATAATATGCATTTCATGAAATTGACGAAACTTATCAAATCGCCTTAACTTTTAATTCGATGGGTTCATAAAAATAATTTAATTTTAGTTATGAACAAAAATATCTTTCAATTACTCATTACTTGAAGAACTAGGGTTAATTTTTTTTTTTCTAAAAACATCTGGATATTCATAAAATTTAACATATGTACATTATTTAACGAACCAAAAATTCTGTCAAATTTAGTTAGATGGAGCTCATGAAAAAAAAAAATTCAATATTGAAATGGTTTTTAAAACAAAAAATAATAGAAACCTAACGAAATAAAAGTTGATAGCTTAAGAATTTGTTCATGCACATTCATCAGTTCATAATTTAAGGACCAAAACAACACATCTTAATAGATAAAACAACACATTTTATTGAGCTAATCAAGTGTCTAAAAAGAGTTAAATGATAAGCTTCGGTTTTTTAGTCGGGTTTTTAATTAGCATATCAATTAGCATATCAACTCAAGTACACCCATCTTTCCATCTTTCACATGCAGTAATAATTTGTGAAAGTAGACATGGTTATTTCACCTATTCAACGCGAACGTACAAACCATCAAACAGTAATATATAAGCCTGATTTTTAAGTAGCAAATTTTTCAGATGTTTAAAATAAGTACACAAGTAGAATGGAAATTGAATAAATACCATGGATTTTCATGGTAACTGGTCATTAAAGCTGCCTTCTAGTGTCCTAATTTACATGACAGTAAATCATTCATAGTACAATTAACAAAACGATGTATGCCAGCAATTTGGTACCTATGGATCGGCATGACCTGCAACTTCGTCATCACTATCACTTCGCCCGTCACTAAAAGCCTCGTTATCACTAACTTCGTCGTCACTTTCATCTGATAAGTTATTATCGATGTGCTGCTTCTTTGCATAGCGGTCACAATACTCTGGATCATACCAAGTATCAGAAAAATGGCTCTCTCTCATAGAAAAGAAGACAACTTATACACACCAGGTGAACCATGTAACTCGTGTGTAATCATATATGGCATTGGTTGTTTTCACTAAAAAAATACTTCCTCCGTCCACCAAAACTGTTTTCATTCCTTTTATGGACACACTCACTTTATCTCCACCCTCCAACCATCACTTAATTACCTATATTGACATTGTACTTTCTTCTTTCATATATGGAAATACCCTATAATACAAAACTTAATCTACTTTATCTCCCTTTTCTTAAAACTTGTGCCCAAAGAATTGAGCATAGTTTTGGTGGAGGCAGTATTAGTTGTTTTCAATGAAAAGTATTAGTTGTGTACAATTACATCGTACAACTAGTGTATAAGAATGGTACTCAGAAAAGAATATACCCTTGACTTTTTGTTCATATTGCGCTTTATCTTTCATCATGAGAGATGCTGCATCCCCGTTCAGTGGGTCTGATGGGTTAGGATAAAGTAGAAGCTGTGGAAGGAACACCTCAAAAACATTCAACAGATCTGCATATGAATGCATACTTGTCAAAACAGACAGAATTTCTATTGACAATTTTACAACTTTGTTATTCCAAGGCTCGCCACAATTTCCAAGCACTGTTATAACATAATCTTAATCTTACCAAACATAGGACTCCATGACTGGTTGATCACATCCAAGCATACAGAACCGGACCTATAATCCAGAAATTTGAAACAGAAAAACATGAATAAACTAAAGTAATGCCTTGGAAAGATCAAAGAAAGTAAAAGACCAAGAAGCTAAGGTATTTATGAGAGATGTTTAGAACAAATGCGAAATATTTATAAACAGTCGGTACAGATATCAATGGAGAACCACATTTTTCAATAAACTACTGTTTAAGAAATCCATAGAACTTACAGCTCATCAACATTCGGGTGGAAAATTTTGTTGACGAACCCAATGGAAGGAGACTTGTAAGGATAAGCATCAGGAAGTTCGACTCGTACTTTCCAAACTCCTCCTTCGTAAGGACCTATAAAATATGTGGATGCCACCATAAACTATTGATCTCCAGCAATTAGAGACAAAACATGGAAATGCATAGAGAATTGTGAACATTTTGATGGAGATAAGTATGAATGTATGATGCAAAACAGCAAAGCTTTATTTGAAGAAATAAGGCACAATTCTAAAACAACAACAAAACAGCAAAGCTTTCGGCAGGCGAAAACTAAAATAACAAACGCGGGGATCATGAATGAGATGGTAGAAGTAAGAGACCACACCAACATTGATATACAGGGCAAGTGGAGAAATAAGTCACGTTTAATGGTAATATTACTTTCTTTTGGGCCATGAAATTCCACATTAAACTCGTTGATGCCATCATTTATGGGCTCCACAGTGTAGTCACTCATCATTCTACAGCAACAAAAACCAAAACAAAAGGTTCCATAAAGTGTTGGTTAATGATATTATTGAAAGTGGCTGGGAACCTAATCATTTCCAAGACAGCAGAAAAGAATATGAAAGTCAACTAAGAGACCCTTACAGCTTCATGACATCCATATCTCGCCTCTTGCTGGGAGAAGACATTGTGCCTACGAAATACCCTTTGACGTCCCTGAAAGATAAGAACATAGTTAAAAAAGTTTACACATCATAACCTGAAGACAAAACCGGAAAGATTAACCACACATGGAAATATTAAGAGGGCTACTAATGGATACCAGAGGTTCCTATCACTTTTTAAAGTTAAATACCCAGAAAACCAGCTGTTGGATACAATTCCACTAGAAGCATAATGTTTGTCTTATTGGAAAATGCACACATGACGAAACTATCAGAGCTAATGTCATAATGCATATACTACAGTGTGCACAAGTTTCAAACATCTATTTTGATCACCCATGAAAATGGAAAAAGTGAAAAGGGATGACCTTATGCAATCTTTTATATTGGAAGAATGATGCTTCTTTTACTTCCAATGCTCAAATGCTATTTTCCTCAACTAAGCAATTGCTTTTAACAGTACTGAGTTTCCAAGAAAAGCAATGTAATGGCTTCAACCTTAGTCTTTAAGAATAGATTCAATACACAGATTAGTTCAAGTGATGAACACTTCCAGTTTTTCGTTGTTTATTTTTCCTTTAGCAATATGGATTATATCTGAAATGACTACGTAGATGCTTGCATTCTCTAACTTGAAGTTGCACAACTACTCTTCCATCACCATCAAAAAAGGGGGGAAAACAAAAGCATTCATATAAAAAAACTGCAAAAACAATATAATAAATAAACAAAAAGTTCAGAAAACTCGATCCATCATACAATCCACCAACCAAGAATCGCGAAAAAGGCAAAATCGGAAGCACCCACATCACCATTGATTACAAAAAACATCAAAACTAATTCAACCACACTTCATGCCAATGAATCAACAACCCCACAACCCTAATTTTTTTCATCTCCAAACATTGGCAAAAAAATAAACCAATCAACATTAGCAGAAATACACTAAACTAACCGGGAATTCGAGAAAAAAAAAACAGGATCAGTAGATCAAGAGCAAACTGTTGGACGCCTTATTGAGACGAATTGAAAAGTGTTTCCTTTATTCGTGCGCGTTGAAGATGAGGAAAAGAAGGATAATGGAATAGAAGATTAGAAACAGGAAAAAGAGAGAGGGGGGGGGGAGGAAACGAATGAATTGTGTCGACATTACTTTTTTTTTTGCCCTTTTCTTTTTTCTGTGTTTCGAAGATTTTGGACTTTTGGTTTCAGGCGGCACGTGGAGTTAACGTGGCTTTGCCTTAATCCAATCTTTATATTCATTTAACCTTTGGGAAAAAAACTCGTTTTTATCCTTTCCAAAATTTACATAAATAATCGTTTTTTTTTGGTCCAACAGCCTCTTGATTCATCATTATTATCATTTTCTAGATTTTGTTAATATGATATAATATTTTTTGCCTATAAAATAACAACCTCTTGATTCATCATTATTATCATTTTTTAGATTTTGTTAATATGATACGATAAGAACATTGCCTATAAAATTGCAGTAACCATGTAGGACATTGTTTATCAAAGTCTCATATAAAATAATTTAATTTGGAAGATGTTATGGAATTAAAGTCGTTTACAAAAAAAAAAGTCAAATTTTGTTAAAATTTAGAGATATATATATATTTGGTGAAACTAAAATATTTATACACGATGAATCGAATATTTTGAATCTAATACCAAATCTAAATCAATGATCAAGGAAAAATCGATTGAAAAACTTCATTCTGCCCAATTTTTTATTAATTTTGGGCTAGGCAGAATTTTGCCAACGGGCTGGATTTGAAACTTGAGCCCGTGTATTAATGGTGCAGTAATTAGTATAGATTGGGCCATTAAAGCCCAGTGGATTCCTAATGAGTAAATGAATGATCCGTGGTCATGAGTCATGACCACATGACGGAATACAATTTCACTGTAGGAAAAAGTAATTCAAGATTTTGTTAATTTGAGATTTTATTTAAGTACAGCCAATTTTGAATTCGAATTTATTTTCTGAAAAATAAATATTGTTGTTTTACATGTAATCTTTTTATATTAATATTGATATTTTATTAATAAATTCTATAATTAAATATGTATTTTTTTATTTAGTTAATTATAACTATAATTAAATTTTTATGAAAAAAAAAAATAAATAAAAAATACCAGTTTATTTAAATTAAACAAATAACGGTCAACTGCATTCCACGCCGTTATTTTCGTTTCGACTATTTTATAAATTTTAAACCGACATCCTATTTATGATCCCATATTATATAATTTTTACGATCTAAAAAATCGAATAATAAAACAAAAATGGCGGCAATAATGGCAAGCAACAACAGATAAACCTTTTAAATATAAATAAAATTAAAATAATAAAAGAAAATTGTAAAATAAAATTAATTATTAAAAAAATTAAAATAATTTATAATATAAAGTCCAATTAAATATAATTATAATTTAAACCTAACTCTAATTGGAACAATCCTTGTATAATTATATTTATAAATATTAATAAAATAATAGATCGGCCGCCGCGTCTCCGTCGAAACCCTCGCCGGAAAGAAACTCGCGATTGGTACTCCTAACCCTAGCCCTAATTGCGTTTTCCTAATTTTTTTCTTAAATATCATTATTCTATTTTTAAAAAATTTATAATTTTGTTTTTATATGTAAAAAAGATGCGAAGAAATATGGAAAAATACAGTTTTAACCCAATTACCCAAGTAACGGTCACGAGAAGGCCGTTTCGACTATATAAAGCGGAACCTATTTCCCATACTATAATTCTTCCGTCGAAATTGACAATGGCGGCTTCTGTAACAGATAAACCTTTTAGGACTAAGCCTGTCTTCGTATTTGACGGTGGCACTCCTCGCCCCCGTCGGTCGCCGCGTCTCCGTCGAAACCCTCGCCGGAAAGAAACTGTCATTGCCCTAATTGCGTTTTCCGCCGTCATTCGTGAGAATGCCCAGGCTAAGATTAGAAAGACTGCTGAGAAATTGCTACTAAATCAAGTAAGTATTTTGTGACTTTCCTGAAACAAGTAGGTTCTTTATTACTTTCTTGAAACGTTGTTTAGAGAATGTTGATTGCATATGATGTAAAATCTCGATTAGCAGTGGGAAATTTTTTGTTATTATGAAACTAGTAAATATTCTTGAAAATCTTTTTAAAACAATTTTGAAAAATGTTGATTGCATTTTTACCTAAATGTTGATAATCTTGAAAATTGATTATGGGAATCCTTCAATTAAATATCAATCACGTCTTTTGCCTTTTGTTTTAAATGACTATGAATTTGAAATATTGTAATTGATAATTGAACATGGTTTAATTCACTATCTTCAGGATAATTTTTTTTTCCTTATATTGTTAATAGCTTAAGACAATGAGGTTGAAAGAATTGGCAGCAGATCTTGAGAGGCAGAGGCAGGAAGGTGATCCCAAAGGGAAAAGGCCCATCATAGAGGAATCTTGTAATAACCAGGAGACACAGAAAGAAAAAACTGATGCGTCCATCAGTTACAATCAGGAAAAGCTAGATGAGATGTGAGTTTATGTGTGATTGTTTTGCTGCTTATTGTTCACATTTAACATAAATTATTCAGACATCAGTTACTAGTTGATTTAGGTTGGCGGCTTCTATTGCTGCAGAGGAGAATGGGGTTTTTAATAATGATGCATCATCATCAGCTGCTGACATTCTGAATGATGAAGTCTTTGACGAGGATGATGATGAAGATGAAGAAATGATACTAGTGAGTATTTTTCATGATTGAAAATAATCGTTCTATTTTATGTGGGCATCATGTTCTTCTCTCTGAAAGTTTTCTTATATTATATAATGCCTTTGTATTTTCTAACAGCCTGAGATTGAAGGTAAAGTTGATCCTGCTGTTTTGGCTTCTTTACCTCCGTCCATGCAACTTGACCTTCTTGTTCAGGTGGCATTCACTTTTTTTTTTTTTTCTAATCAGAGTTGCCTGGTTTTCATGAATCATTATTATCTTATGTTGTTTATTTGTCTCCCATATACAGATGAGAGAGAAACTCATGGCTGAAAACAGACAAAAGTATCAGAAGGTGAAAAAGGTATAAACAACATACATTGTTATCCCATAAAGTCTTCTGAATGCCTTTTTATTTATATATTGTCATATATTCTCACGTATTTTTGGAGATTTCAATAAGCAAATCAATAAAAAGTTTCCACAGGATGGAACCTGCCCAGCAATTATGCTGTCTAAAAATCCATAAGAAAGTTTCTCGTCCTGATATGTGGTTGATACTTATATTTTTCTTTTATATGTAAAAATCATCTGTGTCTCGTCCTTATATCATTTACTTAGCATTATTGCTAATGTTTTAGGTTAGTTTTGCATGTTAATTTCCTCATTACTCAGCGCAGCCTCGAAACTTTTACAAATGTTCCCTTTTGACAAATGTGCATGGATTTAGGTACCAGCAAGGTTCTCTGAGCTACAAATTGAGGCTTATCTTAAAAAAGTTGCTTTCCGGCGTGAAATAGATGGGGTCCAGAAGTCTGCTGCAGGAAGGGGGGAATAGGGGGTGTGCAGATTTCTAGAATTGCATCTGAAGCCAATAAGAATTTATTTTCTCCTCATCATTTACTGGGGACAGACAGTGCGTACATTATTTTTCCTTTCCCTTTTGTGTTGTGTAGTTTTTGTGTTTTTGTTTGTTCCAATAATTTATATTGATTTTATCAGAGTCCTTACATCTGTTGGACAAGAGAGAAAAGACACTGATCAAGTTGAGGTCCCATCAAAAAATTCTCCTGCCAAGGCCCCACCAAAAAATTCTCCAGCCAAGGCCCAACCAGCAATTTCTTCCGCCAATGCTGTCAATAAAATTCAGTGGCCCAAAAGATCTGATGCTATATCTGGACCAATTGTGACTGAAATTGGAAATGCACACGATGAAGTTGAGACATATGTAGATGAGAGAGGTCGTTTCCGAATGAGTAGGGTTAGAGCACTTGGGATTCGCATGACTCGAGATCTACAGAGGAATCTAGATTTAATGAAGGAGATTGAACAGGAGAAATTAGAAAAAGATCATGAAAATAATAAAGAATTTTCCATTGTTAATGATCTTGAAGGTGTCCGAGATGATTTATCAGGCAGAATCCAACTTGAAGATTCTACTGATAAGAATAGTGATAGAATGAATAATGAAGTTGACAAAACCGACGAGCCTGCATTTGTAAGTGGAGCTTCTATTGAGATATCCTTTTGAAGATACATCAGAGCATCAGGGATATGATGACCATGATGATAACTTATTTGCTCGTCTGGTGGCTGGAGACCCGGTCGATATCTCTGTTGATAATTCTGCATTACATTCTGCTTCAGATAATGAGTGGGTCGAAGGATCCATTGATGGCAAGAATACAGAGCATGTTGATGGCATGAGTGATGAGGGAGAAGTAGATTGGGAGGAAGGACTTCCAGATATTCAACTGAAAATGTCATCTTGTACCGATGAAAGCCAGAAAACAGTTACAAAGGGAGCCATGGAAGAAGAAGCTGCTTTTCAGGAGGCAGTTATTAGAAGTTTAGAGGATAATAGTGGATTACTGGATGGCGTTAATGACAACCACATATCAGAAAGAGGTAAAGAATCGGCTAGCTATGAAGGAGAAGTTGAATGGGAGGAAGGATCTGAAGATAAAAGTAAAGAAACCATTACAAAGGGAACCCTGGAAGAAGAAGCTGCTTTTCAGGAGGCAATTAGAAGAAGCTTAGAGGATACAAGTGGTTCAGTGGATAACTTCCATGAAAATTACACATCAGAAAAAGCTAAAGATATGGTTGATGAGGAAGAAGTTGAGTGGGAGGAAGATTTTCAAGATATTGAACTGAAATCATCGTCTTTTCCTGTTAAAAGCCAACACACTGTTGCAAAAGGAGGAAGAAGAGGCTGCTTTTCAGGAGGCAATTAGAAGTAGTTTAAAGGACAACGGTGGATCAGTAGACGACTTTCATGAAAATAAGTTAAATAACACAACAAAATGGGATAAAGAAGCGGTTAATGAGAAAACTGATTGTATTTCCACCTGCGAAGGAAAAGAACAGCCTAATGTGGGAACATTCTCAAATGATGTAAGAGGATCATTGAATGATAGATTGCTCAGTTCTGGTTCTGCTGAAGAATTGGTAAAGGATAAAATAGATGGCAACTTTTCAAAGGAAAAGGATGATGCCATGAGGAATAATAATAATGAGCAGGAAATCGAGGAGGAAATGATGTTTCTGGATAAAGAACGTGAAGAGCTAGGAAGCGAGCAACGGAAGTATGAGAGAGATGCAGAATCAGTAAGCAGCGAAATGTTTACTGAATGCCAGGTATGCATGTAGAGCTACTTATGGGTTTATTTATTGTAATATGAAGCCAATGATGTATTCATTTCTAATGTAGGAGTTGCTTCAAATGTTTGGCTTGCCATATATTATTACACCTATGGAAGCTGAAGCTCAATGTGCTTTCATGGAGCTGTCCAATTTAGTTGATGGTGTGGTGACCGATGACTCTGATGCTTTCTTGTTTGGAGCACAAAGCGTGTACAAAAACATCTTTGATGATCGCAAATATGTAGAAACATACTTAATGAAGGTGTTGTAACTAACTATTTCAGAAGCAGTAATGTTGTAGCATTAATATTGATTTTTAGCATTTTGATGGTTTTCTAGGATATTGAGAATGAGATTGGGTTAGATCGAGAGAAATTAATCCGTATGGCCCTACTTCTTGGGAGTGATTACACTGAAGGCATTAGGTAATTAGCATCATCCATGTCAGCAGTGTTTTCTTCTGCAGATTTGTTTATTCTTTTTTCTTAGTGTTCATCTTAAGAACTTTTGTAGTTTGCTTTGAATGATGTACTCTCATGTGAATATAACAGTGGCATCGGCATTGTTAATGCAATTGAGGTCGTTAATGCTTTTCCTGGGAAAGAGGGTCTTCTTGAATTTCGAGAGTGGATAGAATCACCAAATCCTAGTATTTTTGGAAATTTTAATGTAGAGACAGGAGGTAACTCAAGAAAGAAAGGATCTAAAGGCACTGAGAGTACCACAATTGTTTCAAATAGCAACGTAGATGGGATTTCTGACGATGCCCAAAGGAAAAAGCAGGTTTTCATGAATAAACATGTAATGCCACTCGGTTACTTTTTTCTTCAAAATGTTGCTGTAAATAATTCCCAATTTTCTTTTCAAATTGGATGTGAATACATTTTTTTTTTTTGGTTACATTTGCAGAGAAATGTGAGCAAAAATTGGCATATAAGTACTTCTTTTCCCAGTGATGCTGTGGTTTCAGCATATGCTTCTCCACAAGTGGACAAGTCTACGGAGCCTTTTTCATGGGGAAAACCAGATCTTTTTGTTCTACGCAGGTCTGTCAAATGCTTATATATAACTGGAAAGATTTTTAAGCTTTCATATTTGTTTGTTGTTTAATGCTTTTATCATATATGCCTGTATTTGTATACTTGTAAATAAAAACACTTTACTTCCCAAGTTCCCTGGCTTAGCTTGTTCTGTTTTTGCTCTAAAAGAAAATAATATTTGCTTGTAGATTGTGTTGGGAGAAGTTTGGGTGGGGCGGATCAAAAGCAGATGAGTTGCTGGTACCAGTTCTAAAGGAATACAACAAGCATGAGGTTGGTGACTCTTCCTTTACCTCGTAGACTGTAATACACACACACACACACACACTCTCTCTCTCTCTAACATCCTTCTTTTCTTGTTTATCATGGTTGATGCAGACACAGTTGAGAATGGAAGCATTCTACACATTCAATGAAAGATTTGCAAAAATTCGAAGCAAGAGAATAGAAAAGGCGGTCAAAGGAATAACAGGGTCTAAATCTTCTGCATCGATTGATGAAACACCACAACAATCTGGGAGTGGGAGAAAAAGAAAAGCGAAGCCCTGTGAGGATGAAGCAAACCAACCAAAAGTCGACACCATGGAGAAACCAGCTGTTAAGAAGCAATCGAGACGAAGAAGGATGAAAAGTAAGAATTCAAAGATCAATTTAGAAGAATCCAGGGATGATTCTAACGTAAGAGGTAGACAAAGAGGACGACGGGGCCGAGGTGGAAGAGGAAAGATGAAAGATACTTGTTATGCAGATGCTGAAATCAGCAATGATGATGGCAGTAGTAGTGAAAATGACAAACAAATGCAACACATATCGGAAGATGCTCATCAAATACGAAGAGTAAGTCTCTCTCCCCCCTCCTCTCCCCCCTCTCTCTCAGTGTGTTTGTAGTAATATTTTTTTGTGTTGCTTAACTGTAATTCCAGTCAGGGCGAGTTCGGAAGACTGTGAACTACACTGTTTCTGACGACGAGAAGGATGAAACTTTGGTCGAAGAACAAGTAGGGACTGGTAAGGAGTCTTTTGTGATGGATCAAGAAGATGGTGGCATTGACAAGCAAATTGGAAATCAAGGAGGTGAAACGGGGATGGAAGACAGACTTTTGGTGGAAGAGACGGTGAAGAAGATGGACACGAGTATGGTGGATGACGATCAAGTGGATGATCCTTCAGACCAGGGCCAAGCATCAAAGGAATATCTTCAGTTTGGAGGTGGATTTTGTTTAAATGAAGATGATGAAGACAAGGAATTTAACGAGCAAGATATGGTCCCCGAGAAATATGACGTCCTTAACAGTGAAGAAAATAACAAAAAATATCCGTTGGTTAACGAGCTAAACATGCACGATCCTTCTGAACAGGGCCAAGAATCATCGGAGTATCTTCAGTTTGGAGGTGGATTTTGTTTAAATGAAGATGAAGAGGACAAGGAATTGAACAGTCGAGATATGATCCCCGAGAAATGTGATGTTGAAAATCACGAAGATACTCCCTTGGTAAACGAGGTTTCGATTCATGCAAAAAAAATCAAAATTTTAACACCAGTCATCGGGTGATTTCTTTAAGTAAATATTATATTTGGTTCGGTATATTTATAAAAATCGAACCAAAACCGAATGCGAAGATGATCGCGACCCGAAATTCCTTCGTGCAATGCCTAATTTGAGGCGGAAAAGGAAGAAAAACTGAAATGTCATGTGTAGATTTTCCTCTACTTTTGCAAATTGAAGGTGGTGGCCTTCTTCCGACGATCAAATTCAGGTACATAGGGACCTAAACTGGACTGAGAAATCTTTAATTTCAATTATTGTATTTGGATATTTTGGTGAATTAATTAAACTAGTATGACATCCAGACTTTGAATGGCGGCGGCACGTCCCTGTGTATGGCCCCGTTTTGCCTCTTTTAGCATTATTGTATAAATAAATTATTCCTCTGCACATCAAATTATTACCATTATGAATATAAAAATAGATTCACGTGGTCTTCTGACTTGTATCCTTTCCTAAATTTCAAATCGATTTAGTCTTGAGACCCTTTATGAAAGGCCTGATTGTTGGAAGCTTTTTTTTTTTGGGGATTTTTTTAATCTTTTTGCTTGTGTCAACTGTTAAAAATAGGGACTTAAAAAATATGGGGAAAAATTAAAATGATTGGAATTATGTATTTTAAAAAAAAATTATGCAAAAAAATATATATATATATATATATATATATAATATTTAAAGGAAGGACCGTTAATGGCCAGGCGATATGCCCGATATTTAAATAAAACGTGTGGTACATCCAGTATATTCAAAGTGAAGGCATTTCTTCAACGCTTTAACCTGTAAAATATCTTGAGAGAGATGGCTAGGCAGAGGAATTATTGTTTCCGGGAAGTAGTGCCGTTCGCGGCGTTGGTATCGGTGGAATGCACCAACGTTTGGATGAACGTTCTGTACAAAGGCCGCCGTTGCACACGGCTTGAACTTCCACGTTTACATGGCTTATGCTTACGCCATCTCCGCCGTTATTCTCCTGCCTCTCGCCTTCCTATTCCACAGGTATTCTCTCCAATCAAATTATGCAATTGCAATTGCAATTGCAACCTCTAAATGCATATAAATTACTTTTTGCAGGAAAACTCCTTTGCCTCCGTTTAGTTTAATCCTTCTCGCCAAATTTTTCATCCTTTTTCTATTAAATATTAGTATCATTTTTTGTTAATTGCGTGCAGTTTTTCTGGGCAATACGTCGGAAATTTAGGAATTAAGTACAGCAGTCCAACTATGGCTTCAGCCATGAGCAACATCGCCCCAGCTTGTACCTTCTTCCTCGCCATTATCTCCAGGTCCTCTGTTTTTTCTGTTTCAACGGCTTCTCAACTAAATTACCAAAACAACCTCCAAATTTCAAAATATCTGAACTAAATTCACACAATTCTGTGTACAATTGCAGGATGGAAAAGTTAAAACTGACTAGTATAAGCAGCCAGGCCAAAGTGATTGGCGCACTGGTATCAATATCTGGCGCTCTTGTCGTAGTCCTCTACAACAGACCCTTGCTCATAACAGACACTTCACAATCTCCAAATCCTTCCACCATTCTCGAAACAATCTCAAATCCTCGATCCAATTGGATACTGGGCGGTGCACTAAACGCAGCTTGCTACACTATAGCCTCCATTTGGTACATTTTCCAGGTAATTTAACATCATCAATTAACACAATCTAACTCGTTGAATTTGAATATTTGGTTTATAAAAATATTAGTATGTTGGCAGGGTATGTTTGTGAGGGAGTATCCAGCGGAGTTCGTACTAGTTTTTTTCTACAATTTTTTCGCCTTTGTATTAGCACTGCCTTTGGGCATTGCATCAGAACCGCATTTGAGTTCCTGGAAAATTCCTGCTGATATTCGTTTGATCTCAATTCTTTACTCGGTAAGACTTAAGAGTGATCCTTAATCATCAATTCAGCTATGATTTGAGTATTCATCCAAATGTATCATTTGTTATTCATTTTGGGTTAAAATAGGGAATAATGGGATCAGGATACGGAATCATGATACATACATGGGGCTTACACGTGAAAGGCCCCGTTTATGTTGCATTGTTCAGGCCATTATCTATTGCAATTGCAGCCATTTTGGGTGTCATTTTTCTTGGCGAAGATCTCTATCCCGGGACGTAAGATTCTTGTCAAATTGTTGTTTTTCTTTAAACACTATTTATATGCACTATGGGATCAAATTAATTGTATCATAGTAATTCTCAAAAAAAAAAATTACAGTGTGATTGGATCCATAGTTATTACAATGGGATTTTACACGGTGGTATGGGGGAAACATAAAGAAGAAGCCAGCGACGCGTGTGTTAATGAAGAGAGTATAGAGACATTTAGAAACGATGTTCCTCTCTTAGAAAGGTGGTGAAAATCCAGGAGCATAACACCAGATTGGACCCCAAAATATGGTGGGTTATTCATGGGTTTTTCCTTTTTTTGTTAAAACATGCATATTTGTACTAATTATAATAAATGAATCATAAATAGTGTGTTGATGGAGTACAATTGATAGGGTATTAAATATCCACGATTGATCGATGTGTGGTCTTAAAAAGTATAGGTGCATTATTAGTTGCCCTTGCCCATCATGAGGCAGACTGCTGAGCCAATTGTAATGAGAATTATCAATTATGGGGATGTTTTAAAATTTCATACGTTTTACTTTATTTTTTTAAAATTTCATGATAGTGTTTAGATTTATTTTAAACCTACTATTTATGGGCCTTGATTTTTGGGCCGAAATCCTCAAATTTTTACCCCCCCGTTTTAGAAGATTATTTTTAAAATTAGATTTCAACATCTACTTCTATAAAATATATATACACGTGTACTTTTTCACAAAATTTAATACAACAATATCACTATTTTGTAAACTCTCAATACAACATAATAATACAATATCTATCATTATAAAATATTGATTTTACATAAAATAAAATCTCGTTTTACCAAAATCTCAAAATAGATTCATACTTTTTACTATTTATTAAGGCTTTTAAATCTATAGGGTTCGAATTCATGACTTTTCTCCACCCACCTAAATCTCGAAACAAACATACCCACATGTTTAGAATGAAGTATTTTAAACTTTGTATTTATGGGCCTTGACATTTGATGGGCTTACCTCGCCATTAAAATGGGCCTGGCCTACCGAACCCAAGTACCCCACCCCTAGTGATATGTGATTATTTTTCCTTTTGTCGTTGCATAATTATTTTTATTATTTTAATACAGTTCATTTATATCAAATAAGGAGTGTCATTAATTTTATAATTAATTAATACACAATATATTAAATAAATTAAATCTGAGATAAAACATAAAGCCTAATGTTGAAACTTAATCTCAAACTGTATTTCCATAAATTTTAAATATTAAATATTTCTAAAACCGCAAAAAATAAGATTTTTTTGACAGTAATATGTGCCTCGTGGAACTCGTATTTTTCTCTATTCTGAATATTATATTACATTAATCGTCAAAATTTAATTCAATTGTTAAAATCCTTCATATGTAAATTTGTAATATATATTTCCATTCTGGTCAAGCACCGTACGTTATGTCGAGCGTTAGAAACTACTGGTGGGGTGAAGTGGTCCCGTTTGCGGCGATGGTGGCGGCGGAATGCACCACCGTCGGAAGTAGCACCGTCTTCAAAGCGGCGGTTTCCAAGGGTTTGAGCTACCATATTTTCATGCTCTATTCTTATGCCATTTCTGCTCTTGTTCTCCTCCCTCTTTCCTTTGTTTTTCACAGGTTTAATTAATTCATTATTTATTCCCCACCATTTATTTATTCTATATATATATGTATGTATGTTGTAAATTTGATTAACTTTATAAACGATGATTACAGAAAGACACAGCTTCCTCCGCTTACCAGTGGCGTTATCTTCAAGTTTATCTTACTCGGGGCCGTAGGGTGAGATTATTATATCTATCCATCGTTTAGATGAGCTCATTTAATGGATATATTTTATTTTTAAGAAATGGCCAATTTTATGAATTTTAAATCTAACGTGCTTCCTGTTGTCATTTCAAATATTAATTAAAATGAATGTTTGATTTATATATATATATATTAATTAAAATGCGTTATATATATTGATCAATGATTTGATTAAATATAAGAACTTTGATCCATCAATAATCTACAATAATCTTTAAATATGAATTTTAAATCTGTTTTCCAATTTCTTAATTTATTCTAAACGCGGCCTTAGTTTAGTTTTTTCTATATAAACATGTGCTAAAAAAACAAGATGAATATGGGTGCAGCCATGAGCAATCTTACACCTGCCACTACTTATCTTTAGGTTTTTTCTTCTCCTTTTTCATTTTTTATATGTATTTATTTCTCTCTTAAAAGTGATCGATTTAATTAAATATGACCTATGTGGAGAGTACTCAACGTGATTAATTTAAACTTAAAGAGTTGTTCTTTACGAACTTGGATTAATTTAAAGTTAAAGAGTTTCATCAATTCCAACACATTTTTTTTTCCATATCAAAACTTGAGCTAAAATGTTCAAAATATGCCCATAAATTAAAAAAATATCTTGGAAACGTATTCGTAGTCCAACTCTTGGTGCAGCCATGAGCAATCTCACACCTGCCAATTTTTTGTCAAACTTAAAAGGCACTTTAGAAAATTGAATAAAACAGTTTAATATTCTTTAGCTAAATTTGGGTACTAATATTCTTTGGAAGGGGATAGGTGTATTGGGCCAAAGCCCACATGTGCTTAATCACAAGAGTGCGGGCTTAACACTTAAAGCTATGCTGGGCCTTATCCGTGGCCCATAACTTTCCAATAATTTATAAATACGCGTCACGAATAAATAAAATTGAGGAAATAATTAAAATATAATTAGGGATTATTTACAAACTCTAAAAAGTAGTTAATAATCACTTAATTCAAAAGTTGTTAGACACAAACTTTTTTAAAAAGAAAAAAAAAAGTACAATTTGCAAACAGACACTTAACTTGAACGGTGCATTTGTGGTCGTGCTTTATAACGGCCCAACAATTATATCTCATTCCGTTTCTATTTCCGTTACATTACACGACACTGGGGTCCAACCCAATTGGGTCGCAGGAGGAGTTGCCCTAGCAGCTCAGTACATAATTGCCTCTATATGGTACACTTATCAGGTAATTTAACACCACCAAATCAAATACATTAATTCTTGCATCATCTCATCTTTTTTTTTTTTCACAGGCTAAAGTTATTAGGGAGTATCCTGCAGAAATGGTGTTGGTCTTTTTCTACAATGTTTCTTGCACCATTTTCTCCTTCGTCGATTGCTTCATCAACAAACTTGATTATGATGCTTGGAAATTGAAGCCCGATATACGCTTGATTTCCGTCGTATATGCGGTTAGAACAACTATAATTACATATGATTTATTTAAAATTGTGTTTGAATCGATTGATATGCACTACAACAAAATTGACATTTAACAACAAAAATCCTTTCATTACAGCTAAATGTCAATTTTTTATAATGTTGAAAAAATCATAGTACAGTACTAACAAACTTATTAAATAATTCTTGAAATAGTTCTCGAAAACAATACTTGTATATACACTAAAAAAAATTGAAGAATTACTTCACCCAAAATTTTTGGTCGGCCTATCAAAAAATATTTTAATTTTTGGGGAAAAATGTTTGGATTGGTGTTTTAACAGGGAACACTTGGGACAGGACTAATTTTTAGAATAATGGGGCTTACATGTGAAGGGTCCATTTATGTTATACAAATAATCGTTATCATGGGCGTAAATTACCTCATGACACTCTCTATCTTGGCTGGTAATTATATTTCATTTTTTACCATTTTACATATATACATAATGAAACTAAATTACCAAAAAATCTGACCATTAATTATCTAAATTTAAATTTACCTTTTTCTAGCATCGTGGGAAAATTATATTTCTACATAGTTTAAAAATAGTTTAACAAACAAATTTGTCCTAATTAATTGAACGATTTTTTTTAGTGTGTTTGCAAAAAATAAACTTTTTATGAATAAAAATTTTATCTAAATGTGATTGAAAATATTTTTGCATTTATATCGTGTAAATGTCAAATAAAAAAAAATTGCATATGAAAATGAATGATCAATGGTTATTTTTTAAGTTGAAAATTTAAATTCCATATATTTTTTAAAAATTTTGCATACACCATTCACAATTTTCTTCTAACGAAGAAGCTGGTCGTGCTTTATACTATATTTTTGGGGCAATTAATGATTTGAAGTGGTGTTTTAACAGGGAACACTTAGGACAGGACTAAGCATACTTGTACACACATGGGGCTTACATGTGAAGGGTCCAGTTTATGTTGCACTGTTCTTACCAATGACAATCGCCATTGCAGCTATCATGGGCGTAATTCTACTCGGTGACACTCTCTATCTTGGCTGGTAATCATATTTCATTTTTTTCCCATTTTACATGTATACATAATGAAACTAATTAATTAAGCAAAAATCTTAAAATAATATTTACAACATATAAATAAATAAAATAATTAAGATGACCTTTGATTCTAGCATCGTGGGATCGGTAATTATATCAGCGGGTTTCTACATGGTCGTTTGGGGGATTCCATCTTGCAAAATTAAGATATTGTGGAGCTACATAATTTTTTTGATTGTTATAACCATCGATATGTTTTTAAATGTACCGCTTTAATTAAATAGATTATTATACTAGTGTATAGTGTAACCGAATATTAAAATGGCCATCACATATTTTTCCCCATATATAACTTTGATTCTATTATTATAATCGATAATTTTTATAAGAAATTTTTTACCATTTTTTAGAAAAAAAAATATTAGGACTCAGAAATTCGTTACCATCGATATCTCTAGTAAGTAGAATGGTTCCAATTAAACCGAACAAAAAAAAATTATATTTATATCCTACTGGCATTTATCTTATCCAAATAATTGGTTTTTATGATTATATGTGAAAAAATGTTTGAACAAATGGTGTTAAAAGGATTTAATAATTAAATTCCATCCATTTTTATCCATTTTGTCCATTTTTTCGGACTTTCCATTTGGTTCTAATTAATTAATTTATTTTATCCCGTTTACTTTTGACAAATCCATTAACTATGTATTATTTTACATTTAATTTTCCTGATATTTTCAATTTTATCGTCACGTCATCATTAAGACCAAACGTAAATTGCTAGCCTATCCAATTCAATTCCAAAAATTTTCTCAAAAAAGAAAAAAACGGCAAAATGATTTTCAAAAAAATTGATATGTTGATTTGATGTATGATGTCCTAATGACATCCTTTTTGTTAATATAATGATGTAAACTCAATTGACCTATTGCCGATTTTTGTTATAAACTTTTTTTTTTCTTTCCTTTTTTATAAATATTTTTTTTTTTTTTGATTTTTTATTATATTAATTATTTTAGATAGCTAATTAATTAATTAAGTTATAAATTGTGTAGTTATTTTTTATTTTAAATATATAATAATCAAATTTTCGATTTGATCCATATTCATATTTTAAAATGGCCATCATAAAAAAATATATAAAAAATAAATTCCATTCATAATAAAATATATTTTTTTTAAATAATAGTTTTCAAATATATAATCTCAATAAAATACCATTAAAATAAAATATTAGGACTCAGAAATTCGTTAGTGTACTCTAAAAAAAAAATTATTGTTGATGTTGTTTTGTGAAAAAAAATAAACTTTTTTTATTTTATTTTATTATTTTTTTCCATTTGTTATAATTTTTTTAATTTAATTTTAGACAAGCACTATGTATTATTTTACATAAATCCCTGCAAATCCTCACCGGCCCATACGTCATCATTACAAATGCTATATCCACAGTTCCACACTTTTGACCATTGAGTTGATTAATTGAGTTGATATGTTGATTTGATGATGATAATGATGTTTTGTTATATTTTTGTTATATAATGATGTAATTCAGCCGATTTTTGTTATACTTTTTTTTTTATTTATTTTTTTTATGTTTTTTATTATATTAATGATTTAAGATAGTTAATTAATTAATTAAAGAAAAAATATTATTTTACATTTTTTAATATTTAATTCAATTTTTTTTCAAATAATATTAAGTAATCCAAAAATATCCTGTTCAAATAAAATTAAATATCAAATTAATGTCTATTTAATTTTTCATGTAATGTGTATATTTATTTTTAATGTTTAAATTGATAATTGATACATATTTTTTTTTATTTTATTTAATTATAACTATAATTTTTAACAAAATAATTAATACATTTAAATTTATGAACTTATACTTTGTATACAAATAACTAATTTATTTTATAACCAACTAATGGTTTTTCAATTAATGAACTAATACTTTTCAATGAATGAATTAATACTTTATGACCAAACAACTATAATACTTTTCAATGAAAGAACTAATACTTTATAAATAAATAATTAATACTTTTTAATGAATGAACTAATTAATATTTTTTAATTAATTTTTTTCAAATAATATCAATTATTTACATTTTAAATTAATAATTGATAATAATAAATAATTAAATAATTAATCGTTTAAAAAAATAACTATGTCGCATTTAAATTTATGAACTACGCCTTGCGCGAACTACTAATACGTTTCAATTATGTGAACTAATTTTTTCGACAACCGGCTAATATTTTTCAATGAATGAATTAATACAGCTGACCAAACATGTCGCGTTGTCAATGAAAATCACTTTTCATAATCAAAATATCATATCAATCAATCACAAATCCCAATGGATATAATATAACTCTATAGATTTCCTTCTATTGATTAATTAATTATGACAAAGTCTAGTATGAAAATTTCCATACATGAAAACTCTTTAATTTACAACCAAAATTCTGTAATTGGTGAAGGTAAAATAAAATTGAGTGATTAATTAGTTCACTCTAGCATGGTTCAATTGATTATGGTTGTTGGCAATCCATCTTATCCCGAATCCCGAATTTAGGGTTCATTATTTAACAAAAGGTTTAGGGTGTAGATGATTGATTTAGACGATTTTATAAATTTTAAATACATGGTTGGATGTGAAAATTTTTTACACTGGCATACTTCATTATTATTATTATTATTATTATTATTATTATTATTATTATTATTATTATTATTATTATTATTATTAAGAGTTCAATACAACTCCAATCATGTCATTTTCATGAGCATTTACATAATTATGTACATTATCAAGTTATTTAATAGAAATTGTTGTTATTAGACTGCGTAGTTGTGACCATGCGTGAAATTCAATCATAATTGTAAGTTGTAACATGCAATGGTTGAAAGTCATACTCTAGTTCCAACTTCCAACACATGGGTTCCACCATAAATATGTAGCAATTCATAATTTTCATTTGGCGATTATAAATAAGATGCAGGCAAATACAATAGGTTGTATTTTATCAAACCAGGTATTTATTTTTAAATGATATTTTACTCTTTATTTTTTTAAATCTCAATGTGTAACAATCAATATACTTAATTAAAAAATTTATTGGATTTGAAACATTATTAAGGAAAATAAAACTCAATTAACCGATATTGTACATATATCCAGGAAACGACACCTCCTTAGATGGCGCTCATGTCCTAATGGCCTCATAACCGTCACCAACAACTAAGAACAGTATCTAATAAATAATATCAATAATAAAACAAATTACAATACTCCACTAGCTAGTGACGACAAATTGGCAATTACAAATATTATGTTCTTCGATGAATATTAGAGTTTGAATTACAAATGGTCTTATAACTTTAATTTTAAATAGATTTAGTTTTATAATTTTTTTTTTTTACGCTCCAAGTTGATTTATCTCCATCCCATAAACTTTTATTGATGTCGATTTTTGTATCCCAATCGTACCGAACAACGCGTTTTACTATTTTTATTTGGGGCTTTCCGATTCCTCTTGATTATCATGATTGATTGATCGCATCACATCATTACTAACACATATATTTTTAAGTGTGTTTGACTAATTTTTGCATCCAATTCTATTTTAATTTTAAGTATAAAATTTTAATTATATGTCTTATCGAAATTTTTTTAACCGATTAAAAAAAAAAACACACCTCCTTAGATGGCGCTCATGTCCTAATCGCCTCATAACCGTCACCAACAACTAAAACAGTATCTAATAAATAATATCAATAATAATACCCCACTAGCTAAATAAAAATGGCAAAACAAAATTGTTCCTAAAATTGGGCAGATTTTTTTTCATTAAAATTAGACATTTTTAAAGTTATTGAGATTAAATCGATTTACAAAAAAAATTTTTTAGGATTTAAAGGACTAAATTTATTTTAAAATCGAAATTTATGGGTGTATTTTATTATTTACAAATATTATGTTCTTCAATGAATATTATAGTCCCTTATTTTTAAATAATATTAATATTTCATTAAAATATATTTTTTTTTTTTGAAAATAGGATGCAACTATGTACACCGAAATTTGTACTCACTCATTGTACAACACATTTTATCATCACATACCACAAAATATAGCTATAAAATAGCCGTATTAAGCAAAAAAAAAAAAAAATAGGTGCCAATTGTCGTACACCAAGAAATATGATAAGTACACTGTTAAATTATTTTTTATAAGATTGGGTAATATATATACACATATATAATTTTACTATTTCGGGCTAACTCTTGTATGCACTAATTGCGTAGTATTTTATAATATATTTTAAAATCATGCAATTATTTATACTGAATTGTGCAATTAGATAATATATAAAACTTGTTTCACGGTTCAGTGTAAACAAATTGCATATTTCAGTGCACCAAGTTTCATCGTTTTAAAACATATTATAAAGTCTTGCACGCGGTCATCCGGTGCACCAAAAAATTTCATTATGATAAAATGGTTTTGTCGTGAGGCAGACAATCCCAAAGACAAATTAACACTCATTCCTCTCAAAATGATAAAAACATCAATGCTAAATTATCTCCAGTCTCACGGAAATGGACACCTTTTATTATTTATTTTTTTGTGAGGAAAGTATAAAAATATCATTTTTAATTCTGCAATATTGAACTTTTTATTTTTAATCATGTAATTTTTTACTTTTTAAATTTTAATTTGAATGACTCAATTTTACTCATTTTTTTATCAAAAATATTAAGATATCCCTAAAATTTTATCAAAATAAGCATATATATACCTTACATTACATGAAACAATAAAATTAAGATTTTTTAAATTTTTCGAGAAACCTACACAAGTAAAGGCAAAAAAAAAAAAAAAACAAAACTACTCACTTTGCACACTCCGCACTCAACATTTTATTGTCAACATTACATTACTTAAATCAAAAGTTGTTGTAAAAAAAAAAATCAAAAGTTGTTGTAAAAAAAAACTTAAATCAAAAGTTGGCTTAAATATAGCGTGTGCCTGCAGCAGGGCACACAACACAACTAAAAAATGGCCGGTCGCCGGAATTACTTGTACCTAGAAGTACTACCATTCACGGCAATAGTATCAATGGAGTGCGTCAACGTCGGCCTCAACACACTCTTCAAAGTCGCCACGCGCCACGGCATGAGCCGCTTCGTCTTCCTCCTTTTCATCTACACCTCCGCCGCCGTTATACTCCTCCCAGCCCCCTTCTTCTCCCGCCGGTAATACTAATCTATATAGTATTTCCAAAATTTAATTATTTCACTAATCAATTTACATTTAATTGGTGTCAATTGTGGCAGATCAAGAGTCCTGCCTCCCTTGAATTTCACGATTTTGTGCAAGATTTTTGTGCTTGCAGTCGTTGGGTGAGTATTGATCCAAATTAATTTGTTGATTTTTAATTGTTGGATTTATTTATTTATTATTATTATTGTAGGTATTGGTCGCAGGTAATGGGGTACACGGGGATTAATTACGGGTCTCCGACGCTTGCTTCCGCCATGAGTACTCTCACTCCGGCCTTCACCTTTTTGCTTGCCGTCATTTTCAGGTACCTTTTTCTTTTTCCACCATTTTTAAATAAATAATATTACAAAAATAGTGTCACACTGCCCCCTGCCCCCATGATATTTTTCACTTTCTTACAATAATTAATCATGCTCGTTTTAATATGTGACGATGCTACACAAGCTTTGATTTTGTTGGAATCCTAGTCATCGATTTTTTTTCCTTATCTTGCCTGGATCATCGCACTTGCACAGTTGCATTTGTAAAATTCTGATTGTGATAATATATCTTCCTTTATTTTTTTTCCTACTTCTCTGTTGTCATTATTATGATAATTAATTCCTCTGTTTGACGGAGATATTATCCCTCCGTACACCAATCTTATGATTGATCTTTTTATACTAAAATAAAAAGTGTTTTAAAAAAAAAAGAAATAAAGTTATACTATTATTGAAATTTATTGTAAAATTCTGATTGTGATAATTATTTATTAATAAAGTGATTGTTGTTTATTATGGATATTTGAAATTATATATTAATTCCTCATTTGAAATAATTAAATAATTTTACACTTTCATATAATATATCGATAAAATATAAAAATGATTATTTTTTGTTTTAAATTGAGTTTTTCAATAAGATTTTTATTAGTATTTGAAATGATAAAATAATTTTTAAAGATGCATCAATAGTATAAAATTGGTTGACTGAGGGAGTAATTGTTTATTTTTACATTTTCATATAATATATCGAATAATTAATAAATATATTTTTTTTCAATATTAGGACATATATGTATAATATTTTTAAACAATATTGGCAAGTTGGCCCATCTAATTGCGGCCCATCAGTGACTTCAAGATCCCACCACATCTTGCCAAAGAATAAGTTGCAAGCGGCCCACGTCCTGACAGTTCGTAATTACTAATATGACCCTCAATCGTCTTCTTTTTTTTTTTTTTATTTTTTGAAGAGCTCAATCATCTAATTAAAATCATACTATTTTGGTAAAAATCTTAAAACATTGCAAATAAATTTACGATTTTTTGTTATTGTTTCAACTTTTACTACTTTTTATATAATTTAATACACCATCATATCGTAATAAAATTCAAAAAACGTGTAAATATCATAATTTTTTTTATCAATTAACCCTTTTATATATGTACATCATTTTCTACGGATATTTTATTTTGTCAAAGGATGTTGAATTAAGAAAACCGTAGACTTCTCTGTCAATGAATGAAGGGTGGGGCACTCAAATTCAATCATTTCAAAATTAATTTTCTTCCAATCACATCGCTCAGAAGTGATCGTTCGAATTATATCCATACAATTAGAAACAAACAGCCACCATCATTATATTATAAAATGGAAAACTTCCTTTTCTGTTGTCCGAAAAAATCAAATGGAAAATCTCAGAAAACAGAAAACTTATTAACTACTAGGATTTATCTTAATTCACTACCTAGTGAAATGAAATACTCCTAAATCAAATATTACATTATTCTCAAATACTCCTAAACAAAATACTTTATTCTCAAATATTACATTTTCTTTTATTTTCTTACAATAAATTAAATCTAAAACCACATTTATTTAAAAGCACAATCAGTTACAGATATTCCTAAATCATTTGCAGAATGGAAAAACTAGAGGCATCAAGCAAGAGCACCAAGGCTAAAGTTGTTGGGACCATTATCTCTATATTTGGAGCACTCATAGTTGCATTTTTCAAGGGTCCAAGCATCTCTCCTACTTCACTCCACTCGTCCCGTTCCAATTGGATGATGGGCAGTCTCTTTCTCTCACTCGAATATTTGTTCGTTCCTGTTTGGTACATTATTCTGGTAACTAATGCACCCCTCCTCCCACCCCAAATAAAAATACATATATTTGAATTTTAATTTACACAATGATGTAACATCTCCTGTTAGATGAATGACATGTCATATCATTCATCTAGGAGGGAATCCCAAAGGGGAGCCTCTCTTATTTCTTGTGTTGTTTACAAATGTAGGCACATATCATGAAAGAATACCCTGCGGAATTGACAGTCATGTTCTTCTACAACTTTTTCGTCAGCATTCAAGCTGTCGTTCTGGCACTCTTTGCGGAGCAAGACTCTAATAAATGGAGAATCAGACCTAATGTTGCTTTAGCGTCCATGTTATGCTCGGTAATTAAGTGTTGAATATATCGGCTCATTACAATCAATCCATTACATGTTATCTAAGTATTCTCCAATTTTATCCTATGTACAGGGCATTTTCAGTTGCTGCATCAACAATTCCATTCATACGTGGGCCCTACACTTGAGGGGACCCGTTTATGTGGCTATGTTTAAGCCACTGTCGATCGCCATAGCTGCAGCCATGGGAGTTATCATCCTAGGTGACACTCTTTATCTAGGAAGGTACATTGATTATTCTTACATCAAATCTAGCATCTCCTTTCTTGCTACATTAATAAATGAAGTCTTTTGTGAGACGGTTTTATTTTAGTCATGTTAATCTCTAAAAAATATAATTGAATTGTGGCCCCATAAGTCCATAGATGATATACTTTAATAAATTTTTATGTCTTAGTATATATCATCTCTCAATTTCTCTTGATTGCAGCATCATTGGAGCGACGATAATAGCCATTGGTTTCTACACCGTGATGTGGGGAAAAGCGAAAGAAGAGCTGGGCGAGTATGATGTTGATACGATTGACTTGGAGTCGACTACAACGCAAAAGTATCCGTTATTACAGAGTTACAAAACCCAAGTCTCGAAGAAGTGAATATATCTGAAACTTATGAGTTATGAGAATTAGTAGCCGTTGTATATTCTTGGCTCCGTGTATAGTTCTAAAAAATGTAAAATAGAATGGGCTCATTCCGCTATCATTCTTAAAGTTGATCATGCCCAATGTTCAATGAAATTGTCCAAAAAATGTATGTGATAAATTTATTCTCTGGGCTGTGAGAACGCAAATGGCAATGAATGGACTGGTGCCTGCTTTAATAAGCCCACGAGACGGGTGTATTGTTTATGGGCCTTTAAACTAAGTTGTTGGGCCAAAACTTAGGATTTAAGCATTGATTTATTCAACCGTTTTTATTCAAATTCAACAAATCCCCTACTAATGAAAATTGAACATTAATGGTTGCAATTTTGAATTTATCCTTACAACTGTTTTTTTTTTAAAATAAAATTGACATTAACAAAAAAATAACGTTAAAATCGGTAAAACGGTGTCTAAAGTGGGAGCAACATGGTCCGGAAGTCGGATCCAAATAAAAAAAAAGAAGAAACAGAAACAGAAACAGAAAAAAAAAAGGTAAAAAAGCCAACATATATGAGCCACATATTTTTCAACTATCCTCATTCAAGTAAAAGTAACTCTATTAAAATCAACCGTAAAATTAAAGATATCTCAAATATGTATGCCAGGTTGGGGCAGGCTGAATTTGCCCTTTTCTGGAGTAGATAATTATGTGCAATATAATATGCAAGTTGTTAGTAGTTACTTCGCATTTAATACTTCTTTTTACCCTCTATAATTAACAATATATATTAATGCTATTTAATATTCGCAGCTAATACTACGTACTTTTGAGTTTTGATTTGACCCACCATTATTAACATTTACTCTTGTTTCACTGTTATATTAAGAAAGTCATTATATATTGGAGCAATAAACATATGTATCTTTTATGGTTTACTAGTTTAGTGCCCGCGTATTATGCGATTTTCTAATTAAAAATTGCAATATTTTTAATAAATAATATATTTAATAATTAAAAATATAAATATGTTTTTAAATGTATTAAATATGAATTAATAATTGTTTAAGGTGTATATTAGTAAATTTTCTTAAACCTTGGAATAAGATTATTGTGTCAAATATTATTTATCCATTTTAATGTGAAGTTGAAACCTACAAATCAAAACAAAATAAACCGACTAAGAAAAGACTACTAAATTAATTAATCAGTAATAATAAAAAAAAGTGAATAAATTATAATAAAAAATACTTTTGCCACATAAAATATGTTAAGATATACATAAGAACAATTATAAAATAAAATTATTTATTAAGAAACTAATAATTGAATATAATTCACACTAAGATAAAATACATTTAGAATGAATATTTTATTTATCTTAAATTAAATCAAACAAAAATTACCGAAAGAAAGATAAATGAATAATATAAAATTGTTAAATAAAACATAAAGTAATAAATATTAATTACACATTTTATAAAATTTACACATATTTTAAATATCTAAATAATTTAAAATTAATTATACACAAAAACTTTTAAGTTTCATGATACATAGGATTCTTTTATAAAAAGAACCAAATAAAAAAATGACATGTGTACTTAAATTTCTCATTGAATGACACATAGGTTAAATTAACATAGAGTTGGCACATCATGGAAAAAAAACTCTCTATTAGTATTAATTGAAGTTGGGCAAATTACACACGTCTTCAGAAGTTGCTGCTGAATTTTCAGGGGGAAACCAACTTTAACCAATATCATTTAATCACCATTTAATTTCATTTGACAATTATAAGTTGAACTTCAAAGTAGGATAACCAATTAAATTGGGACTAAATTAAAAAATTAAAATTAAAATGCTAATTACACACGTCTTGACATCAATTTTTAGGAAAAAAACCAATATCATTTAATCACCATTTAATTTCATTTGACAATTATAAGTTGAACTTCAAAGTAGGATAACCAATTAAATTGGGACTAAATTATAAAAATCTAAATGGTACGTAATTAAAATGCTAATTACACACGTCTTCAGAAGTTGCTGCTGAATTTTCAGGGGGAAACCAACTTTAACCAATATCATTTAATCACCATTTAATTTCATTTGACAATTATAAGTTGAACTTCAAAGTAGGATAACCAATTAAATTGGGACTAAATTATAAAAATCTAAATGGTCTTGAGTAAGTTCGTTTTCGAAAACCAACTTAAAATATCATTTAATCACCATTTAATTTCATTTGACAATTATAAGTTGAACTTCAAAGTAGGATAACCAATTAAATTGGGACTAAATTATAAAAATCTAAATGGTACGTAATTAAAATGCTAATTACACACGTCTTCAGAAGTTGCTGCTGAATTTTCAGGGGGAAACCAACTTTAACCAATATCATTTAATCACCATTTAATTTCATTTGACAATTATAAGTTGAACTTCAAAGTAGGATAACCAATTAAATTGGGACTAAATTATAAAAATATAAATTGTTTAAAATGTTAATTACACACGCCTTTGGTTTTCCTTTAACCAATATCATTTAATCACCATTTAATTTCATTTGACAATTATAAGTTGAACTTCAAAGTAAAACCAATTAATGTTTATAAAAATCTAAATGGTGCAACAATTAAAATGCTAATTACACACGTGATATAATTACTTTTTATTAGAGCCAAAAACCAATATCATTTAATCACCATTTAATTTCATTTGACAATTAAAGTTGAACTTCAAAGTAGGATAACCAATTAAATTGGGACTAAATTATAAAAATCTAAATGGCGTAATTAAAATGCTAATTACACACGTCTTGAAATTCTTCTTTGAAATTTTCAAATTTTACGTCAAAAAAATAGAATTTTCTATCTTGTTTTTTTATATATTCGAATATATGGTTCTCCAATAAATAATGTTGGATACCGAAGCAACACTTCTTTTATTTTTATTAGAGCAAAAGAGTAATTACAACTCTCAATTTACTAGACCCCAAAAGGCTTACTTTTTTATGTGGAACACTATGTTCTTTTTTATTTGGAGACACACCTCAAACTTCTTACTTCTTGACACTATGTCACACTTTCTCACACTTGCTCACATACATAGGGAGCATCTAATTTTTATAGTGTACCTAAGAATATTCTAGTTTCTCCTCCAAAGTTCTATCTTTGACTAATCCATAAAACTTTTAGATGATTCCAAATTAATAATATACATTATTAGATTATTCTAGTCACATTACTTTTTGCATAAGCAACTAGAATGATCCACAAATTATTGCCATGTGGATGCCCTTTGTCTTCTTGATCATTCTAGAAAATTCCCAAAGTTGGTGATGATATTTTTCAATATACATATTAGATTATTCTAGTCACATTAATAGAATTTGTTTTTCTTTCCATCCTTTAGGGATCATTATTTGATCATCTACTACCCCGCGATCCACAAATATATTCTCGGTTTGTTGTTCATGCCATGAATGGATGTTTGCTCCCCATCTTTTTTCAGAAGATAACTTCTATCTTCTTGATCATTCTTTCGAGGCGACCACCATGACGAAAAAAACAACATTCCCAATGTATAACATTTTTTCTGTGATGATATTTTTTCAATACTTGTCCCCACTCAACACCAACTTTTTTTCCTTGCTTCAAGATGGCTTAAAACAAACACGTAACAAACCAAACCAAAAACTCTTAAATGATTTCAATTTGCACCCCTCTCATAAAATTTTCTTTGCTTGAGCAAGCCTATTAATCACATGTGTTTCTTTAATGTACTTTCCCCGAATTTTGTTTTTCTTGCTTATATCTTGATTTCCATCCTTTGTTGTGGTGTGTTTACACATGTATCTTGATGGGATCAACATTCTCGTGAATCTTTGCGAGAATTCTCTTGATGATATTCATCACCATTATCTCTGTTTCGCAGAGATTTGACCTTCTTTCTCAACTTCGTGAAATTCTTTAAATTTAGAAAATGTTTGATTTTTCTTTCATAAAGTTTGCCGAAGTCGTCGTCAAAAACGTGACCATGTAGCGCATTCCGCACGACCGAAGGTTGCTTTTCTTGGTCCTAACACATCGATTTTCAACTCTAATGGTTCTTTGGCTTTGAACTGATATATTCCTCGGTTTGTTTGTTCATCCAAATAAAAGAGTCTTAGAGTGTTCCACATAAAAAAAAGAGAGTCTAGCCTTTGGGTCTTGTTTTCTTTACTCTTTTTGCTCTAATAAAAAGTAATTACATCACACTCTAAGTGTTGCTCGGTATCCAACAAATAATTGTTTCAAAAAAAATAAAATCATAAATATTATACTACCTTTTTTCGAAAACTAAATACTAAACTACCTAAAAGAGAAAAATCTACCCACAACTGGCTACAAGATCGATAGTGTCGTGTAACAGAATTTCCGAGAAAAGTCTTGGGTGGTTGGCGTTTAAAATGTAAAATTAGTTTTATTAATTTACTCAATTTACTTAAATGTAACTAGAAGAAGAATATATATATCGATTTCAAGTTCATATTAATTCATTCATGAACGATTAAAATCTTGATAAATAACAAAGGTGTGTGATTATTTTGAGATTTAAGTAAAGTAGAATTTAACTTAACGTAAAATCGATGTGCAAGAACTTGTGAATTGTGATGCTGAATTATTATATTATTGTTGAGTGTAATTATAATTAAATTTTGAATGATTTTATAACTTAATATGATTTTTTTTATTCTCACTGTTATTTTATTTATCACTTTTTATATAATATATATATTTTCTTCTCAACTTTACAATATTAATTTCAATAACACGCATAATCCTTGTCCATTATGTATAAAATCTCAATAGTTTTGAAATCCAATCGATTTTGTAACACCAAATCAAACCTCCCATAAAAGACTATTCAAAATCATGCACGTACGTACATATCCTGTCAAAAAAAAATATATCATGCACGTGCGTATAAAAGTCAAGAAAAACCCTTATGATATCAATTACTGAAATTCATGAAGTGGTTGCATGATCTAATTAACTAAAAAAACATCTTTTCTAAAATAAAAAATAACGTCTTTTGGTTTTTCTTTTTTTAAAGTAATCAATTACAATAATTTCCTAAGATAATCAATTACAATAGCTATAGCTAGTATACATATTTAATTAAGTTGACATATATATATATATATATAGCCCAACCTACAGACTTCATAATCACTATCACTATTCTTATCCGAATTTTAAAACTGCATGTATATAAATGACAGTGCTAAATAATAATTTTATGTACAATTCCAAAAAACAAAATAATTATATATGTATAATACTAATAAAGTAATTGTTCTGGATCAGAGAGCCACGAAGAAAAGCCCCTTATAGTTTTCTTAGTACGTACGCAATGGAAAAACAACTATGTACGTATCTAGATATACGAGTCTCATGAAATTATAAAGTCAAATGCACCATATGTATTTTATTGACTGTTGTCTTTAATTTTGCAAACAATGAAATGTATTTAGCACTAGACTTGCCGAAGCATTTCTATTATAAGTGAAAAGATATTATTCAATCTTTCACAGCTCTGTTTGAATTAGAAATATTCCCCCTTTTCTTCTTTTCATAAAAAAAAGTAAAATGTTTTCTATTACTACTTGTTCACGTGCAAGAATATTCTTATTTTGTCACCTGCCTATTTTGTCTATATATATATAACCACAATTGCATTGCTCATAATATCATCTCACATATCTTCACTCATGGCTAATTTTATCACCAACATATTTCTTAAACCCTTGAAATTCTCATCATTCCTAAAGACTTCCATGAAGCTTTTAGGAGAATGTCTTTTATCGACAAACTCAGCTTTCTCGTATGCTTCCTTTAATTAATTCCTTCATCGATCCCATTAATTGTGTGTGTTTTTAATTTTTAAAATGTTAATTGCAGATAATTAATTTGGTGGACAAAATGGGAATTGTATGGCACCGGCTACCGGTGATTTTAGGGTTGCTATACCTTGCTCTACGACGTCGTCTTTACCAGGAATACAACTTGATTGATGTCGGAAAAACCCCTCCCCAGACAGCTGGCACTTCAGGCTCTATTTTTGGTAGGAACATTCTTCCTGTTCCTCAAACCAACAAGGTATAGTCTTCATTCTTCAATGAATAATATGCAAATACATGCAAAGCCTGCGGTTGCCAACAATATTTAGTATCGCAATTTAATCTAAATATTTTGTATAATTTCAAATAAATCATCAACTTTAGATATTACTGCAAACTAAAATTAGTTTTTTCAGACTTTTTTTTTTTTTTTGGTGTTCTGGTCTGACGTGATTAGCTTGTTGACGTGACTTTTTTTTTTGAGATGGAACATATCCCTTAATTAAATGATGTTGTATTTTAATCTGAATTGTTAAGAGGGTGTCACGTTGTTAAGCCACGTGACATCCCAGACACAAAGAGATTGTTTGAAAAATTAATTTGTGCAACAACATTTAAAGTTGGTAATTTAATTATTTGTATTTATCAAAATGTTTTGATTAGAATGTAAATTAATAAGCCAAATATGATGATTTTGGTTGGAATTAAACCTAAAACAAAGCATGATGATATATATTATTTGTTCATATGATCTTTTTGAATTTTCAATATGGTTATGATGAATTTTCATAATTTTCAAAAAAAAACATTATTAATTTTTTTTTCTTATTGATTCAATTCGTTGTACTGCAGCTAACAAGACCAGATCCCATGGTAGTGGCAACAAAGTTGTTGGCACGGAGGAAATTTGTGGATACAGGCAAACAATTTAACTTGATAGCTTCTTCCTGGATACAATTTATGATACACGATTGGGTAGATCATTTAGAGGATACTAATCAACAGGTAATTTTACCTATTTTTAAATTTCATATTTTTGGATTTAGGTAATTAATTAAAACAAAATTAATTGAATTTTTGGGTTTGTTAATTTGTTGATGATATATATGTGTAATTTGTGTGATCATTAGGTTGAATTGGTGGCGCCTAAAGAAGTAGCAAGTGAGTGCCCTCTCAAGTCGTTTAGATTCTACAAGACGAAAGAGATCGAAATTACAAATAATAGTGAGAATGGAATTAAGATTGGTTATGAGAACCGTCGCACTGCATGGTGGTAAGATTAATTAATTTTTTTTCATCATTTATTATTGTCTCTACAATACTATTTTGTATTACTAGTAAGTTTTCCTTATAAGCAAATATTATTTTTTACTTAAAATGTATATTGTTGTGTTTGTCGCCCCATATTTGTCCCTAATACTGTATCAAAGGACAATATAAGAATAGTCGCAGCTTTAAAGTTGGTAAAGAGACATTAATTGGGCTCAAACCACATCATAATTTTGAGTCCACAATACTCGAGTTCGGACCTCTTATGGGCCATCGACAAACTCAATCGGATGCATGAGATTTATTATTGTAATTAATAAATTCAAAATCATAAATGAATCTTGGAGGCTAACAAGCCTAACATTATAAATTATAATTATAATTATAATAAAATGGAAGTAAATAATTAGTTTTGGTGGTGAAGGGATGGAAGTGCAATATATGGCAACAACATGGAAACAACGAAGAAATTAAGGACCTTCAAAGATGGAAAGCTTAAGATTTCTTCCGACGGCCTTCTTCCGGTTAACGCCGACGGCACCGTTTTATCCGGCGACGTTCGCAACATATGGGCTGGTCTAGCAACGCTCCATGCTCTCTTTGTTCAAGAACACAACTCTGTATGCGATGCTTTAAAGGTACTTTTTTTTTTAATGTCATCAATCTTGTATTTCAAAATAATACTCCTAATTTTAATTCAAATAATTATTTTTATATTTTTATTTAAGATTGATATAAATAATTCTTTTTAATTCAAATAATTATTTGCAGAAAGAATACCCTAATTTAGGAGATGAGGCACTATATCGCCATGCAAGGCTGGTGACATCAGCAGTGATTGCGAAAATCCACACCATTGATTGGACTCTTGAGCTTCTTAAGACCGATATGTTGCGCGCAGGAATGAGGGCAAACTGGTAAATTAATTAAATTAGCTAGCTAGAGATTTGAAATTAATATATCTATCTATATATGTAACAAATTATATTAATGTGTTATATTGTACTGCAGGTACGGTTTATTGGGAAAGAGTTTTAAAGACAGATTTGGACATTTCGGGATAAATGAATTGAGTGGAATAGTGGGTTCAAAGAGGGTTGTTGATCATGGCGTACCATATTCATTAACTGAGGAATTCGTGAGTGTATACAGAATGCATCCTCTTCTGCCTGATAAAGTTTCTCTAAGAAACATCGATGTTGCACCTGGACCTAACAAATCTCCCCCATTCTCTAAAGAGTATGCAATTTCTCTTCTTTTATTTCCAGTCATTTACACAATATTTAATTATAATTAAAGACCTAATTCACACATGCATATATATGAGTTTTTTATGGAGCAATATTCAAAATTGAATTCAATTTGATATGATTTCATGAAGAAAAAAAAACCAAAAAAAGGTACTATTGTTTGATCAAAATAGATTGAAATGTTAACTAATATTCATTTGTTACATTGATTTTATTTATTATGTTTCAAAAATTAATTTGATGTTATATTGCATAATATGTATATGTATAAGATAGATATTTTGGCATTGAATTGTATATAGTATGAAGATGGAGGAGCTGATTGGTAGACAAGGAGCAGATAATTTATCGAAAATAGGATTGACAAAACTAATGGTGTCGATGGGGCACCAAGCTTGTGGTGCACTTGAACTCTGGAATTATCCCCTGTGGCTCAGAAACCTAATTAGCCAAAATGTCGACGGCTCTGATCGCCCTCATCCCATTGACTTATCAGCACTCGAAAGTAACTTTCTTTAATTTTCTCTCAATTACACGATACATGTTTTTTTTTTATATATATAGTAAACGATCAGATTAATGAGTGAAAACAAACGATATACGTCCGCAGTTTATAGGGACAGAGAGAGGAGCGTTGCAAGATACAACGATTTTCGACGTGGGCTTCTGTTGAAGCCCATCTCGAGATGGGAAGATTTAACAAATGACGAAGAAGCAATCGAAACCCTACGTGACGTGTACAATGATGACGTGGAAGAGCTCGACATCCTAGTTGGCATGCTTGCTGAAACTAAGATCAAAGGCTTCGCCATCAGCGAGACTGCTTTCTTCATTTTCCTTATAATGGCAACCAGGTTTATATATATTTTCCTTAATTACTTGAATTGTTTTATCTAGCGTAAAATTCAATCGAATTAATATTTGGTAACCGTAGGAGGTTGGAGGCGGATAAATATTTCACAAGTGAATTCAATGAAGAAACGTACACAAAGAAAGGGTTAGAATGGGTAAACACAACAGAGAATTTGAAAGATGTTTTAAATCGACATTACCCGGAGATGAGTGGAAAATGGATTAACTCGAGCAGCGCTTTCACCGTTTGGGACGCGCCTCCTGACCCTTACAATCCCCTTCCGCTCTATCTTCGACTTCCAAACTAAATATTTTATTTTATTTTATTTTATTTTATTTTCTTTAATTTTATTTAAAGTTATGTTTCTATTGTGTTATGCACTACATTTTGTTATATGCGCATGTAAGAATTATTTTATTTTTTGAGTGATTAATTGTTTCTTTAATTTTATTTAAATTTGTGTTCCTATTGTGTTGTAACTATAGTACTGTATTCAAGAATTCGAATTGCTACAGTTGTTTGGTTGCATTGTATGTTGTTGCATTTTATAAATTTTGGTGATAATTCGAGTATTAATGTAACTTGGCTTCAAACTTGGAAGCCAAAAGAATTTCTTAATTAATAATTGAATTCAAATACTAGTCTTATTCACACCTTTTTTTTCCATTTGTTTTATGGACCATTGACTCTCACCCCTAAGCTGTAGGATTCTGGTCAGTAGGTGGATGATCTATATTTCATTTTGTTAGTTAAAATCCTCACGACATATATATAGAGTTATTGGAAAATATATACATACATATCTTTTCATATTGTTCCAATACAATATTAATTGATCAAATATATTTGATTGATTTACCAGTATCTTTTAAATTCAGAATATTTGACCAATAATCTTTGATTGGTTGCATGAATAAAAATTGCATTTAATAGAAATTCATATCCTTATGAGTTATCTATTAATTTGTATACCGTCTTAATATTTTATCTTAATATATCTTAATATATGGTACGAACTTTTATCTTAATATATCGTATTGCATCGATATTTTATTTGATGTTTGATATAATTGATAATGAGGGTCAGCGAAAAAAAGATTACATTTTTTTTTTTCCATATATACGTCTAACTCAATTTTATATCGGAGTGAAAAGCAATGATGAAATACAGCCAATTTTTTTTGGACAGGTTGAAATACAGCCAATTGCAAACATAAGTTTTGTCTATTTATTATCACTTGCTTCTTGAATGGCATAGGTGAGACTTTTTGGAATTTATCTTTGATTAAGATTACATCAATGATACAATTACTTGTAAACAACTCTCATCATTTTTGTTATAAAACCTGACTGAGACATTTTAGAATCTAAATTAATTAGACAAGCCACCATTTATCACAACTATATAAAAAGTATTTATAATTTAATATGTATCTCGGACCACAAATTTAATTAAAAAAGCATCCTAAGTTTGGAAACTAATTGCTTATACACTACAATTACAATAACTGTTTTTTTTTCTCTCTTTAATTTACTGTTTTACATATACAATAAAAATATTAATTTGTTTAAAAAGGAAAAAATGTTAAAAAGAAAATGCAATATATAATTGGTCCTTAACTATAGCAAAAGTAGTCCCGTCGGAATTGAATTTGTCAATTTAATCCGAAGTCTTTTAAATTAGTATATGAGACCATGCAATAGAACAGGAAAAAATAGTACTCAAGTAAAATATAAAATAGATAGACAAATATTTTGCTTGGAAGTCTGGAAAAGTATAATACTAAATGTATCTTTATTTTCGGCTTGGATCTTCTGTTTTAACCCCCTATTTCATCTACTGTTACATATCTTAAATTAACGACGTATAATTATCAAAATGTAAAAATATATGCTAAACACCATAACATAACTACTTAACTTATTTAAAAAATGATATTAACTTAAGGAAACTAATTAAGATTTCAAAAGAATGGCTAAATACATGCTATTATAGCCGATTCCTTTTTTACTTTTCCTTAAAATCAAATAGTGGTAGGAAAAATTTAGATTGAAAAATAATATTTAAAAAAAAAAAAAAAATGAGTTGGGAATAATTATTTCACTTTATTTGAATATTTTTAATTTTATTATAATGTGATTTTAATTTATTATTATGCTTCATGTATGTGTTATAAGAGTTTCCTGTAATATTTTTCTTATTAAGTTTATTACTAGGTATAACACTTGAATTTTTAATATTTAATAAAAAAAATATTTTACTTTGATTAAATACACATATTTTATATTTATCTATGTACGTGCAAATTTGTAGGCAATTCCTTTAAAAAAATTATAATTTATTTTTGCAAATATTATTATTACATAAAATTTAAACTTTTTATTACAATATTAATTGAGTTTGTTAATCATTAATTGGTGCCATATGTGTTTATTTTTCTTATAAAATCTAGATGTTAAATAGATGTTGGCAAAAAAAAAATCTCACTTTTTTCGTTAAAAAAAAAACAAATCTACTTTTTGCTTGGATCTCCTTTTTGTTTGGGCCCGTTTTTAAAAAAATTTTGTTCACCGGGTGATTTATCTCTTCAAATTTAATTAAAATTGTCCTAAATTTGGAAACTAATTGTTTTTATCCCTCCAATGTGAATAGCTTACAATTACTGTTTTTTTTTCCGTCTTAACATATACAATAAAAAAACTATAAAAAGATTTGATTCTGGCCTTCATCATTCCCTTGGTCCTGGGGATGGATGGAGCCCGTAGTCCCGTGGAATTGAATTTGTCATATTTAATTTGGGATCATATATTTAAAAGAATTTGTTTTCTTAGATTAACATCATTCCTAAATAAGCTAAATGGTAATGTTATGGTGTTATGCATATATATGTACATTTTAATAATTGTACACGTGACCTTAATTTAAGGTATGTAACATTAGATGAAATATGGGGTTGGAACAGGGGATCCAACCCGCTTTATTTTATTAACGACATGTAGGAAATTCAAATTGAAAACTTAAAACATCAATTAAAATTGTTCGAAAATGTAAAGATATCCAAATCTTTTTCCCACTAAATTGGGACTAAATTATAAAAATCTAAATGGTACGTAATTAAAATGCTAATTTTAAAAATTTTATTCAAGAATCTTCTTTCCCATGATAAAATATACTACCAAATACTAAAAATGAACAAAAGAAAAGGAAAAGATATACGCCAGCTGCGTACTTGCAGTCAAACCAAACCCTCGACTGATTTAAGTTGAACCGCAGTAACAATCAATTAAATTTCCTCTCTGTATTCCCTCGTTTCCTATACGATTTTAATTAAATGTGCCCTTGAAATCTCTGCATCCTAAGAGTTAAGACACATTTCAAAGTTTCAATTTTTTTTTAAAATCGTTGTCGTTAGAATTTCTGTTTTGCCGACGGAGATTCCTCGATTGGCCTTCGATTTCCGGCTGTTCTACGCCAGTTGTCTTTGATATTAACTGGGTATGTTCCAATTTTGATTCTTTTTATGCTTTCCGTATATTTTCAGTTGAGTTCATTCAGTTTATGTTGATTGGGGATTGTTTAGAATTCGAAGTTTGTGGGTCTGTTTTCATTGCAATCTTTGTTGATGCTGTAATCTTGGGGTCTTGATTTCTTGTAATTTCCATACTATATTCGTTATGCATATATTGATTTGTGTGGTTAGTTCTGTGACTTAAATTGCACACCACGTGTTTTCGTTTTTTTTCCTGAATTAGAGACAATGTCGCAAGGCTATGCAATTGAGGTTTACTTTGATCCCGCACTCGAGAATCAGGTCCTAAAAGCATGGAATGTCTTGGCTCGACGCCAAATCAGCACTCAGCTGATTGAGATTGAATCTAGGCCTCACCTCACATTGTTCACAAGCCCTTTTGTTGATGTTGCTAAACTAGAGAATGCAGTTAGAAATTTTGCTGCAAAGCAAGAACCTTTACCTTTATCCTTGTCTTCAATTGGAAGCCTCCCAAGTGATAACAATCTCCTGTTTCTTGGCCTGACCCCATCTCTGTCTCTCCTTCAATTTCATTCGCAATTGTGTGATGCAATGAAGAAAGAAGGCATTGAGATAGGGGAGGAGCACCTCCCCGATACTTGGATTCCTTACTGTCCGGTGGCTGAAGAAGTTCCAAAGTCCCGTATGGCTGAGGCGTTTACTCTTTTGCGCGAATTGAAGCTGCCCGTTAGTGGATATGCAGTGGAGGGTTCGTTGGTTGAGTATCAACCCGTGCGTGAGCTCTTCTCTTTCAATCTTGGTATGCATCATATTAGTGAGATTTGAGGGTGTGCTTGTGTTTATGTTGAATTAGATTTTTGCTTTTATATGGTTGTTAAAACTGGTCGTGCAAGGATGGCCGGATAAGTGAAAGCATGTTCACTGCAGTTGCAGTTTCATGAACTTCGTTTCGTTGTAAAATATCGTGTCATTAGTCAATATCTGTCTCCTGCTTATGGGATCTGTTTTTAAGTCCCATTCTTGTGTTATTGGTGTATTTTCAATGCTTCAATATATGTACATGACTTAGTGCTTCATCTTGAGATATCTCATCTCTATGAATGTTATAGCTATTTAGATGGTGTTTGGAAAATCTACAAAGTGAGGCAGAATCAACTTTTTTTTTCCAGAAGCTACTCATACCTTTTGGAAAAAGTGATTCTGGAAGTTGTTAACCTGTGTTTGCAAACTCTATTTACAGCTTCTAGAAACCTTTTTTTTTTTTTTAAGTTGTGAGGAGCAGCTTTTGAGAACAACTTATTCTACCACATTTTTTAGAAGTTGCAGAAACACTTTTACATACCACTTAACTTGAGTTTCCCTTACTTTTATGAAACTACATGTATGCTTATTGATTACTGACATTTTCACCATTATCTTTGAGGTTACTACAATTTTCTTTATACTAATTGATGTTAGAGCAGGGGTTTTTATGTTCTTGTGGGACTATATTTCTTCTCACATTGGGATGAACATTGTCCATTGCCTTATGAATAGACATAGGTCTTCAAAATCTAGGAGATAAAAAAAACATAAAAAATGAAACAGCAAATCTCATCCTAATGGAACATCATAATCCACTCAATTCAAGAAATATCAAAAAAAAAAAAAATTCAGAATGAGCTCTTCTAAACCTAGGAGATAAACCACCAAAATATAATAGAAAATCTCATCTATGATCTTTACTATGACAAGGAAATGCTCCTCATAATCAACTCGAGCAGAAGCTCGTTCCATGTATCAACCGGGCCTGGCAAACACCAATGCACGCAATCACTATACCCCTTCATCCATGCTTTTCCCTGGTACACGCCAGGATGCCCGTCGGGCCTCATCAACATCATCTCCGTAACATCAACGACTTCAAACTTATTCCCAATCCCTGCTCCTGCATTCCTTGCGATCTCCATTTCTTCCACTTGAATATTTCTGAAACCCAAATCCCATACGTTGATCGCCTCTCCTTTCCCACTAGGTCGAGTCCTATTGCACGCACCACCTCTGTTCCATTCACCGTTCTCAAAATGGGCAGGGGAGTACGTCCTCAAAAACGTGAAAATCTTCCTGCAGTTCTTGCAGTCATTGACGGCCTTAAATGAAGTTCTAAAGGCCCTTCTCAAGGCCAGGCCCAGCCCGTGATCGGTCACATTCGGCTCCTGGGCGACAAGACCACCACCCTCGTATAAAATGTTCTGTCGGAAAAACCAGTGGACATCTGAGAAAACTGCGTAATCGAGCAATGGCAGCTTTTCGGACCAGTTGGTGTCGACTTTGTCGAGCTGCAAGCGGAAGTTGCCGGTGGCTGTGCCGTTGTCTGCTATCTCCGTGGCGGCGACGAGGAACTGTGACCAGAGTGTCATGACTGTGAAATTATGCTTCGGAAATTCCCATGTTGTGCTTGCTCTGTCTTCAACCTCTGTTTCTTTTGGCTTTTCTATTTGTTGTGGAGTTTCTATCTGCAAGATTCAATTCAATTTGATTCACACTTTACGAAATTAATAAATCTATACTTATAAGTGAAATAGACTAACCGATGAGAGGAGACAGAGAAGAGAATCCATTTGATTCCGGGCTAATGAATCCCCAATGAAAAGCCATTTTCTTGCCCTTTACATCACTAAGAAATCTTCGAGGATCGAAACGACGTAGTTCGCAGTTCCCGGGTTTCCATCTCCAGTTAAAAAAATCGACGTCCTTTCTGCCGTGCAAGAAACAGTTTCTGTTGTCGGGAATTGTCCTGCAGCTGTAATTTGTGTAAACAGGGCCTCTTAGGTCTGGAATCCATTGCCCCTGGAATAAGTTGCACGTTTCTCCCTCTTAACACAAGAGGACAGAGAAGTTAGAAAGATCAAGAAAATGAGGCAATGAGTGAAGTTGATTGAAATCGAAATCTACCTTTGCTGTTTTGATTGAATTGGGGGATGTTTGGGGTGTAATTAAAGGTCGTGTAATAGGAAATGAGGTGAAAACAGAAGAGAGATGTTATTGTAAAACATGTTATGTAGAAGACACGAGAATTAACTTTATTGGGTTTGGACTGCAAGCACAAGAATCCGTCTTCCTTGAAAACTGATGCTAACTGCATTTTTCTCCCTCTACGTTTGTGTGTCGGTAATTGAGGGAGAAAGGGAGGTAATTTAGTCGAACGAAATCATTGCTAATAAGTGGTCTTTTTTGTTAATGATTCCAACTTGATTCATGATACTATGCTTCACTTTTAGTATACAATCCTTCATTATCTTTTTACCATCACTGTATTACGAGTATGTTTTAAGTATACAATCATTAATAAAATAAAATAGAATAAAAGATATAGGTGATTTGATATTCATGCACCTCACAAAGTCCTGGATTTTATATCTTGTAAGGGGTGAAGGTTCTCCTATCATTAAAATGGAAATTAGAACTAAAAGGATAAAATTAATATTCTGATACAAAATGCATGTATGTGTTGTCACCATTATAATTTACCTGTTTTAACTATAGGAAAATTCATCTGTTTTCTATGTATTGAGATTTGAAATTGAAATGATAAAATCTAAATAATTAATAGAAACTTGTGACAAAAATGCGTGTCACGTGTATATAATTTAATCGAAAATTGTAACGTCAAACAAGTACTGTATTCAAGCCAATTAAATGTATTAGGTAGAACCGTAGTACGTGGATCTAAAAGTCGTACATTTTTTCCAACAAAACTAGAGATGGTCATTCAAAATTCGTATATTCAATATTTATTCAAAATTGATGATTGATCCATGTTCACATGCATGTGGAGTGTGGGCCCAAATTGGCAAAAAAGATTTTAATTACCGAAAAAGTAGTAATGGGATTGAAAACATGGCCCCCCATTACATAACTTTACTTTACAAGAAACCTTATTCCGACCTAGGGATGAAATTGGAATAAAACCCGAAATGATAAATCGAAATAATTTAAATGAAAAGGGTTTTCAACGTCAAACCTTACTATATTTTCTTGGGGCCAATTAATGGATTAGGTTTTAGAACCGTAGTACGTGGATATAAAAATATATATTAATTTTATATTTTTTATTAAATTAAATGTATTTTTGTATATTTATTTATTTTCAGTAATTATTTTAATTGTTTCTTTCTTTGATTTATCGGTCCATCGAATAAGTGTTTTATCTTAGATTGAGAAAGAAATTAGAATGAGTAGTGCCCATCAATGCATATAATTCAAAATAAATTTCAATTAATTCACCCAAATAATACAAATTCAAGTATTAATTGTATGAATTGGAGGATCCTTAAAATAATTGTATGAATTGGAGGTGGAGATAAATTATTTTTTTGCTTATTTATTTATTTTCATCTTTATTTATTTTTCTAAAATACTAACATATATATCTTTTTTAAAATAGATGGAATCTGAAGAAGTGAATACAAATTTAATTCAACTTATGTCCCCATTAAATAATCTTTTTGATGTGGGATTGATTAAAACTTTTGAATTTTGTGCTCTATGATATGAGATTGATTATGAAATTAGGTATTTTATTTGTTATAATTTGAATGATTCTAATTAATGTGTTATTTTTTAGGAATGATATGTATGAAGTTGGGATATGAATTAAAAAAATGTAGGAAAAAAAATAAAATTGGATCTGGTATATTAAACCCGCTGGTTCACGGATCGGGCGGGTTAAAATGGGTTTTAAAAACCAAGGGCGGGTTACGGGTTGGAAAAAAAAAAAAAAATTATACGGGTTCTAGCGGGTTTAAAAACCCGCCTGATTTCCCTATTCCGACCATGAATTATTGTAAGATGAGCGAAATGTAATACAACCAAATTATTATAGATTTTAAGATTTGAAAAAGGATATACGAATGACCACATTTTCTTAAATGATAAATTTTCTACATAATATTATTTTGCACAATAAACGAATTACTTAATTTAGTTTTATATTTGCAATTCCTTACCGAGCATTATCATTCCCAAAAAAATATAAAAATTCCATACCTCATTTTCACATCTCAATCTAAACCAACCAAAACCAAAAATTAAAATCACCGACAAACACTCGAAAATCTCAGCATTTTATTATAAATAAATCTCTAAAATAAAGCTCTTAGAGTGGATGAATTTTTGGTTCCATTTGACCTCATTTATTACTACTAGGTTCCAACTTTTTAAAACATTACTATAATATTCCAAAAGGTGGTTGGATTACATAAATCTGCTTAATGTCTTTATAATTATTTTTTTATCTTTTTCCTATTTTTTTACATCTTCAGATTTATTTATTCATATTTTTGTCAAAATTTTTTTTTTATTTATTATTCAAAATTTTTTATATGTATTGGCAATAATGCACGCAATTTTTATATTTTCATTTATTTAAAATAGGATGATGTTATGTATACACATTCAAAATTTCATATCTAAATCGATTAAATACCAAATTTTATATATTTAAAATAAAAAAAATTACATATCCTCATCGAAATCCTGAAGAAAAGGAACCTATTTTAAATTTTTTTTTTTCTTGCCTCTTGCACGAAATCGTCTTGGCATATGCATCGCCGAAACTTTACAGATCCATCTCCCATCTTCGTCTTCTTCCACCATCTTCAAATCTACATCATCAATATCTTCAAATCCATCTTCTTCCACCATATTTTTCCCCCAATTTCTTTGATCCTTCCTTTCCATTTCATTATTCCTTTCCCATGGCAGAATTTTAGCAAAAAACCATCAAATCATCATCACTCGCCAACACCTCAACCCAAAATCAGATGCATTCGAAAAATTCCAAAATAAAAATCTGCAGAACCCAAAAAAAAAACAGATTTAAATACCAAAATGGGAACAAATTTAAATACCAAAAACCTCAAAACTCAAATTTAATAGACAAAATTCAAAATACAAGGGTATTAATAAATTAATAAAAAAACAGGCGAATCGACAAACCCTACATAACATTGCTAAATAAATTCAATAAAGCAATCACCTGTGGATCGTGGACTCGATCGACGATGCAGGGGGAAACGAGGTGGAAAACTCCGGCGGTGCCCTTGACGGCGGCGACAATGGAGTCGTAAATGAGCAAATCGATTTGGAAAAGACGGAGGCGGGTTTGAGCGCCTTCCATGGCTTCCAAGTGCTTAGTCTCTTTCTCATCGTCTGCGAGCAGTGGAGAGGCGGATGGCGCCGCGGCGGGCCGTGGAGATGTCGACGGTGCCGGAAATTTCTCTGTCGTCGCCATCGACGCCTTTCCCTCGGTGCTACCTCTGTTTTTTCCTTCTCGGGCTTCAATTTCTGAAGCTGGGGGATTTGGATTTTGTAGATTTGGGGTTTGAATTTGGCTGATGGTGGGGGATTAGGATTTTGTAGATTGGGGTTTGAATTTGGCTGATGGTGGGGGATTAGGATTTTGTAGATTGGGGTTTGAATTTGAAATTTGGGATTGTGATTTTAGGAAGAAGACGTTTTTGAATTTGGGGATGTGGGTGGATTTGTGTGGGGATTTTGATTTGGAGGCAGAATATTAAAAGGAGTTTTTTTGAACTTTAAGGGTATATTAGATAATTTATTCTATTTTTGAACCTATTAGTAATATTAAAAATAGTTGGAATCTATTAGCAATATTATTGCCATTTTGGAACCTCATAGTAATTATCTCAAGTTCTTATACATTACAAGAAACATTTGTTCACTAAAAATAATTAATATTATAAACTGAAAACAACTAATTATGTTAAAAAAAATGTTACACAAGAATTTACCCATTATAAGACGTTAAAACTTTTAACATTTCACGTAATCAACTCTAGCAAAAGCTCGTTCCACGTATCGATCGGACCGGGCAGACACCAATGCACGCAATCACTATACCCCTTGGTCCACGTTTTATCCTGGTACACGCCGGGGTGCCCGTCGGGCCTCATCAGCATCATCTCTGTAACATCAACCACGGTAAACCTATCCCCCACCCTTTCCCTTCCTCCCTCGCCTTCTCCATTTCCTCCACTTGAATCCTTCTATAATCCAAATCGGGCCCGGCCCGATCCACCGCCTCCCTCCCAACGGGCCAAGTCCTATTACACGCGCCCCCACTGTCCCACGCGCCGTTCTCAAAATGTGGCGGGGAGTAGGTCCGCAACAACGTGAAAATCCCCCGCAGGTCTCGCACTCGTTGATGGCCTTCAGTGCGGCCCGGAACGCCTTCCGGATGGCCCGGCCCGGCCCGATGGATGTGAGGTTCGGGCCGTCGCAGTAAACGCAGCCGATGAGATTGCCGCCCTCGTATAAATAGTTTTGGCGGAAAAACCAGTTGCCGTCTGAGAAAACTGAGTAGTCGATCGACGGCAGCTTTTCCGACCAGTTGGGGTCGGGGGTGTCGAGGTGGAGGTGGAAGCCGCCGGTGGCTGTGCCGTTGACCACTACCTCCGTGGCGGCGACGAGGAATTGAGATGAGAGTAGCATTAGAGTGAAATTGTAGTTGGGATATTCTAATGTTGTGCTTTTCAGTCTTCCTTGAGCATCTGGCACTGTTAATTCTGTAGGCTTTTCTGTTGATTCTGGAGTTTCGATCTGCATAAAATGATCAATATAATTTTCATATGTTACGAAATTTATTGGACAAGGAATCAACTAATATAATGACAAGAAAGAAACCGAGGTTCATCTAAAGATACTTTTATGTCTAATTGGTGATTTTGCAACTAATACCTTTCTGTATGAATAGTGATACTTTCGGACGGAGACTATTCTATTGTTTTTCATTTCACGTCTGACATTCATGCTGTTGAGAAACAGTTTTCTCTCTGTAAACATACTCTACATTCATACACATGCATTTTTTAGATAATATTTGCTAAAATCCTTTGGTTTGTAATTATGTATATCTCATTATTTTGCAAAATTAGCATTTGATATGAATTATGATCGATAGAAGCAATACACATAAATTTTATTTTTAGCCCCCTCAATGAAATTACTCTAGCTCCGTCCTGCCTATATGCAACGCTCATATGATTCTCTTTGAATTGCAGCTAGTAACAGATTTATTTTAATTATTTAATTGTGCAATAGGTAACTAGAAATACATAAAACTCAATTAAAACTAATTAGAAATGTTTTTATAGTTTTGTGATGAAAGGGAGTAACCGTTGAGAGGAGGCATTGAAGCGATTCCATTTGTGAAAGCCATTTTCTTGCCCCTCACAGCATTAAGAAATCTTTCAGGATCGAAACGACGTAGTTCGCATTTCTCTGGCTTCCATCTCCACTCAAGAAAATCTCTGTCTTTTCTCCCTTGCAAGAAGCAATTTCTTGCAAGCGGAATCGACTTGCAGCTGTAATTTGTGTACATAGGGCTTGTCGAATCTCGTACCCATTGCCCCTGAAATAAGTTGCACGTTTCTCTCTCTGCACACAGAGGATACAGAAATTAAATTAAGAGTAGTTTGAAGTTGAAGAAATTAAATGGGATTTACAACATGATAGGGAGTATTCAATATTATAAATAGCACTAAAGAGCACAACCAACAAATAATTTGTTTATCATAAAACAACAAAAAAGTCAATTACTCGAATTTGAGCTCCGATCCAATGTCATTAATTACACATTAATTAGTAATATAACTGCATGTAGTCATGGATTCCAACATGTTCTGAAGAATTATATTGAAGACTTTGTGAATAAAATATTGCATTATCATGTTCAGCCATATTTAGAATAAATGGAGTATACTTATCAATTATCAACCAACTTTCTATGAGTTCTCATCTAATTTTCAGAAAAGGGGAAATGGGCTTCAAGTCCATTAGTGACCTATCTTAGCCATTGGACAACCATTATCTTATCACTTGGGCTTTGATTGGGAGCCATTTAGAAAGAAAAAAAGGTAATCAGATTTTCAATTGAAAAAATAAAATTAAAATCGAAATATTTCAAAAGTGAGACCTAATTGAAACTCAAATTATTTGCAATTCACATTTGTATAATCAAATCCTAATCAACTTTTCTTTTCCCCTCTAAAATCATTATCACTTTTAGCATTTCGATTTCAATTAGATGTGACAATTTCGGACAAGACACGAAAATTGTGAATTAGTGTTTACTCTTATAGTGAGCTTGAATTACAATGATTTTTTCAATTGATTATTCGCTCAAAATGTTTAGTCAACTGGCTACGCCTTCTATACTATTTGCGAAGTTACTATCGTTTCAAAATATAATAACAAACCCCAAACAAAAATTGCACATTCATAAAATTCTTCCTCCGAAGATTTCATTAGAAATAAAAATTTTGAAATTCAAACGCTTCGCGTAATCAACTCGAGCAGAACCTCATTCCATGTGTCGATCGGGCCGGGCATACACCAATGTATACAATCACTATACCCCTTCATCCATCTATTTCCCCCATACAGGCCCGGATGCCCATCGGGCCTCATTAACATCATCTCCGTAACATCAACCACTTCAAACCTATTCCCCCTCCCTCCTCCTTCCTTCCTCGCAATCTCCATTTCTTCCACTTGAATCCTTTTTGTAATCCAAATCGGGCCCAGCCCGATTCACCTCCTCCTTCCCGACGGGCCACCTCCGATTGCATTCCCCGCCGCTGTTCCACGCCCCGTTCTCAAAATGCGGGGGAGAGTACGTCCGCAACAGAGTGAAAATCCCCCTGCAGTTCTCGCACTTGTTCACGGCCTTAAACGCGGCCCGAAAAGCTCTAGCGATCGCCAGGCCCGGCCCGAAATCGGTAATGTTCGGGCCCTGGCAGTAAACGCACCCGATGAGATTCCCGCCCTCGTATAAATAGTTTGGGCGGAAAAACCAATGGGCGTCCGAGAAAATTGCGTAGTCAATCGACGGCAGCTTTTCCGACCAGGTGGCGTCGACTCTGTCGAGGTGCAGGTGGAAGCCGCCGGTGGCGGTGCCGTTGACTATTTCCTCTGTGACGTTGACCAGGAACTGCGACCAGAGTGCCATAAGCGTGAAATTGTGGTTTGGAAATTCCCATTTTGTGCTTATGAATCTTTCTTGGGTGTTATCTGCGTTTGTTGCATTTTGAACAGTTTGTAGTGGCTCCGGCGTTTCTACCTGCAGAAAGATCCAATTTTGAATTATGGGTTGTGCGTAATTTACTTTTTCAATTTGCATTTCAATCTCTAATTTCATGTTACGCGTAAAACAATGAAGTATCGGAACGAACCGTTGAGAGGAGACAGAGAAGCGATTCCATTTGATTCTGAGCTAATGAATCGCCGATGAAAGCCATTGTCTTGCCTTTAACAGCTTTAAGAAATCTTTGTGCGTCGAAACGACATAGTTCGCAATTGTCGGGCTTCCATTTCCAGTTAAGAAAATCGGTGTCGTTTCGGCCGTTCAAGAAACAGTTCCTTTTGAATGGAATAGTTTTGCAGGTGTAATTTGTGTACAAAGGGCCGCTTGTGGGGTCTTGAATCCATTTCCCCTGAAACAAGTCGCACGTTTCTGTCTCTGCATATATAGTGAAATTAAGTTCGAGAAATTTAATTAAGTAGTGTTGATGAAAATGTACCTTTTTTTATCTGAATGTAGGTGTTGATTTGATCGAATTCCTGTATGTTGGTGCTTCTGAAATACGAAAGGAGGTGAAAACAGAGGAGGGTGGTTATAGTTAGACATGTTAAGTGAAGGAAACGGCAAATTGGGAAACGATTTTGAATTTCTTCTGTGCATAGTGATGCTGATTTCATGTTTCTCTCTCTCTCTCTATGTGATTGTAGTTTCCAAGAGTATTTCTGTATTTGAGAGAGAGATCAAATGTTGGACATTTTCAACGGCATGAATTACGGAGAAGACCAATTGTTTCTTAGATTGTCTAGTTCGATCTCTACACTTCACAACTGGGATCTAGCTAATTCAATAATTTTCAATAATAGTTTTTGTGCGACTTGACTCACTAAAATTATGGGCTTATTTGCAAATTCTACTCATAGTTGGGGGTGTTTTAAAACACAATACAAACCTAGAAGCACTTATTTTTTGAAAAATTGTGTCTAACCGCTCTAAAAATAAGTGTTTTTAGGACACTTTGTAGTGTTTCAAAACAGATACTAAAAGTAATTTTCAGAAACTAAAGACGTGGGGTTACAACTTAAAAAAATAAGTGATTATGTTCCTCCAGAACACACCCCCTACATATCTTTTTCCTTTACAATTTTGATTTTCTCCTCTGCCCTCAAATTTGAATGCTTTTATGTAGTTTATGTTCCGTCATAATTCATTTTATTAAAAATGTCACTGTATATTGTATAAATGCACAAACACCACACAAAATCATTCTATTTTAAATAGGAGTACTTCATTATTGGTTATACAATAGTAAAAAATTATTATTGTTATGCATCATGTCGTGCAAATAAGTTATTGAGATATAGGAGATTTTATATTCACCGTGCTTAATAAGAGCACATGCCAGAAATAAGTCAAAAGCAAACTGCATTTGCATGCCAGTTCATGGATTAGGTAGACCTAAATAGCAACTAACATGTTTACTTATACTATAACTACATAATTTATTTATTTATTTACATTTTTTCTATTGCCATTCTTCCATGTTCTTGTGCAGCCAGTGCATTCACGATTGCAAGAGCATTACTCCTGAATTCCTGATTATTATAAAAACTTAGTGATGACCTTTTGACCTCCGCCGGCCACCTATCTCCGCCATTCCGCCACCTTCTGCCACCAAACTATCCCTATTTGACTTCACTATATATGGTCTCATCAAATCTGGAAGAGCAACTAATTTTCACTCTATTTCAATAAATTTGTTTCAGTATATATCATCACACTAATATATAGGACAATCACAATTTGTAAGTTATCAAGATTTGTGTACTATCGGACTTTGTCTTGTTGTGCATCCAGTAAGGCCCTGTTTGGTGCCATAGATTAATTGTCGTACGATATGGAGCGATACATTGTCGAGATGCGATTAGAGCAGTACCGATAACGTGGAAGTTGTTTGGTACAAAAGCTCACTGCGCACGATTGATATATTAAAAAGACAGTCACATGCTTTTTAAATGGCCAAATTACAGGATTGTCCTTGTCAAATTTTCAAATCCTCACCTTTGTCCTTTTAATTATTAATTTGAATATCAACCAGTATCTCACCATTAAAAAAAAAAAACCAACACCACTTTTGCTTTAATAGTGAACGAGAACCACACAAAAGCATATTACATTACATATTAAGATCCAAAATACGCCAAAAGAAAAGGCATTCAGTGGCTATTAAGATTCATTCAATGACAAGAAAATACAATACTCCATCCTAATGAAGAGAGTCCTAAGCGTTCACTATGCTCTGTCGTTTGATCAATAGTAGCTACGGAGTACACTGTCTTTCTCAGATATTTCAATACCGAGCTGACTGCACAGATCCACAATAGGATCCGATTGGCGTGCATATTTGTCTAGTCCCTTGAACTCGAATAAGTAGTGGCAGTCATTATAACATTAACGGTAAATACCTTCCTCCTGAAACCAAGCAAAATAATCTAAGTAGGAGTATATACAAATATCAAATCAAATTGTGAGCAGAGTGGGTTGATAGAATGAATACAACCTCATGTTCAAGATTGTAAGAGTGTACCTCTACAAGTTGACCCTTCCTGTTATGCATGCTATGGAAGGTGCATTGTACACCACATGTGCAGAACTCACACATCTGGTACAATTCAGCCATAAACTTCAGTTTGTAACAGATTCCCTGACCATCAGATCAGTAGGATCGTCAAAATACTAGACAACATATATTCTATCTTTTGCTTCATGACCTTAAAAATAATTTTATCCTCATCAGGTTCGCAACAGTCAGTGAAACGAAACCATGGCTCATGACCTGGATTAGTAGGTTTGTTTGAAGACCCATCCATTCTCCAAATAAAACGACAACAAACACAAAAAACCATGTAACAAACTGGAAAATTTGAAATAAGCTACAAACAAAAAAATACTTTAAAACAGGGATAGTGCAATGAATTAAATTGTGATAACAAATCATGTGGGTGTTGTTATAGTGCAGATACAACAAATTGAATCATATACAAGAAAAGTACATCAGTTCCTTTAAAAAAAAAACTAACAGACAATATACTATAATTTAACATTCTAGCAAAAACAACAACACTAACGTCTAGGTAATATTACATATTCTTACAAAAATATCAAAAAGTTGAATGCTTAGATCATCATAATGAGGGCAACTTCAGGCACTGTTAGAACAAGCACGATGATTTGCTCAGTTATTTTATACAGAATATCCAACATGATTCCAGTATCATGATTAGCATAATCAAAACACAATTTGGGATCACTAGAAGACTCAGTTGATGCATGGTTTTACAAGTAATAATCACCGATCATCAATAATATATCAACAATAAAATAGCTATAAACAAATCAATAACATAGTCGACTAATTGTTATAGTACAAGAAAGCCCAAAAACAATTATAGTACAATAAAGCCCTAATTTCAAGAACGACTAGCCGCATTATGGAACCCTAACTTCCGAGTTTCAATTCAACAAATAGACAAGAAGAATAAAACTGAAGAAGGGTTGAGTATGCTTAACTGGAAAACAATTCCGTCAATCGTATCGTTGGTCGAAGCCTGAGGAATATCCAACTCCCCTCAAAACGCCTCGTACAGATTATTCGAAAGACAGGGGTAGATCGGGAGTGAAAAATAAGAATTGTATAACGTTTTTATGTATACTCATATTAAAAAAATAGTCATTTGATATTTTAAACAATAAGGCCACGATTGAATGCTAATCTGGCGCACCAAACATTATTGTAACTAGAATCAACGTTAATGTGTACAAGCATTCCAATGCTTAACTAGTATAATAAACTTGAGGCTAAGTCTTGTATTCATACTTTTAAAAGATCGCGACATCATTTTTTTTTGATTGTCTTAAAAGATTTGCTTATTTATCTTTTTAATCACGTAATTTTTTCATACAAATTGCAAAATCTAGCCACTCTAACCATATGTATGCTTTCTCAGGTAAAATAAACACTAGGTCCAATTTCACATATGAAAATTTGCAATAGGGTCCGGTTATTCACACCCCCAACATTAGGAGATACACCCCCTTATTAATTCATCCACCCACTTTTTTAGATATTAATAAATATGCACCCCGTAAATTATCAAAATTACCCTTCTTTTCAATTTATTTCAAAAATATAAGCAAGTAATACACCCCCATCTCTTAGACGGAATTTTGCAGTTACAACCAACGACGTCAACAACGATGGTCATGAAGTCATTGGACAATGTTGACGCTAACAAATGTTAGTTTCATACTCTTACTATAACGTTTTTATAAAAACCGTGAGTTTTAGAAAATCGAGGTGAATGCTTATGCAATTCGTGAACATATTTGATGATTGTGCTTAGGATTTATGATGATAGTCTTTGTGCCTTTAGTTTTTTTTTGCAAAAAAGGATGTTAGTTGAAGAAATACATAAATACATAAAATTTTCAAATAAATTTCAAAATTATATCAAATTGCAAAAAAGTGGTATATTTTCAACAAATTTTTTTTAAAAAATGGGTAATATATACATAGAACAATACAAGTTTGAAATTGCTACAAAAAAAAAAAAATGGCAATATATACATAGAACAATACTAAACCTACAAAAATAAAGAACAAAGCAATGCTTATGTAAGAGACCTTGTATTTTTATCATATTTGCTAAAAAATATGAACTAAGACGTAGTGATGGTGCTATGGTAGTAGTGAAGCACCCGAGAATTACCAACTTCAGAAATTGTCCAATTTTTTTAAGAAATAAGAAATTGTTCATATTCACTAGAGGTGAGGTGAGTGTGTGAGGTATTAATTGTTTTGTTTTTTTAATCATTAAGGATATATAAGTCATTATAATAATAAAATAATAGAAATTTCTGGGGTGTGTATCTCCTAATGTTGGGGGTGTATATAACCCTTCACGGCCCACTTTAAATGGGCCTAGCCGCCTAGGTCGACCGCTGGATTTGGAATGAACTCCCATAAAATCATAACTTAATTAAATGACGATTTTTTTAAAAAGCGCTCTTTTTTAAGCCTGAAAGGCTGAAACTACATAAATATCTTGGAGACGAAGAGTCGCCACCAACAATCTTTATGCATGGACTCCATTGAAGACATATTCGGCACTTCTCTAAATTTAGAAGAAATCCACCTCAAAGAAGGTTATGATGAGGGTTACGCAGATGGCTTGATTTCAGGAAAAGAAGAAGGCCAACAAGTGGGCCTGAAATCCGGGTTCGAAGTTGGTGAGGAATTGGGGTTTTACAGAGGGTGCATCCATGTTTGGAATTCGGCGATTCGGGTCGACCCGAATTTTATTTCATCAAGAATCCAGAAGACAATCAAGCAGATGGATGATTTGCTTCAGAAGTACCCGATGCTCGAACCGGAAAACGAGTCCGTTTCCGATACGATGGATGCATTGAGGCTTAAATTTAGGGCAATTTGTGCTAGTTTGAATTTGAAATTGGAGTACAATGGTTATCCGAGGGCATCTGGGGCTGGAGATATTGAATTCTGATGTTTAATTGGTAAGTGAATTAGCTTAATTGGTTCTAGGGCTAGTGTGATTGTATTTCTTTCGCAAATGCACCTACACTGTTTGATATTTGTTCTGAGAGAGAAATTAGCTAAATTGATTCTAGGGCTAGTGTAATTGTATTTCTTTTGCAAATTTTTGGGCTTCTATAGTTGAGTCCAATTGTTGGATTTCTCCACTGGCATTGCAAAGTAGTATTAAAGTTTAGCCGTTAATGAAGGATTGCCAATTGTGCTAAATAACAATTATGAAATATTACAAGTGAAATCCATTTCCCTTTTTGAGCTTGCTTATTGATGATTTTAGAATACTGGGATAAATTTGATGAATTAATGCTGTTTACATTTTCATGCTAAAGTCATCCTCTGGTTTGTTCTACTGTAGTTATTCATAAACTTGTTATATGAGGAATTATTGAAGGTTGCAATCTTTTTTATTGTTACATATCATCATTCTGGCAACTTATCTTTTCTACTCGATTACTCGTGGAGGTAGTTGTAGAAACTATTATAAATACTGCATCCATGTTTCGTTGTTATGACTATCCTGTTGTTTTTTTTGCCTTCATAAGTCAGCACAGAATTTGTTCACAGTATATTTGACTTGGCTGGTATCGTGCTTTCAGAAATATAGTTGGCTTATGTCAATAACTGCATGATTTTTCTGATAAATTGTAGTTTTTCATATCTGTTACAATGTATTTTATCAATAGATTTAGACATGTAATCTAAGAGACCTGTACATATATTTCTGTTGCATAATCCTAGTTTTACTTTTACCTAATACTATGATACAATGTAAGTGGCCTTTATTTGATTGATGTTAGAACAGTCTTTTCACTTGAAGTCTATGTAACTGGAATCTATTTGAGTTATTGATATGTAAAAACTGTTGGGACAGGAATTCCGCAAAAAGACATAGAAAAAGTTGTGTTATTGATGTTAGCTTTAAGCATTTCTATCTTCAAGTTTCTTGTTTTTCCAAAATTTTCCATGTTGAAAATTTGTTTTAAAATTTATTCTCTCTTCTTACTTCATCTTTTTGATAATCTTTGATGCAGTCCTTTGGTGGTTGCCAGAGATTCAACAATCACGTAGGTTGGCCTTCTTTTCATCTCAATACAGGTCCGTTCTCATTGTATCTTTGATTGGCAGCATTGGTTATTGATGCCCTTAATTCATGGCTCCTAAAATTACACCATGTATGATATGATTCTGCCTCATTTTTTATGGCCTGAGCTTGGTCAAGAATCATATGTGCTTTACGTGTATTAATATGCATTATCACTTGTTTTACGATGATATTACAACTGTACATCCCCGGTCTGATGATGTGCATCCTAGGCTTGAAACAAAGTTATTCGCCCTGGAAAGTACATTTATGTTTGTGCTGTATTAATTTGTTCAAATTAATTGACAGTTCTGGCGCTCGAGTGTGTGTGTCCTACCTTTCTAAGGGGGTGTTTTTTTATGGATTTGAGGGGATTTTAAATCCTATAAGGTGGATTTGAAATAAAGTAAAATGTGTATTTGGATATTTTATATTTTTTAGAGTTTGGATTTATTTAATAGAATATGTTTTTAAAAAGTATGTGATAGATGATTCACCGTGGATTCAAAATTGTGTGTAATACTATAGTAACTATAATTTTACAATGAAATGTCAAAATAATTCTTAAATATCGAGCCAAACAAGTTGAGTTCGAGCTAGATTTGTTAGTAAACCAAACAGTTCATGAGCTTGGCTCGTTTATTTGTTTAAACAAGCTGACTTTGAATTTTCACAAGTCGAGTCGAGCTATTGAACTACCCGGTTTGAAGAACAGCTCTTTTAACTCTAGTATACAACAGCACTGCTATACATGCGCAAAAATGAAATTGTGTAAGTTTTTTTTTTTTTTTCAATTTCTTATCCTAATTTGGAATTTACCAACTGCCGTGAAAAGCTCTGCAAATAAGTAGATAATTCTAAATTCTTTCTAAAAATCAAGAATGTTTTAACTTGTGTGTCAACGTGTCAAGAATCAGAACAAATCTATAATCATATCGTAATAACCCAAGATTTTTATTGATTAAGGTTTTACGCTAAATGTGTGTTTTGTGGGCCCTCTTCCACGTTATGAGTGGGCCCATATTTAAATGCCAATTCTTTGACAATAACAGTACCTGGATATCTGTACTAATTTCCATAGGCCCATCATGTTTGATGTTAAAACTTTTAAACCTCTCCAAGTGTGCGGATATGCATGCTATGTACAGGCATATTTGTAGCCACTTTAGCATATGCTCCAGGATAATCATAATAATAATACAATTATACAAAAAAGATTCGAATCACAGTTTCAAAGCCAACTCACGATAGCTTAACTCCAAAAGAATTAAATTATTTGTCACAAAATAGTCAACCAATGAATTAAGAACTCTTCTTATGTGTAAATTTGCACAGATATAAAATTTGTGCAAATGAATTCACATTCAATTAAATTGTCATTAGTTTTAAATTTGTCTATCTTGAAACTGTTTGCACGCTGCAAATTTGCTCAAGAAATTTACAAATGGGTGCAATTGTGAGACTGTATATTACTTCGCATTTGGAAAGTTACTAACTATAGTATATTTTTGTTGAAGCATGTATCAACATTTTAGCGACCAAACAATCACATCATAACATATATGTCAAGGGATCCGAGAAATAATGAAAAGATGTTAGGTTGATCATTTCATTCCCAATTTTTATACACACTAGAATATATCATGAAAAAAAAATTGTAGAACAATCTCATATTAATATATGATGATCATATAGTTTCTAATATAACATTATATAAAATAAAATATGATTTCATAAGAGAGAAGTGGATTGTTGCCAAACAGTCGAGATTCATAATTATTAGTGTGTGATTTGGGGATGCCCCTGAAATATAGTCTGCTAATTACGGGGAAAAATAAATACTAAAAATTAAAAAAAAGCAGTTGCACTTGCATGTGGAGCAGATGCTGTAATGAGGTGATGCTCCCGCTAATCAACCAAACAACGTGGGTATTAATGGGCTGTGCTTTCTTGCATGAATATCTGTATCATTGCTTGTATGCCTAAATAATTAATTCTAATTGTTCTACTATTTTTTATATATGAGAATATATATAAGTTCCCATTATTGGATTCTTATTATTTAAAGGAATAATAACGTAAATTATTGGTACAGCGAAGACACAGAGTTGGTCATCACATGGTGTTGTGAAGGTCACATGTAGCCTTCTTTTGTAATTTAGTAACTTTTATTAAAAAAAAAGAAAAAAGAACTTGTTGAAACTATATATATGTGTGTGTGTGAGTTGTCGTAATAAATAATAATAAAGTGTCTCTCAGTTTTATTTTAATAGAAGTGTTTAGTGCATGCCCTCCTTTGATTGTAAATAAATATTACTTTTTGAAAAAGACTTTTTTAACTCTAAATTAGCACAAAAAATAATTAATGGATTGGCTAATAACAAGCTAATATTTTTTAATGGATCAATCAATACATTTTAAAAATACACACCAAATACATTGTGCAACTTAATGTGTACAATTTTTTTCATAGTGACTAAGTCATTAAGTTAATAAACTTTGAATTGTTTTACAATATATCGTGATGGCCAAATTTCTGTGGCAATTTGGCTCTGTGTGACTTGTCTCATTTGGAAAGGGAGAAATATCATGATCTTTGAGGAGGCTGTTTTCTCTTTCGAGAAGGTGATCGAGGAGTTGAAGACTAAACTATGGAGTTAGTTTGAGATCAATAATATTCTTAATTCTATTTTTTTCTTTTAGTGATTTGCTTGCAAATCCTTGTAGCAAAAAAAGAAGTTCCGCTTCTGAAGCGGCCCCCCATCCCCCAAACCCAGAATATAGTGGAATTGGAAATCATGGTTCTCGTTTAGAATTAGGTGGGAGGATCAAGATTGTCATTCCCACCCACATATGAGCTATCCCCACATTGGAGGGATAAAACTCTCACATATGTACAATTGCCGGGGACTCGATCCTATCGTTCTCAGAAGAATCTTCCCACCCATAACCAACCGAGATATTTCCCCATGTTTTGTTCCTAAACTAGTGTTAGGTTGTTGATGATGTAAATATACTGCTGTAATTTATGTTTGTACTTCTTTTATGCCCATTAATAAAGTTGATTTTACCGATAAAAAAAAATATATGGTGATTGCCAAGTTCAGTTACGTGTGAAATTGATGTCACTTTTCAAATTTTATCATGAATAGATCTTTATGAAAACTTATTTACCAGTGAAATTGGTTTTTTTTTTACACATATCTTTTAAGAATATAAATCACACTCTTTTTTGTAATATAAGTCACAGCTTATCACTTTTATTAATTTTGATATAATATAAATCACACTCTTCACTTTAATATATATATTTTATAAGAAAACGTCATTTATATATATATATTTAAGAATAAAATCACACTCTTTAACCAATTTTACCGTAAAATTTGTTCACATTATACTTTGTCTTTTATCATATATTACACTCATTTACATGTATGATGTATCAGTACTCTAATATATATTGTTTGTTATCAATATACGGTACATCTAAATTGTTCACGGAATAAATATAAAATGGAGCACAAAAATTATTATAGTCACCCGATATCATTCTATTAAAACTCACTATTTTTAATTTATCAATGGACTACGTGTAGTTTGCTTATGTGGCCGGCGATTCACAATAAAATTTGCCTTAGTCTTAAACTCTTTTCTTATTCCATAAATTTTAAAATTCCAAATTATTTTTCTCTAAGATTTAATAAGTTGATATTTTTCGACAAGAAAATATTTGTAATATGTTTTTCTCTAAGAATTATGGTGATCTTGACTAGGGTATGGTTCAGACCGGCCCCTACCCTACTTTAATAAAAATATTTGTATTTTTAGTATATGTCTAAATACTAAATTGAGCTTGAACTGTAGAACTCTACCCCACTTCAATAACAACATTTGTATTTTAGTGTATATATAAATAGTATCTTGAGCTTGAACTGTACAAGGAACTCAGAGTGTATATCAAAACTAATACATGCAATATGTTATGCATTTGTAATTTATATTAGTTGATGTTCTTATAAAATTAAAATCGAAAAGTACTTATCCAAATGTTTAAGTTTAAGATAATGCTGGTGAAGAGTTGATAAGTTGGTGGGGTCAGATGGGTCCTGGTGCATTGCTTGGTTGATTGGGTGCATCACTATATAGCCTCCATAACTATGCCACTTTTAATTTTCTACTTTATATTTTCTCAAATTATTAGTATTTCCTTAAAAGAAAAGGAAAAAGAAAAAGTAATCACATTGTTTAACGTACTTACAATTTTAAGGATAGTTTTTAAAATACCATAAAATGTAAACAAAATCGAGCAAACTACGCCCAGTACTTCGTGTATTCATAGTGTATTTTAGAACCGTGCAACATGTTATATTAAAAAATGCAATTTGTTTATACTAAATCGTGCAATTATTTTTTCATATTAATAGTTACACAGTTCAATGTAAATAAATTGTACTTTTCAGTATAAATAATTGCATGATTCTAAAATACATTATGAGTTCACGATGCACCTGAACGCATATAAGACTTAACCTTTTTATTGTACTCTGAAAACCACGAGTTAGAATGACATTTGAGAGAATAATTAACTAAATCTTATCGAGTAAATAAATTAACTATATATATTAAATTTAAGGCGAAATCTTGTATGCATCTAGTTACATCGTGCATTTATAGTTCATTTTATAATCATGCAACTTATTATACTGAAAGTTGTAATTTGCTTACACTGAATCATGCAACTAACTATTAATTTAGAAACGTAATTGCATGATTTAGTGTTAACAAGTTGCATCTTTCAATATAATAAATTGCATGATTTTAAAATGCACTATAAATGCACGGTGCACTTGAATGCACATGAGATCTGTTGGGGAACGTTTTGCCCGGATCTATTCGAGTTGTAATTTAAATACAAATTTAAATAATCAATTATTATTAGCATGAATTAGTCCTATTAATTCAAATAACAATTATCAACAACAAACATGCGTACAATTAATTTCACGTAAAGTCCTACACATGCAGAATCTAAAAGTTTACGCGAAACGTACCTCTTGAAGAGACAACCGTTGAGACGATGTATCAACCCAAATATTTTCTCAAGTATATCCCAAGTCCTTGCTCGTTATCCGGTGGAAGATACTCACGAACAATTTTAAACAAAGGAATAAAGAAAAAATTATTGCACCACCTTTGTGAATTTCTAATTTTTTCAAGACTAGAATTGTGATGGGGATGAAAAAATCATCCCCTATTTATAACATGAGGGGGGGGACAAAAATTTGGACCTTTTTGGGAATATGGAAATTTCTTTATATCTTTCCCAAGATACAATCTTGAATATATCTTACATATTCTAATTTCTATAAATATCTTCCCACAAAATCTTCCTTTATTTTATTGCCCTCTTTTTCGAAAATTTCCCCAAGAAAAGACCAAGTCAAAGATTCTTGAATATATGAGATAATCTTGTATTCCAAGAATGGTTAGGTCTTGTATGCACTCAGGTGCACCGTGCACTCATAGTGCATTTTAGAAGCGTGCAATTTGTTATGTTGAAAAGTGCAACAAGAATTTTAATCACATTTTCACTAATTGGACTTATAATGGGCTACTTGAGGGGTCTTTAGGAGAATTAAGATTGGACCTCCTGATGGGCTCTGAATTTCAATATTGAGCTACAATATTATTCAGTACATTAATATTAATTTACTCCACTATAAAATTAATATTGCACTATCCATCTTAACACATATTACGACAATATGACTCCCGGTTATTATTTCCCGTGTTTAATTAAGATTATTTAGTCCATTAATTAATTAAGTCACTGAAAAGCTTTATATTAATTAATATCTTTTTCCTTGGAGTAAAGACAGCTCAACATTATTATTCATACCGAAACTTAATCCACTTGCAAGATTTGTATGATAAAACTTCTGAACCCATCAAGGGGACAAATCAAACAAAAACTTTTCTTGCACATGTTTCTATGTATTAAATCTTAGCAATTGTCATGTAATTAATAATATTGTCCAAAATACAAATCGCTCTCTGATTCTAAACCCAACATAGATCAAAACAATAAATATTAATCACACACAATCCTATTTAAGTGACAGAGATTAAGAAATCAACAACCACTGAGGTCTAATTCTTCATCCCATATGTCAGTATGGAAGAATTTATCCTCTCTGTAGATCCGCTTCAGCGCATCACAATGCACTAGTGCAATCTCTTAGTCAAAACAGACCAATCTGAGCTTTCCATATCAATCTCTACCAATGGAGTGTTCAATTTCATCTAGATTGTGAAGATATACTTATTTACAATGGACTGTTAATGTGATCTTCTGTGATCGGGTATCACCACATTAACTACAATGTAATATGTACTAATATTGAACGGTTTGCAATAAATAAATAACATTCATTCATATTTAAAGCAACAACGATAAAAGATTTATATTCAGTAAATAAAAGTACATTAATCTGTTATACAAAGTAAAAACATACTTTTACGTATAACCCCAACAATCACCTTAAATTTAAATAAATGTTTAACATCAAACAGTATACTCCCTCCATTACATTAATCGTCATCTTAGAAGATTCATATATAGGAGTATCAAATAAAAAGAACATGACATATTAACCATTAATAACTCTTACTATCTCTATTTAAAGTTGTGAGGGAAAAAATGTATTCTTCATTTAATAAGAGATATCCCTCCGTCTCAAGATAATGTGTAAATTTTTATTTTACTTTTTTATCCGTCCCATAATTATATTCACACCCCAAAAATAAAAAATTCTGCATACTCTTCATCCTCAAAATATTCTTAATATTACACAAAATATTATTACTTTTGATCCCACATATACCTACAATTCAACTCCTTTTTTTGTTTTACACATAAAAATTTACAAAATTACTTCTCAAAATTCTACTCATTGTTATATTTTTTTAATCTTTATGCTCATTTTTTGGTGCATATTATTTCGGGACGGATGAAGTATTTTAGGAATATATTATGGTAAAATATTTAAAATAACATTAATTAATTAGAGACAAAATTTAACATACAAAACTATGATTAATATCTTCTTTTTTTTAAAAGGAAACTATGATTAATATCGAAAGGATGGAGTATAATAATTGGCGAGATCTTTTGTTTAGTTTATTTAATCATTAAAAGAAAAATGTACGTATCTAATTTATCGCATATACGAAATCAACAATGCATCTTGTAGGGTAGGTGGTGTATCAGAGATCAAGTGTACTAATGAGTATTATAGAATATAAGTATTAATTATTTATAATTCAATGTCAATTATGATAGAAAAATACATATTATTAAAAGGTCTAATTATGGGTATCCGTTATTTTTCTGTTAAGTTTTATGGAGGACGTCCTCATGTGTGAGACCAAACCCTATTTCAATATTTAAACCTTATTTTAGTTTAAAATATAATTCGGATAAAATAATAATTGAGCTTGCATAGGTCATATATGATATATTCATTTCGTCCATTAATAATTTGTACTTTTTTTTTATTCGGACGTTTTACAATAACTTGCACACTCCAAAAATTAAAACCCTCTATAAATTGCATTCTCACAATATTCACAATTTTGAATAAAATGTCATTACTTTTGGTCCACATCAATACATAATTCAACTAATTTCTTTACTTTATACATAAATATTTATAAAATTACTCTCAAACCTCTACTTATTAGTAAATTTTCTTATTTTATTTGTCCACCACATAGTGCAAGTTGTTCCAAAACGGAAGGAGTACGTAATAAGAACTCATTTCATACATGAATTGCGTCATGCAATTTTTTTATAAAACAAAATGTGTATCCGTTATTCAAGTGACATTGCACCTACATGTCGAAAACAATCCATTTCAGAAAGTGATCAAAATGATTGTTACAAGTCTGTATACATCATTGAATTATTGATATATATGTATCTCAAAATCGAATTAATTGAAATCTGAGATTTGAATTCACACTTAATTAATTCTTAATTTAAGTCAAAAAAATATGTATGATTCATAGTTAAAAACTAAATAATTTTATATAATTAGTGGTCAACTAAAAGTTTAAATTAATCTGGCCGCTCGCCGGCTTATTCATATAAAATTTTACTATTATTAGTGGATCTAAATGTATATTTTGTGACACGTGCAGTGTAAGTACCTAATCATGGCGTAAACGGTGCATAAAAAAAATAAATTAAAGGTCAAACATAGGCTTCTTAAATTCTTAATCTGTGTACTGAATTCAGTTGATCATATTATTCTTGAAACTACGTAATACATTACACCCTTCCATGTCTATTTTGATCAGCTGTCCTTTTTTAATGAAATAATTTATATTTTTATATGGGTCGTTTGCAATTTATTTATGACAAAGTCTAGTATGAAAATTTTTATACATGAAAAAACTTTCATTTACAACTAAATTATGTAATTGGTGAAAGTAAGACAAAATTGAGTGGTTCATGGTTCACTTGGCCCAAGTGGTTCATGGTTCACCCTGGCCGAACATGTCATAATCACTACAAAAAGACGGGGTTTAACGACGATTTTAGCGACGGAAAAAATCGTCGCTAACGACATTAGCGACGGTTTTGGCGACGGAAAAAAATCCGACGTTGAATCGAGTGTCGCTAACCGTAGCGACGGTTTTTTGTGACCGTCACTGATTAGCGACGATTTTTTTTTAATATTTTTTATTTTTTTTTATTAAATTCGTCGCTAAAGCGTGAATTTACGAAAAAAAAAAAAAGCCTCAAGGTGGTTCGAACCCGAGGCCAGGGGGCGTCCGGGTGGGCACCGAACCACCCGAACCACGGACCATGTCGAACCCAACCACTAAGCATATCATATATAAGACAACAAGCCTCCCAATTAAATGAGGCAAATTTTCGCTCCCAAGGGGGACCGAACACGGGACCTATGGGCGCCTGACGAGGATCAAACCGATCGGGCACTTGTTTTCTTGCGTTTACTTAATTAAATTAATTTTATATGTCCTAAAAATCATTTTTTTTTTTTAAAATCATTTATTTCAATTATCTAATTTAATGATTTAACCACATTTTAATATAATAAATTTTATTTTTTATTTATTTATAAATTTAAATTAAATTGTATTATTTTAAAATTTATTTATTTATTTATTTTTAATTCATTTTTTTCACACTTTGTTTTTTATTTTTTTATTTCATTTATTTAATTTAACTATCTAATAATCTTTAAAATACTAATTATATATATTTTTTATATTATAAATTATAAATAAATAATTATATTCTTTTAAAATTGTATATGTCCTAAAAATTTTTTTTTTTAAACAAATACTACTATCTATTTAAAAAAGTACTACTTTCAATTTAAACAAGTAATAATTTCTATTTAAGCAAGTACTACTTTTCATTTAAACAAGTAATACTTTTAATTTAAACAAATAATATTTTTCATTTACCAAAGTACTACTTTTCTATTTAAACAAGTACTACTTTTCTATTTAAACAAATAATATTTTTTCTATTTAAACAAGTGCTACTTTTCATTTAAACAAGTACTACTTTTCTATTTAAACAACTACTACTTTTCATTTAAACAAGTATTACTTTTCATTTTAACAAGTACTACTTTTCATTTAAACAAGTAATACAATTCATTTAAATATATAAGACCTTTCATTTAAACAAGTATTACTTTTCATTTAAACAAGTACTACTTCTCTATTTAAACAAGTACTACTTTTCTATTTAAACAAGTAATACTTTTAATTTAACAAGTAATACTTTTCATTTAAACAAGTACTACTTTTCTATTTAAAAAAGTATTACTTTATTTAAACAAGTAATACTTTTCTATTTAAACAAGTAATACTTTTAATTTAACAAGTAATACTTTTCATTTAAACAAGTACTACTTTTCTATTTAAACAAGTATTACTTTTTATTTAAACAAGTACTACTTTTCTATTTAAACAAGTACTACTTTTTTATTTAAACAAGTAATACTTTTAATTTAACAAGTAATACTTTTCATTTAAACAAGTATTGCTTTTCTATTTAAACAAGTATTACTTTCTATTTAAACAAGTACTACTTTTCATTTAAACAAGTAATACTTTTCTATTTAAACAAGTACTAATTTTCTATTTAAACAAGTAATATTTTTCTATTTAAACAAGTACTACTTTTCTATTTAAACAACCTACTACTTTTCTATTTAAACAAGTAATACTTTTTATTTAACAAGTAATACTTTTCATTAAAACAAGTAATACCTTTCATTTATACAAGTCAAGTAATACCTTTCATTTATACAAGTAATACTTTCTATTATTTAAACAATACTTTTAATTTAACCAAGTATTACTTTTCATTTAACCAAGTACTACTTTTCTATTTAAACAAGTAATATTTTTCTATTTAAACAAGTAATACTTTTCTATTTAAACAAGTAATATTTTTCATTTAAACAAGTACTACTTTTCATTTAACAAGTAATATTTTTCATTTAAACAAGTAATACCTTTCATTTAAACAAGTAATACTTTCTATTATTTTAATAAGTAATACTTTTAATTTAAACAAGTAATACTTTTCTATTTAAACAAGTACTACTTTTCTATTTAAACAAGTAATACTTTGCATTTAAACAAGTATTACTTTTCATTTAAAAAGTACTACTTTTCATTTTAACAAGTACTACTTTTCATTTAAAAAAGTAATACCTTTCATTTAAACAAATAATACTTTTCATTTAAACAAGTACTACTTTTCATTTAAACAAGTACTACTTTTCTATTTAAACAAGTAATACTTTTCTATTTAAACAAGTAATACATTTAATTTAAACAAGTAATACTTTTCATTTAAACAACTACTACTTTTCTATTTAAACAACTACTACCTTTCTATTTAAACAAGTAATACCTTTCATTTAACAAGTAATACTTTTTATTTAAACAAGTAATACCTTTCATTTAAACAAGTAATACTTTTTTATTATTTAAACAATACTTTTAATTTAAACAAGTAATACTTTTTATTTAACCAAGTACTACTTTACAATTTAAACAAGTACTATTTTTCTATTTAAATATTTTTCTATTTAAAAAACTACTAATGTTTTTCTATTTAAACAAGTCTACTTTACACAATTTTTTTTAATTTTATATTTAAACTCAAGTTATCATTATACTTTACTCACATTTAATTATGTTATTCATAAATGGACTTAATTTTTTCGTAAAAAACATGTAAAAACCCTCTCGTTTTTTGGGGAATATTTTTTTTCTATTTAAACAAGTACTTATTTAAAATGGTACTATTTTTCTATTTAAACAAGTACTACTTTTCTATTTAAACTTAAGTAATATTTTTTTCATTTAACAAGTAATACTTTCATTTAAATAAGTACTATTTTTCTATTTAAACAAGTACTACTTTTAGTCAATATATATATATAGATATACTATGAATTAAATTTTATACCGTAAACTCCTCAAAATAGATCTGACTACGGTCAGGTGGAACTCTTCTCCAAGTGATTATAAATTAAATATACGGTAAGGTGCATTAACAACAATGAAAAAATCTTGTATAATCCTGAAACATAAAAAAAAAAAAAACATAATTAATATAATTTTTTTTTTTTTAAAAAAAAAACGTCACTAAAAAAACCGTCGCTAAAGGGATTAGTCCAAAATGTCGCTAAAATCTTAGCTAAAACCGTCGTTATTTGCGACGGTTCTCTAGACCGTCGCTAAAATTGTTGACTTTGACCATTTGGCCGTAACTGTCGTAAAGACAGTTTTTGTAACCGTCGCTAATTTCTGTCGGTAAAACACACGTTTTTTATAGTGAATTTAGGGTTAATTATTTAGTGTTTAGGGTGTAGATGATTGATTTAGGACAATTTTATAGATTTTCATACATGAAATTTTTCACACTAGACCTACTCTTTGTTTATGTGAAAACGAACTGTCTTCGATGTGTACTTTATTTTCTCAATGTGTATTTATGGGAGGAAATATCATTTTTTAGTTTTGTAACTTTTTATTTTTTCAATTTTAGTTTTGAATGTGTCAATTTTAATTTTCTTTAGTTGAAAATTTTGAAATATCGCTGGATTTTAGTCGGAATAAGCATGTGCACCATTACGTGACACTTTTAAATTGATTTTTTTTTATTTTCAGCGACCTACACAGTGGAGTGTCATGTAACAAAAAAAAAGATCAATTTTGAAAGTGTTATGTGAGGTGCATATGATTATTACAATGAGATTTTAATTTTTTTTTTTTACAAAAATGGCTGAAATTACAAGATAAAAAATTACATGACACAAAATGACAAGATAAAAAATGATACTTTCTCTATTTTCGTATACGCAGTTGCAATTTATGGACTCTTAGTTTTTTATTTTTTTTAAAGCCATCTTTATCTACATTTTCTTAAAAAAAATAAAAAAATTGCCCAACTTTTGACAATTCTTACACGCAAATATATCTCGGGACTGTGTGTTCGTTTGAACAATTTAATTCTCTTGTTTGTTGATGTATAATATACTCCATAATCATCATTGCTCCGCATTTTCCAATTCATTAAAAATTTGAAATTTATTAGACAACTTTATCGATTTTTTGAATGATAATAATTTATTAATTTGTGCAATATTACCCCTATTGATGTATATAGAGTTGAATTTTAGTATAAATAACTTTTACTATATAAAATGATAAGTATACTAAAAATAATTTATGTTGGGGTTGTTTTCTTAAGGATCGCAATACTCCGTACTAAAATTACAAATAAAAAGACATACTTAAATTGGAGAATATAATGAAATTTCGATGTTCTTACGTTATTGGGAGGTGATAAATTTTGATCTGGTCATGTTATAGGGTGGGTCTCATGCCGTATGACCCTAAACTGCATGTTTCATAAATAAGATTTAAGTCGTCTGTTATAAGAAAATAGAAACGCCAGAACTATTTCAAATAGAAGATCTGTATGCCTCATATTAACAACAGCATTTTTTTTTTAATAAGTTCTGACTTTTCAACATAAAAAAAAGACGCTTCTAAAATCTATTTAATACATCTGTGATCCGAATCCAAGATATAAAGACTAACCCATGTTATATTCACAGAGAATAATTGCAGCTGTCACATATAAGCTTGTCATTTTACTCAACCAAAACACATGTGAGAGAAAACAACAAAAAGTTGATTTAACAATAGAAGGTTCAAACTCATCTTCGTGGCTGCTTCCAGATCACCATATTGCATCCCATAATTGTTTATTTTGTTATAATTAATCTTTTTCCTTTCCCAATTTAAATATACTTGGAAGAAATGATATGTGCATTTCATATGTACTATTTTATAGTTACACTATATATATATACACTAGTTCGTATACCCGCGTATTACGTGGGATTGAAATAATTTTGATGTTATAAAAAAATTTCTAATGTTTTCATTTATCTATTATGGAAAATTTCACAATTCGAAAATACAATTTTTTTTTTCTATTCTGAATGACAAATATTTCTTATTAAAAGAATTTGAAAAATCTAGTTGTTGGAAGGATTTTAAAAAGTTACAATTAATCACTTAATCATAACTACGCAAGATTTGATAAATACTTTTCTTCAAACAAATATTTATTATACAAAATCTCTAGAAAATCTAATTTTTTTAACAATTTTAAAGTGTTAAAACTAATCATATCTATGCAAGAAAGATTTGATATATAACTTTATCTTTGAAAAATCTAATTGTTTTACTAATTAATTGGTATATAAACATAAAAATCATATCCTCATGCAAAATTGATGTACTTGAGATTTTTAATTTATGATTTACTGATTATGGGGAAAATTGTAAAATTATTTCAATATTATAAACATAAAATATTATAACATATTTAACGTTACGGTAGATGAATATACATATATAAGTAAACAGCTACTTGAGAGTGTGCTGTCCCCTATGGATGTCGATCGTATCACTCGAACACCCCTTACGCCGAGTGGGGTGGAAGATACAGTGATCTGACATTGGTCCCGGGATAGGATGTACTCAGTGAAAACTGGTTATAATATAGTGTCACGTCTTTGTCACAATCAAAACCTGGAATCTCCAGGAAATTGGCGAATGCTATGGAAATTGGCGGTACCTCCTAAAGTGAAGGACTTCCTGTGGAGATCGTGCAGAGACTGCCTTCCGACGAAGGTAAATTTATACCAAAAGCGCTAAGTGAATAACAAGACATGTGTTCTATGCGGTTATGTAGAGGAAACTATGTGACACATATTTGTTGATTGCCCGTTTGCACGGGCATGCTGGAACTTATTAGGTTATTTGAACCAGTTGGAGGGCTACATTCTGAATGTTGATGGTTTCAGCGACTTGATCTTCAATTTTCTGAGCTCTGATCTTCATTCTATGGTGGAAAGTATTGCGACGCTGCTATGGCAGGTTTGGAAGCAGCGTAACAACAAAGTTTGGACGGGTTCGTGCCTTTCTCCAGCTGAAACTGTGCATTTGTCAGATGTTGCTCTTCATGAGTGGAGGGCTGCTCGGTCATCCCGATCAATGGATGTGGCAACACCTCAGATGAACACAATCCCAGTCTGTCGAGCATGGCATCTCCCGACTTATGGTACACTTAAACTGAATGTGGATGCCGCATTTTTCGATGATACTAATCAAACGGGTATCGGTATGATTATACGTGATGATTTCGGATCTTTTATTTTATCAAGAACGAGACTACTCGAGGGTTATCCTGGGTTCAGGCGTTGGGGTTGGAGGAGGTAAGTGTTGAAGGAGATTCGAAGTTGGTAGTCGATGCGATTGCCTCGTCAAAGGTGTCGTTGTCAGTTTTTGGGGATGTGAGATCATGCGAGAATATACTACTTAATAATCCTTCCTATAGTGTTGTCTTCGTTAGAAGGGAGGCCAATCTTTTGGCCCACGAGTTTGCTAGGAATTCCCGGTCGTTTGGGAGTTCTTTTTGTTGGTTAGACCCTCCGGAGTTTGTGGATGGGCTACCGACCATTGTCTGTTCCTGCAATAATACGAGCTAAACATTTTTGCGCTAAAAAAAAACAGTATATATAAATCGTTCTATAAAAAATATCGAGATAAAGTTATTTTTATTTTCACATTTTTTTATTTATCTATGTAAGTTGTAGAACGAAAATCGAGATTTAAAAGTTCATAGAAAAAAATTCGTAAGTGTGTAATACAGGACAAAAATCAAAATTATAAATATAATATAAAAAAAAAGAAAAAAATAACAACGTTATCTTTATGTGATTTTACACGTTTTGTTTATTCTCTCATTCTCCATTAATTTCTTCTTCTTAAGAATCTTTAGGAAATCTTTTGAGATAATTCACAAAGTCTGTGTAAATCATCCCAAATCTATATGTGCATCCATCAACCCATTCGAAATTGTCAGATAAAAAATATTGTCGAGATGATCTCGGTAATAATTCACCCTCATCTTGTCTCTACAGTCTACATGCTTCATTAGCAGTAAGCTTGACATTCATCAAATCAGCAACCCCTAATCTACATGTATCAGAGAGTTTTACTTGTCGTTTTTGTAATTGTATGTGCAATTTACGTATTTCAAGAGCTTGTGAATTCCCCAGGTTACTATGTTCAGCCACTTAGCATCAGACTGGATATCACACTACAAAAAATACGGGGTTTAACGACGATTTTAGCGATGTAAAAACCGTCGCTAACGACATTAGCGACAGTTTTGACGACGGAAAAAAATTTGACGTTGAATCGAGGGTCGCTAACCGTAGCGACGGTTTTTTGTGACCGTCGCTGATTATTATTATTTTTTAAAATATTTTTTTAAATAATTTTTAAATTTTTTTTTTATTAAATTTGTCGCTAAAGCGTGAATTTACGGGAAAAAAATGGCTCACGGTGGTTCGAACCCGAGCCCAGGGGGCGTCCGGGTGGACACCGAACCACCCGAACCACGGACCATGTCGAACCCAACCACCAAGCATATCATATATAAGTCACCAAGCCTCCCAATTAAATGACGCAAATTTTTCCTCCCAAGGGGGACCTAACACGGGACCTGTGGGCGCCTGAGCGGGGATCAAACCGCTCAGACACTTGTTTTCTTGCGTTTACTTAATGAAATTAATTATATATATCCTAAAAATCATTTTTTTTTCATTTTTTTTTTAAATCATTTATTTCAATTATCTAATTTAATGATTTAACCACATTTTAATATAATAATTTTTATTTTTTATTTATTTATAAATTTAAATTAAATTGTATTATATTAAAATATATTTATTTATTTTTAATTCGTTTTTTTCACACTTTTTTTAAATTTTTTTTATTTCATTTATTTAATTTAACTATCTAACAATCTTTAAAATACTAATTATATATATTTTTTAAATTATAAATTATAAATAAATGATTATATTCTTTTAAAATTGTATATGTCCTAAAAATTCATTTTTTTAAACAAATACTACTATCTATTTAAAAAAGTACCACTTTCTATTTAAACAAGTAATACTTTCTATTTAAACAAGTACTACTTTTCATTTAAACAAGCAATATTTTCTATTTAACAAGTAATACTTTTAATTTAAACAAATAATGTTTTTCATTTACTAAGTACTACTTTTCTATTTAAACAAGTAATACTTTTAATTTAAACAAATAATGTTATTCATTTAATAAGTACTACTTTTTTATTTAAACAAATACTACTTTTCTATTTAAACAAGTAATACTTTTCTATTTAAACAAGTACTACTTTTCATTTAAACAGGTACTACTTTTCTATTTAAACAACTACTAATTTTTATTTAAACAAGTGATACTTTCTATTTAAACAAGTACTACTTTTCATTTAAACAAGTATTACTTTTCATTTTAACAAGTACTACTTCTCATTTAAACAAGTAATACATTTCATTTAAATATATAATACCTTTCATTTAAACAAGTATTATTTTTCATTTAAACAAGTACTACTTTTGTATTTAAACAAGTACTATTTTTCTATTTAAACAAGTAGTACTTTTAATTTAACAAGTAATACTTTTCATTTAAACAAGTACTACTTTTCTATTTAAAAAAGTATTACTTTCTATTTAAACAGGTAATACTTTTCTATTTAAACAAGTACTACTTTTCTATTTAAACAAGTAATATTTTTAATTTAACAAGTAATACTTTTCATTTAAACAAGTACTACTTTTCTATTTAAACAAGTATTACTTTTCATTTAAACAAGTACTACTTTTCTATTTAAACATGTACTACTTTTTTATTTAAACAAGTAATACTTTTCATTTAAACAAGTACTACTTTTCTATTTAAAAAAGTATTACTTTCTATTTAAAAAAGTACTACTTTTCATTTAAACAAGTAATATTTTTCTATTTAAACGAGTACTACTTTTCTATTTAAACAACTACTACTTTTCTATTTAAATAAGTAATACTTTTTATTTAACAAGTAATACTTTTCATTAAAATAAGTAATACCTTTCATTTAAACAAGTAATACTTTCTAATATTTAAACAATACTTTTAATTTAACCAAGTACTACTTTTCATTTAACCAAGTACTACTTTTCTATTTAAACAAGTACTACTTTTCATTTAACAAGTAATATTTTTCATTTAAACAAGTAATACCTTTCATTTAAACAAGTAATACTTTCTATTATTTAAATAAGTAATACTTTTAATTTAAACAAGTAATACTTTTCTATTTAAACAAGTACTACTTTTCGATTTAAACAAGTAATACTTTGCATTTAAACAAGTATTACTTTTCATTTAAAAAAGTACTACTTTTCATTTTAACAAGTACTACTTTTCATTTAAACAAGTAATACCTTTCATTTAAACAAATAATCTTTTTCATTTAAAGATTTACTACTTTTCATTTAAACAAGTACTATTTTTCTATTTAAACAAGTAATACTTTTCTATTTAAACAAGTAATACTTTTCATTTAAACAAGTACTACTTTTCATTTAAACAAGTACTACTTTTCTATTTAAACAACTACTACCTTTCGATTTAAACAAGTAATACTTTTTATTTAACAAGTAATACTTTTCATTTAAACAAGTAATACCTTTCATTTAAACAAGTAATACTTTCTATTATTTAAACAATACTTTTAATTTAAACAAGTAATACTTTTTATTTAACCAAGTACTACTTTTCTATTTAAACAAGTACTACTTTTCTATTTAAACAAATACTATTTTTCTATTTAAACAAGTACTACTTTTCATTTAAACAAGTACTACTTTTCTATTTAAACAAATACTACTTTTCTATTTAAACTTAAGTAATATTTTTTTTCATTTAACAAGTAATACTTTCATTTAAATAAGTACTAATTTTCTATTTAAACAAGTACTACTTTTAATCAATATATATATATTTAAATATACTATGAATTAAATTTTATACCGTAAACTCCTCTATATAGATCTGACTACGGTCAGGTGGAACTCTTCTCCAAGTGACTATAAATTAAATATACGGTAAGGTGCGTTAACAAAAAATAAAAAATCTTGTATAATCCTGAAACATAAAAAAAAACATAATTAATATTTAAATTAAAAAAAAATTAAATAATAAAAAAAAACCCTTGCTAAATCCGTCGCAAAAACCGTCGCTAAAGGGATTAATCCAAAACATCGCTAAAACCGTAGCTAAAACCGTCGCTATTTGCGACGGTTCTCTAGACCGTCGCTAAAATTATTGACTTTGACCATTTGACTGTAACCGTCGTAAAAATTGTCGCTATTTGTGACGGTTTTTTTAACCGTCGCTAATTTCCGTCGGTAAAACGCGCGATTTTTGTAGTGTCAGATGAGAAAAGAAATTAATAAGAAATATTCAAACATATCAATTTAGTTAATTATATGTAACATGAATTTAATAAATATGCTTACACGCACATGATTCACTGCAATAAACATTCACAACTCATATTACTTATCTCAATACTTCATGCAATATAAAATAATAAAATCAGATTAAATATACAAAATAAAATCAAATTAAAAAATTTATAAAAGTAGAAACAAATTCATAACTGAAATTATTTATCTCAATACTCTCTGCAAAATATACAAAACGTGAATATTAATCGTTATGAAGAAATTTAAAAAAAAAAAACTCATCCACAACTAATTTAACACTCAAATTACTAACCTGCAATATAAAAAAAAGAAAAAAAATCCATGTAATATAAAAATAACTGCACAATTGTAATTAACATTCGTAGCGAATTCATATATTAAATTGCTTACCTTAATATTCCCTACAATATATACAAAACATGAATATTAATCACTATGAACAAATTAGAAGAAACTTGTCCACAACTAATGCAACACTGAGGGGGTGCTTGGTTTGTCATGAGGAATGTGGAAATGAATGGTAATGATAGCAATAAGGAATGGAATGAATATGTTCCATATAATTGTATTGTTTGATTAATAATGAGGAATGACTATCATAACTATTGATTTTATTTGGTTTGTTCAATTTTTTTAGGAATGGAATCAAGTTTGAGTTCTTTTTTTCTTTTATTTTTTTATAATGGACATTACATTTGTTGATTTTTAATCTAAATAAAAAAAAATATATGATTAAATAATTTTTTAAGAGAAAAATAGAAAATTAATTTAATTGTGTATTTAAGTATGGGAATGATACTCATACCACTCAAAAACCTAAGAAAATGAGGATTCCTTGGTTTTGAGGTATCAAAGTGTAAAGTTGGGAATGATACCCATGCACCAAACACCAATTTTCCATTCCTTTCCCATGCCTTACCTCCATACCCCCAAACCAAACATCCCCTCAATTACTTGCCTCAATACAGCGTGCAATATGAAAAAATGAAAAAAAACTCTCTGCAATATACAAAATAATTGCATAATTACAATAAATATAACCAATTCATAACTCAAATTACTTACCTCAATATTTCATACAATATAAAAAAATAAAATCAAATTAAATATACAACGCAAAATTTGATTTTGTTTGCTCAGATAAATCTTCTCAAATATATTACTTTCAATGTCATCAGATTTTTTAGATTGTGAACCTTGCAAATGAGCTTCTCTCTACACTTCCTCAACGAACAATCTCTCCTCCAACCAACAGTAGTTTCTTCATAAAAAGCTCTCATGCCAAGAAGGGTAATGCAAGCAGCCCTGGCAAGCCGGATGAATCAAAATATATAATGATAATTTGGTTGAATTGAGTTTTACGCAGACTGACGTGATTTCATCACATAAATGAATCAGGTTTACTAATATATAATATTAAGATGATATCATGATGTATCATATATATGAAATTTATTTTTGAACTCTTTTGTCACACATATTTCTATCCCATTAACTGTATTATTGGATACGACATCACATCTAGGACAAGTACAATACATTTTAACTAAAACTATGTACTTATTTAACGGAAAATAAAAGGTTTTACTCATATGAACAATGACTTATTTAACAATTATTATTGATGATGATATTATTTTCTTAATAAGGGAAAATTCATTAATAATGAATGAGTTGGGTATGAGGAGTACCCATTACAAATAATTATAACCAAAAGTTATCATATATACAGCGAATCATAAAACATAAAACACTTATTTATAAATTATAATACTAAGAAATAAAATCCTAACTTAAGTCACAAGAACTATAATTACAAACATGATAAATATATCAATATAAATTTTTGAGATTCAATAATAGAAAATATAGTTAATACTAGTAAATATTAAATATTGTAAAATATTCTCCATCAATATACATGATGGTCCCACGGAAATTTTATTTGGAAAAGGATTTTTTCCTTTTACACGCTTACTTCCCTTTTGTTACCTACTTATATAAGCTATAGAAGTCGCCAATGTTTTAATGTGGTAAAAGTCATGATTAATAAATATCCAAACACGGTGAGTATGAATTGCTTTAATGTGAAAAAAAAAAAAAAAGAGTCATGATTGCTTGAATAATCCATGGCACGATTAGAGTTCAAAAGGCAAATGATGAAGTCAAATAGAATTAAATATCCAAACACGGTGAGTAATAAGAATATGAATGTATCTAAGGATGAGATTTTTTACGGAGGTTTCGGCGATATTTCTAGGTTTTTAGGAAGTATGAATTAGAGTAATTGTAGCTTTTTTTAAGAATATTTTAAAAATATATAAGATTTTGGATATCATATCACTAAAAAAAAATAAAACACAAAATATAAATAGTTTCGTCGTTAAATAATAAAAATTACCTACAATTTATCTATAATTTTCTCTAATCATAAATGTATGTATATTCATTTTTCAAGATATCTACAAAACAAATTCTCTGCGAAAATATAATTTATATATAATATATTAATAATTTATATGTAATATATTAATAGGCAATTAATTCCTGTGGAAATTGCATTAAAATTTTGAATATTAATTTTTCTGTGAAATTTGTTCATAGTATAAAGATGGTGTAGGTAATATGGTTCAATATAAATAAGTAATATTGTTTGGTGAAAATCATTAATATTGATCAAATAATATATTGCTTAGTGAAAACATAGAATACAAGAAATATTGTTTAGTGAAAATCATGGATGTAAAAGTCGGCCTAGGTGGCCGCCGGCCGATCCAGTTTTGACAAAATCAGTGTGAAAATCGTTTGTGCTGCTAAGCGGTGCCTAAGTGGGTCAAGACGGCGTCTAGACGGCAAAAAATTGTCCGTCTAGCAATTTTCGACTTCTGCGCTCTTTGTGAAAATATGTAACACTTTTCAATAAAATAGATGATGCGTCAAAAAATAATAATTTCATATTATGAATATATTTTGACAAATCTAAACTTAGAAATATAGATTTTTTTTTACCTTTTATAATCAAAATACATTTATAGGTTGAGACAAGATAATATAACACGGTCATTTATGAAAATCTAATTTTTTTAAAATTTCCTCTTTCAAATTCATGTAAAAAGATTTATCTTAACCTGAGATGTTATTATTTCCGCCCCATACTCAATTTTTTTTTTCATTTTGATCGGTCTCATACTTATTTTCCTCTTTTATAAATAAAAATAAAATAATATTGTTCTTTATAATTTTATTCTCTTAACATTTCAAAAATTATATGTCCTATCATTATTTTAATAATAAAGTGATACCATCAATTAAAAACCACTTTATCCCTAAATACTAATAAATCTAACTTTTATATTTAATACTGTGCAATAGTAAATGACCAATCTAGCGCCGGACGGATGGAGTATTAGATAACAAAACTTGAAATCTCATTTTTTTAATTTAGATAATATATATGACATAAATTTAAACATTAAACATTTAAAATTGAATTGTCCTATAGTCGATAAGATACATGACATTTTGACCCATCTCAAAATTTTATGAATATATTTGTTTTCAGGAATTAAATTTTTTATAATCCTGTAACTTTGTATCGTTTTGAAATTAATCCCGATTGTTTGGACTTTTTTATTTTGATCCTGTAAGTTTCTTAAAATTTTGAAATTGATCATTTTCACCTGCTGCAGCAGGTTACCAAACAGATAAACACCACATATATAATTATTTTATTTTTCTCTTTAATTTCGAAGCGTCACTTGAACTTTTTTAATCCTAATAATTTTGGACGAGTTTTAGGTCGGGTTTAAAACCACTTGTATATTAAAAGACAAAGCGAATCAGGTCGATTTACTGGGTTTAAACTGACCAAAATATAAAAAAATTAAATCAATAAACGCAGAAAACCACTCTCCCTTCCTAAAAAAGTACGAAAAAAAAAAAAACACAAAATTATTTGGATTAAAAAAAAAAAATTAAGTGACATTTCAAATTAACTAAAAAAATAAAATAATTACATAAAAGACGATTCATTGTTTGGTAACTCACAATAAAGGTTAAAATAACCAATTTCAAAATTTTTGATAACTTACCGGACTAAAATAAAAAAGTCAAAACAATTTAGATCAATTTTAAAACGAAGCAAAATTACGACTACAAAAAATTTAAAAATTTATTTTCACAAGGTAGGTGGATAATAGACAAGTCCCTTTTACCAATCATAACCACCAACAATCTTTTTTAAAAAAGTAATAAGTAATTTTAAAAAATAACAAATCCCCCGTTTCTCTCTATTATTATATGAGGGGGGATTACAGGTCAGCAGACAGGACGTGAATGAAACTTGTCAACTTGGTAGGAAGATTTATAATCGCTAATTTCGGGTGTAATTAGTTGTCATTAACCGCGTGTTAATTGACACCGACACCGACACTTGGGGGTGGTGAATCTTGTGAATTTATTCTTTTTAGCGGCAAGTATATGAAATTGGAAAAGATTGGTTGCAAATGATGCAAGAAAGCACACACTTTGACTGTGGGCCTGAAATTGATTGAATTCTTCCAAATTCAAGAATTGGATTATATATATCGAGTTCATATTTAGCACGATTTTTTTAATTCAAGCCACATCTGCCTCACCACTGACAACAGAACCTGTAATTTGCATTCCTCTCTTTATTAGTTCACAAAAGCATATTCCCTTTTTTTCTCTTTCTCTCTCTCCCCTGTTTCTCTCTCTTGATTGGTTGATTGCAGGCTGATAACTGAATTTCTGGAGCCTGTGCCATTCTGTTTGAGATCCAGATTTTGGTGAACGATTTATATATACATATATTTATACATATTTATGTGTTGCTATTATGTTATGTCAGAGTACAACAACATTGCTTTTTCCTCTGTTTTGTGTAACTAGAAAATGATGGCTTGAAAAGGTTTTTTTGAAGTCAAATCCTTGTTTCTTTCTCCAAGATTTCCATCTGGGGTGCATTTGATCATCTCTTTTTGTCGGAAATTTTCAATTTTTATTCAATGGCACCAAACAGTGTGGTGGTGACACTTGAGAAACCAGAGGGAATTTCTTTGATTGAGTTGAGCGAGCAAGGTGTTCGATCAAAGTTCACAGAGAAGCAAAAAGCTTCAACTCCGAAGCAATTCACTTGGTTTCTTCTCCTGAAAGCACACAGAGTGTTGGCCTGCATTCCATGGCTAGCAATGTATCTCTCCACGCTTTCCGGGTCGATCAAGAAACGAATTTCTTCGTCGGATCCGAACGAGGAGGATCCGATCCACAAGGGGAGGAGATTGTACATATTTATCAAAGTGTTTCTTGGTGTTTTAGTAATTGCTTTGGTGATTGAGATCTTTGCTTATTACAATGAATGGGATTTGAGCTTGATGAATCCGTGGGAAGTCCCGAATCTCTTGCAGTGGTGTTACATGTCTTGGTTGAACTTTAGAGTTGAATATCTTGCCCCCATGATGGTCACACTTTCGAAGTCTTGTATCGTGCTTTTTATGGTTCAATCTTTGGATCGCCTTGTGCAATGCTTGGGGTGGTTTTGGATTAAATTCAAGAAAATTAAGCCTGTTGTGAAGGAGCCTTATGACATTGCAGACGGATCGAGTTATCCTATGGTTCTTATTCAGATTCCCATGTGCAATGAGAAAGAGGTAATTGAAAATTTCTCAGAAACAGAGGAGTTGTATTATATCTGTTTTGTGTTGTCTATAGATTAGTTATAATCATGAATCCCTTTTTGATCAGACATGGATCTTGGATCATTCAATGATTGCTTACTTTTTTAATTCTACTTTCATCATGTCATATGTACTAATTTGATGCTACACTTTATTAAATTGAAGGTGTATGAGCAATCAATTGCTACTGCTTGTCAGCTAGATTGGCCTAAAGACCGATTTATGGTTCAAATTTTGGATGATTCGGACGACGAACTGTTACAGCATTTGATCAGAGACGAAGTCGTGTCTTGGAAAGAGAAAGGGGTGAACATAGTGTATAGGCATCGGTTCATCAGAACTGGTTATAAAGCAGGGAACCTTAAATCTGCCATGGCTTGTGACTATGTCAATGACTATGAATTCGTCACGATTTTTGATGCAGATTTCCAACCTAATCCTGATTTCCTTAAACTAACGGTACCCCATTTCAAGGTAAACGATCCACAAATCTCCAATCTGATTAATGTGTTCATTAGTACAACATCATTGTGATTTTGTTCCCAAGCTTTCATAAGAATTTTCGGCCCATTACAGGGAAATCCCGACTTAGGACTTGTCCAAGCGCGTTGGTCATTTGTGAACAAGGATGAGAATTTACTTACAAGACTTCAGAACATCAATCTGTGCTTCCATTTTGAGGTAGAGCAGCAAGTAAATGGACATTTCTTGAACTTTTTCGGGTTCAATGGCACTGCTGGTGTGTGGAGGATACAAGCCTTGGAGGAATCCGGTGGATGGCTCGAAAGGACAACTGTTGAGGACATGGATATAGCTGTTCGGGCCCATTTAAACGGGTGGAAATTCATCTTTGTGAACGATGTTAGAGTTAATTGTGAGTTACCAGAGTCGTACGAAGCTTATAAGAAGCAACAACACCGTTGGCATTCTGGCCCCATGCAGCTATTCAGGCTTTGCCTCCCAGCAGTCTTAAAAGCCAAGGTACATCACCTGTATATGTACCAATACTGTTCAATGAAAATAACTAATACTGTTCAGTAAAAACAACTAATACCTTTTAGTAAAACAACTAATACCATTTGAAAATGCACTTTAGTTGGATGGTGCATAGAAGTATTTTCCATGTATTTTTCATTAAACTGAAAACCAGAAAGACTGAGAGTCTGACTTCATGTTTTGTGTTGTTGCAGATATCAGTTTGGAAGAAGGCAAACTTGATATTCTTGTTCTTTCTTTTAAGGAAACTTATACTTCCCTTATACTCATTTACACTCTTTTGCATCATACTCCCATTGACTATGTTCATACCAGAGGCTGAGTTACCAGGGTGGTTGATTTGCTACGTCCCGATTACCATGTCCATTCTTAACATCTTACCAGCACCAAAATCTTTCCCTTTTCTAATGCCATACCTACTCTTCGAGAACACCATGTCTGTTACAAAGTTCAACGCGATGATTTCAGGTTTGTTTCAGCTCGGAAGCTCTTACGAATGGGTGGTGACCAAGAAAACCGGGAGGGCATCAGAATCCGACTTGGTCAGCCTAGCTGAGAGGGAATCGAAAACTCTGAACGAGGAGAAGATTCAGAGACGGCTCTCTGAATCGGGCCTTGAAATGCTCGAGAAAATGAGCGAGCAGAAGACGCCTGTCGTGAAGAAGAAGAAAAACAATATTTATCGAAAAGAACTTGCACTTGCTTTTCTTCTGCTAACTGCAGCTACAAGGAGTTTGTTATCGGCACAAGGGATCCATTTCTACTACTTGCTGTTTCAGGGAATGTCGTTTTTAGTGGTGGGATTAGATTTGATCGGAGAACAGATGAGCTGAGATGAAGATGGTGGTGGTATTTTCTTTTTTACTTATTATGTGTTTGAATGTGTTTATATACAGTAAAAGAGCTGATGATTTCCAGTTCTTATAGGAATGTAAGATTTCTTCTGGTATGAACTGGTTTTCATGCACACTTCACACACTAAAACCTGAGAGGTAGCAGAAATAGATTTGATTCTTTTAATTGTATAATTATTACAAAGACTACCAGTGTTTGAAATTATTTATATACTATGAATATAAATGACTTATTTTTGGTTCTGAATTGGGATCTTGAAATGTTTGTTGTACCAAGATTTCTTTACTTCTTTCACTTCTTTCTTCATCTGTGAGCTTAAGCCTTTCTTGATCTCGTATTTCTTTTTACCATGCCCATCATGTGATGATAGTATATTATAGTTTTCATGTATATTGTTCTAGTTTTGGGTGCTTCCCTAATATCTCAGTATGATCATTTCCAAGTATAGTGAGTGAACCCGTTCACGGTGAACCTTGTTTTTATAATATCACTGTTATGTACAAAAAATATAATTGTTATGTGATAATTTTTTGTGCATAATAGTTGATAGAATTCATATATAGACCTGGTTCACAGGAGCGTTACTCGAAAATGTATTAGCAAAACAGGGGAAGCCATTTTCATTTTCTTCACATTCTACCCTACTAATTCGTAATAGTGGCAAGTAAGGGGTCGATCCACAGGGAACGTAGAATAATTGTTATGCTAATTGTATGAATTTATAGGGACAATCAAGGAAATGGGGGTTTTGGAATTGGATTTCTATAACTAAAACGTAAAGAAATAAATTACTATGAAACTAAAAATTAATTAAATAAGAAAATTCAATAATAAAAAAAATATTTCAATTCATAGTTCATTCATCCCCAAAACTTTTAATGATGTTAATCGACATCGACGCTTACTCTATTTATCTCTAGGATTAATGCCCTCGGATCAAAACGCTTCGATTTTTTGGTCCTTATCCCTTTAATTATATCTAATTGAAAAGACGCCTTCAAAAAAATTTTCTAACTAAGATTCTAGGTTGGCCCATACGATTTAACCCAGTTAAAAGCGTTAAACCCTGGATATGAGAAAGAAACAAATTCCCAAGACACTTAAGCGCGACCGTAGAAACTTGATTTAAATCACCCTAGCAAAATATTAGTTGCTACCAATTGCCATAAATCTGCAACAATTACGGATTACAAATTCTATTTAACTAGCGACATACAAGAATTATCTAACCTAGGTGATCAATCTAAATTAAATACTCAAGTATGTTGAAAGTTTAAATAGATGAAATAAATAATCCTGAGATAAATATTATAAACGTCTCAAATCAATTAACAAACATTAAAGTACGAGTTCAGAAATCCCTGGAATTGAAATAAAAATACTAGGAATTACATTTTTTGTAGTCCTGTAACTTTGCTTCATTTTGAAATTGGTCCCGTACGTTTTGACTTTTTGATTTTGGTCCTGTAAGTTTTTAAAAAATTTGAAATTGGTCATATACGTTTCTAAAAATTTTAAAATTAGTCCTTTTCACCTTTCTTCTAACAGTTCTACCAAAGCGATGAATCGCTATATATATAATTATTTTGTTATTCCCTTTAATTTCGAAGCGTCACTTGAATTTTTTTAATTATAATAATCTTAGCCAAATTTTTGATCGGGTTTAAAAACAATTTGTACATTAAAAGACAAAGTAAATCAGACCAGTTTATTGGGTCTAAACTGACCAAAAAAAAAATCAAAATACGCAGAAAATCACTATTCATGTCTAAAAAAACACGCAAAAAATCCCAACATAAAATTATTAGGATTAAAAAAGTTTAGGTGGTGTTTTGAAATAAAAATAAAAATAAAAATAAAATAATTACATAGATGGTTGTTATTTGACTGGTGACCTGCTATAGAATGTGAAAGGACCAATTTCAAAAAATTTAAAAACTTACGGGACCAAAATCAAAAAGTCAAAACATACGGGACCAATTTCAAAACGATGCAAACTTACAGGACTATAAAAAACTTAATCCCAAAATACTAAATAAATATAAAAGCAGGCATCTTCCCCAAAGTTGTTGCGTGCGCCTCCACCCTCATGCTTCTCAGAAAATTAATTACTCCTATCCCGAATGTGGCCTCCCTCTTTATACTTAGTGATATGCACTGCCAATCTCCCCATGCCCTGGATGTTAATAAATCTTTCCTAATCTTCCAATATTGAATGGGCTTTCTAGAACAATCCCCCATGAGACGCCTAATCCTCTTGACCATATTTCAACAAACAAATCTTCCGCCAAATTTCCAAGATACATCCCAACCTTCTCAATTATATCTTGCACGTGTAAGTCATTTCTTTTTCTTCAACACTTGGGCTTTAGCAACACAACTTTAGCCCAATAACCTTAACTCTTGCACGGGCTTTTTACTCCACAATAATATTCCCCAAGAAACATCTAAATACACTAAAAAAAAACAATAATCGATCAAGTGCGGAATAATACCATCAAAACTCACATAAGTAATTAATTATGTCATCTTAATACAAACGAGCCCAATAAATTGCACTCTAATCTATTAAAAATATGCATAATTTACTACTTACCAAATACCACCACACTTAAATTTTTACTTGTCCTCAAGTAAAACAACACCAAGAGAGTAATAATGGAGAAGCTAAGAGATTCACGCAGGTCCTTCATACACACCGAATATGACACTAAAGCAAAGTAGCAACTCATGAAATCCCGGACTAAATTCAATGCAATTAGAACTCGTGAATTTTTTAAGATTTTCACTCAAGTTCCCAAAATCATTTACGATAGATCCTCAACTCATTGACTCGTTACGCCCCTTACCATACTTCGAACCCCTTACTATACACTTCATCTAAAATAGGTGGCTTCACCAAACTCTACATCCTAGTGTACCCCTTATCTCCCTTTTTTTTTTCTAAGGTCTGCAGCACCACTCTACTTGTCGGGTTTTAGTTCTAATTGTATCCGACTTTGACAAGTTCGAACCCCCGAAAGTAGGCAGCTGTCTCAGCACCTTTTTTTTTTCCCAAATGCAAAACCGCAACTTCACTCCATCGTTAGGTTTTAGCTCGAATTCATTCTTTCTTTCTTTTTTTTGAGCCCCTAAAAATGGGCAGCTGTACCGGCTCTTTTTTTCACAATTCTTCGACTAAACTCCATTTTCTCCAAATCATCTTTTTTTTTTCCAACCTTAAGGGGTACACCACGAATGCATTATTTATCTAAGTTACCTAATTAGACTACTTCAATTACAAGGGATCAAAGCACAACTTAGGACCACAACTCATCAATTCATCTATTACTATCATAAACTCAAACAGACTCTCTCATGAAACCTTCATCTACTCACAACATCCGCATGCACCAACAAAGTAAATTTAACCAGAAACTTTGACTCATCATTGCGACTTAACTTCTCCATGCACAACCAAATATATATCAATGCCTCTCCCCCTACACTTAATACGTTGCTTGTCCACAAGCAACAAAAAACAAATATGCACAAGGAAAAAAAGACAAGATAAGGAAGAGTATCACCGGATAAACTGGAGAGTGTAAGAGCTACTAGTAATCCAAAATTCTCAATCACTAGAAGCATTGGAGAGCCTGCAACAAAATTGAGAAAAACACACGAAGAAGACAACTAAAAGGAAAAAATACGAAAATAAAAATAAAAATAAAATATGGGCTGCCTCCCGTAGAACGCTTTTGTTTAACGTCTTTTAGCTCGACGACCAACAACCATTTTTCACGTGATAGGAGTGAAGTAATCCTTTCGATCAAACGTCAATTTATATGGACGAATAGAACTTCCTCCCATCAAGATCCTTTCTTTCCCCTTGAGCCTTCGATAGTTAGTGAGTAGAATTTGTTTCATCGGCTCAAATAGAGGTAAATAAACCTCACTCATCTAAAATATGTCAACTGCCAAATATTCTTTGATGACCTCTTTCACTACTTCTTGGAATCTGCATGAGAATGAAAGTGAATTAGGAATAATAGGAATTGACTGGGAGGAGAGTACCTCATTTTTTACTCCAGCAGTTTTGACACTGGGTAGCCCAGTGTCAGTTTCTGCAGGCTGTTTCACACTGGGTAACCCAGCGTCAATCTGTCCAGAAACTTGTTCCTTATTCTCCTCAATTTTCGTTGAAGGCACGGTCTCTATGACTTCCTCCAACTGACTTCCACTCCTCACTGTGACAACATTCACGATTTCGGGATTAATTTCAGGTTGGGATTACAAATTCCCATCAGTTTGCTCCTGCAATCGGTTGATGGCGGTAACCAATTGACCCACTTGAAATTCCAATCTCGTTATGCTCGATTTAGTCTCCTCTTGGAAATGTGTCATATTCATCTGTTGAGTTTGATTTCCACCTGCTACAAGTTTTCTCACGAAAGAGGTTAGCTCAATTAATTTATCACTAATGGGCAAGTCACTTACCTCTTGTACCATTTTCAATGGTGCATCACAATGGCTAAATTGTTGAGAATTTTCTGCCATTTTTGCAATGAGAGCTCGTGCTTGCTCTGGAGTTTTATCACCTAGGTCCCCTCCATTTGCTGCATCTATCAAGCTACAATCTGTAAAGGTCAAACCCTCATAGAAGTACTGGATCAAGAGGTGCTCAGAAATCTGATATTGGGGACAACTTGCCACCAACTTCTTGAATCGCTCCCAATACTCGTAGAGAGTTTCCCCTTGGGCTTGCTTCGCACCACAAATTTCTTTGCGTAAACTCAACACTCGAGATGCTGGAAAGTACCTCTGTAAGAACACTTGCTCCATTTGTGCCCAAGTAGTGATCGTTGCGGGAGGCAAATAGTAAAACCATTCCTTTGCTGAGTCCTTCAATGAGAATGGAAAGACTTTCAGTTTGACCATTTCAATGGTCTCCTCCGCAGGTCTCAGATTAGAACACATCATATGGAATTCCTTCAAGTACATGTATGGATCCTCTCCTGCATGACCATAAAACATAGGCAACAAATGTATTAAACCAGGTTTAAGTGCAAAATTATTAGCAGCAGGAGGATAAACTATGCAAAGTAATTGATGCACAGACGGTGGGTTTGCGAGTTCTTTCAATGTTCGTTCAATTGTCATGACACCTGAATAAGAGATATAGAAGCACGTGAAACCGAGCAAAAAAAACGAAAGGAAAAAAAAATAAGAGCAAAAAGGGGCTGCAAAGATTTCACTGCAACAGTGACACTGGGTAACCCAGTGTCAAAATTGCAGAAAATTGCAACGACACACGAAATAAACGGGGGATTATAGGGGTGAAAAATTAACAACTAGGACACCAAAATACTCAATGAAATAACAGAAAAATAAGCCCCACAAATCACACACAAAAAGCACAAAAAATATTCACACCGGTCCCCGGCAACGTCTCCAAAATATTTGACCGCACTGTCGAGGTGCGACAAAAATAAATACCCAAATCTACCCTACTAATTCGTAGTAGTGACAAGTAAGGGGTCGATCCACAGAAAATGTAGAATAATTGTTATGCTAATTGTATGAATTTATAGGGACAAACAAGGAAATAGGGGTTTTGGAATTGGATTTCTATAACTAAAACGTAAAGAAATAAATTACTATGAAACTAACAATTAATTAAATAACAAAATTCAATAATAAAAAAAAAACATTTCAATTCACAGTTCATTCATCCCTCGGCTTTAATGATGTTAACTGACATCGACGTTTACTCTATTTATCTCTAGGATTAATGCCCCTCGGGGATCAAAACGCTTCGATTTCCCGGTCCTATCCCTTAATTATATCTAAATGAAAATACGTCCCTTCAAGAAAACCTTTCTAACTAAGCATTCTAGGTTAGCTCATAGATTTAATCCAGTTAAAAGCATTAAACCTTAGGATAGAGAGCAAACAAATTTCCAAGTACACTTAGCGCGACCCGTAAGAACTTGATTTAAATCACCCTAGCAAAATACTAGTTGCTACCAATTGCCATAAATCTGCAACAATTACGGATTACAAATTTACAAACTAGCAGACATACAAGAATTATCTAACCTAGATGATCAATCTAAATTAAATACTCAAGTATGTTGAAAGTTTAAATAGATGAAATAAATAATCCTGAGATAAATATTATAAACATCTCAAATCAATTAACAAACATTAAAGTACAAGTTCAGAAATCCCTGAAATTGAAATAAAAATACTAACTAAATATAAAAGCAGACATCTTCCCCAAAGTTGCTGTGTGCGCCTCCACCCCCATGCTTCTCAAAAAATTAATTACTCCTATTCCGAATGTGGCCTCCCTCTTTATACTTAGTGATATGCACCGCAAATCTCCCCATGCCCTGGATGTTAATAAATCTTTCCTAATCTTCCAATATTGAATGGGCTCTCTAGAACAATCCCCCATGAGACGCCTAATCCTCTTGACCATATTTCAACAAACAAATCTTCCGCCAAATTTCCAAGATACATCCCAACCTCCTCAATTATATCCTGCACGTGTAAGTCCTTTCTTTTTCTTCAACACTTAGGCTTTAGCAACACAACTTTAGCCCAATAACCTCAACTCTTGCACGGGCTTTTTACTCCACAATAATATCCACAATAATATTCTCCAAGAAACATCTAAATACACTAAGACTCCATTTTGATGGATGTATTTGAAAATTCATAGATTTTACACATAAATCATACTCTCCAATGGATTTACAAATACTTAGATGTGAGAGTTTGTGGAAGAGGGTGAAGGGAGAGAGGAGGAAGGGGTGGAGATGAGGAGACTTCACAAATAACTAGGTTTTGATGATGATTTGAAATCCCTCTACTTTGAACTAGTTTCTCAAATCTAAGTATTTATAAATCCATTGGAGAGTGATGATTTGTGTGTGAAATCCATGGATTTCAAATCCATCCCATCCAAATGGAGCCTAAAAAAACACAAGAATCGATCAAGTGCAGAATAATACTATCAAAACTCACATAAGTAATTAATTATGTCATCTTAATACAAACGAGCCCAATAAATTGCACTCTAATCTATTAAAAATATGCATAATTTACTACTTACCATTTTCAAATTGAACAAATTTTAAGGTCATAACTCATAAGTCATAACCCTGTGCTCTCCAAAAATACAATAAAATATTACTCCCTCCGTCCCAGGATTATTGCAACATAGAAATCGGACCGCAAACCAAGGAAAGTGTGATAAAGTGGGTTTGAGTGGAATAAAATAAGGGTATTATGAGTGTATTAATATTATATTTGTTTCATTTTTAAGAGTGTTGCAGTAATGTTGGAACGTCCCAATAAGACAAGTGTTGCAGTAATGTTGGGACGGAGGGAGTATATAATAATAAAAATTGGTAAAATTAGATTGTTAACGTTTGAGCCCAGATTGTGGGCCGCTCATTAAATGATCTGGGCTTCTAATGTAGCCCATTTCTATTTTTACTTTCCCGCCAAGAGGCCCACGCTATGCGTCGACCCGTCGTATCAGTATTACACTTACCCCCAAACCCCCGAAGAGAGAGAGAGAGAGAGAGAGAGAGAGAGATCAGTCATAAACGCACAAGCTCTTTTTCAACGATTTCACTTTCACTCTTGATTGTGTACAATCTCGAGTATCAAAGGTAATTGCTCAACTTTTCATTTGATTTCCGTCTTTTTTTTTTACTCCCTCGAATTTTTAAACTTTAATTTCTTAATCTTGCTCTTAATCCCCATTTTTTTCCCGTTGTTTCGTTTTATAATTGTGCAAACTAGGGTTTAAAATTGATTCTCAAGCATGTTATGAGAACGGTTGAACTACGCTATTACCTTTATCTTGGTGGTGTTTTTTTTTTTTATGATTATAAATTTTGCAGATATTGAATTTAAAAGAAGCGAGGAAGATGGGCGATGAAAAGGATGCTTTTTATGTTGTACGGAAGGGTGATGTTGTTGGAGTATATAAGAGCATCAATGATCTTCAGTCTATTCTTCGAACTACTGTAATTTTACATTATCTTTTGTCCCATTTTCAATTCTACTGCTATCAGCATCTTATTTTCTGTGAAACTATTCCTGCTGCTTTGTTTTAAGTTTCGGCATTGCTAGACTGTTAAGGTTCATATGAACTTGAAACATTAAACAAGTATTGAACTTTAGCAACAATCTCAGTGAAAGTAATGAAGTGTTTTGACCATTTTAATTTGTTGAATTTTGTTGTACATATGCTGTAGATAAATGATTCTCCAGTACGAGTTTTTAAAGGCTATGGTTTGTCTAAAGAATCTGAGGACTATCTCTCATCTCATGGAATTACCAATGCTATTTATAGTATTGATGCCAGTGTTGTTCAAGATGATCTTTTTGGTCAACTTATCACTTGCCCTTTCCGGGTAAGATTCTGGACTGTGAATTGTGGAAACTCAGATGTTTCAATCCATTTCTTATATTCCCTTAGGCAACAAATCCATGTCTTCTTTCTTGTCGGTATGTTGCATGTCCCTGTGTGTTTTCTGTTGTATGCAACAAAACATTGTAAATAATACGTGCACCATTATAATTTTATTGTGTGTAGGAACCAAATTCTTCTAAAGATAAATCATCTGGAAAGAATCATGTAGAGAAGAGGCCTCAGGTGATTTCGGTACATGCCTGTTATTGGAATCTACGACTTTGAATTATGAGATGCCCATAGATTTACTTCACCTTTTACGAAGTTTTTTCGTCATTGGGTATGATTTTCTTTCTCTTTCTCCGCAGGATGTTATTGGATCGGCTTCATTTCCAGTAAATCCTCAGATAAAGCATGGAAAATTAGATAATTTTCTCCAAGTCCCTCCAGTTTCTGCATATTGCGTAAGTTGCTATAGCATGTTAATTATAATTTTAGTGTCAGTACAATACTATGCTGACCATGCTTTTCTTCATGCCTTCAATTAAAAGCCTGGAATGCACTGATCTTTTAGTTTTCATAGCGTGCTTGAGTTCATTTTAATGTATTGCGGAACACCGAACATGATCACCAATATTTTGTTAATCGATCAAATACATGTTTCCTTTTTTTTTTTTTATCATGCTATCAGTTGACAAGATAATAAAATTACAATTTTTTTGGGCATCCCAGTATTATAGATGAACAATATTTCAGTCTTATAACCACTTCACTTGCCTTCCTGATGCTTAACCGCTGAATATTTGCTGCCGTAAAATCTTATGTGTTCTTTTTGCATCCAGCAAAGCACACGCTTCCTCAGGCTTTTATCCTTCTTAGCTTACATGTCTATATATTTGTTGGTATTTAATTTCTAATTTCTGTTGGTTCTATGCATATTTCACAGCTTCACTTCCCGTTTCATGTACAGTATTCGTGCATTCTCGAGTTTGATGGTGCTTCAAAGGGCAATCCTGGACAAGCTGGCGCAGGGGCTGTGCTGCGAGCAGCAGATGGAAGCATGGTTCTTCTTCTTCTCTGTCATCTCTATATTTAACCTTTTCTTTTATGTTTTATTCTCCCGTATCTTACACAGAATATAATACTTTAAAAAAAAAATCAGAAGTCGGTTTGTTATTTCATAAAATGTCTCTTTCATAATTGTAATTCATCTGTAACATAAATCATGGACTTAGCCAATCTCTCTTCTGAAAATTTGCGATGAATGAGTACTTGAATGTTTCAATGAATATTTCTCTGTGGTGCTATAATTTACAACACCACCTGACCTGACCTTTTATTCTCATATTAAATACATTTAGGTGTTTCGATTGCGTGAAGGTGTGGGTATTGCGACTAACAATGTAGCTGAATATCGAGGTGCGATTCTGGGGTTAAAATATGCCATTCAGAAAGGGTTCAAACATATACGGGTTCAAGGAGATTCCAAACTTGTTTGCATGCAGGTATGATTTAATTACTTTTACTTCTTTTTTTTTTTTTTTGATGATCGGACAAAGTTAGTTGTTAGTAGTTAGTACACCAAGCACCCAAACACTCCACAAATTCACCAAGCCACCTTATAACTCCCATACTCCAATTCGTTCCCCAAGGGAATCGAACCTGGGTCTCCCACTCAATTGAGGAGCCCAGTGGCCAGGTGGGCTAAGCCACCCGGTTAATTACTTTTACTTCATGTTATTCCTTTTTATCTCATATCTTACTTCTGAAAAAGTAAAAGAATCAAACAGAAAAAAGGACTCAGTAATTTGGTAGTTGTGAGGATTCTTTCTTGTGCGTAGTGAGGTCGTCCTTCTGATAATCGAACTAGTCTGAGTATGATATCTTTCTTTACTCGCTACTGTATCTCGTTGACAGGTTCAGGGTTTATGGAGAACCAAAACTCAGAATATGACAGACCTGTGTAAGCTAGCTAAAGAGCTCAAGGATCAGTTTGTGTCTTTCCAGATATGCCACATTGAAAGAGTAAGTTGAAGTGTGCAATTGCTTAAATAAAGCTTTTAGTTCTGAATTTTAGAAATTGCATATTCGACTTTGGTCTTTTTAAAATAATATACACCTGAGGTCTGTTAGCAACCTTTTGAGTTTGGTCTGTTTCACAAACTTCCATTTGTTGGAATTGTTGACTAATTATACCGAAGGTGAACGCTCATACTAGTAGATAATTTTTCCTAGCATCACTACATAGGACATACTCCCTCCACTTCATACTAATTGTCGTTTTAGAGACTCTATAATATTAAGGAACATAAAAATTTGACATATTTACCCTCAATCAAGTTAAGGAGAGACTGGAAGAATTAAAGGTGTGAGTGAAAAAGATGTTCTTCATTAAATAATAAATCTTATAAATGGTGGAAAATTAGGAAGAAATGTGGAAAAATCGCTTTACAATGGTGTGTTTTCTTTAATGTTGTCAGGAATACAACACTGAAGCTGATGCCCAAGCTAACCTCGGAGTGCATCTGAAGAGTAATTCCTAACTTTACAATTTTGATATTCTTTCTTTCTTATACTTTTTCTGAAAACCTTATGGGATGCAATGGTTGTGCAGTGGGTGAAATTCAAGTGGAGTGCGACGTGAAACAATGATCCAAATGCTCCAAGAATGGAGTCGCCGCTTATTTTGTCAAAGCCTTTTGGTATCTCTGTTGTACTAGGCTCTGTATTTCTCACACAAACGTATTGAAGTTGTAGATATATTATTAGAAATATGTTTAGTGGCAAATCTGTGTTGGGAATTGGAGTTGAATGCTTTTGGGGGAGTCTCTCTGATATATGCAATCTGTGTGTGTGCTCGAAATTAGCTGCATCCTCTTAATAATCATGTATGGCTTGATTATTTGCTCAGAGTGAGATGGAATCACTGAAAAAAAATGAGTTGTGACTTGTGATAGTCGACCTGATAATTTATCACAACTTTTATATGGATATTTTAACGATCTATTTCTCTATTTAATTCACAATTGAATCTCATTAGAGCACAAGTGGTGTCTCGTATTTAATCAGCATTATGCATGTGATCTATATTGTTAAATAAAATGATATACGGAAAGCGGAATAGAGAAATTGAACGGCTTATTAATATTATTTCATATTATAAAAAATATTACTCCGTCCGTTCAAGAGAAATGTTCTCATACCATTGAACATCTTTTAAAATAAAGTACACAAAAATAAAGGTATTAAAGGATCCGTTTATAAATATAAATACGTAATTGTTTAGGAGTAAAATTCTGTTGAAATGTTCTCATACTATTGGACATTTTTTAAAATAAAATACACAAAAATAAGGGTATTGAAGGATCCGTTTACAAATATAAATAATTGTTTCATGTTGGGTATGACAACATTTTTAGCGAATGCTCAAATTAAGTAAGTGAGAACATTGTTAGCAGGGTATTTAAAATAAAATTATTTCATTCTAGTTTGAGTTGATTAGTAATCACTAAAATCATGTTCTTTATATTATTTTATGGGGCAGATTAAGTGTTCAAACTCAAAAATAAGATGTAGAAGCAATAATTTTTAAAAATGTTACACATTTTTTTTTTTTAAATGCTTCTGTCTTTTGAATTGAGTTGGAAATCAGGCCTCAAAGAGCCTAACAAATTCAAATCAGGCTTTTGCGCCCATCACCACTGAAACCCTTCTTCCCTTTAAAATTGGAAATAACGTTCGATAATTGGAATCAGTATCTGATCAATGTCAAACAATGGCAACACTGAGTACAACAATCTCTTCACTTCGCTGATTTCCGACGTCAAATCCTACGACGGAACTGACCCTCTCCTCCCATGGCTCCGGTAATCATTTCGAACCTCCACTCAAACTCAATGTGTTTCATTTGCATCTGTAGTTCAAAAATTTACTCTTTTCTTCTTTTCATCAACAGTGGGATAAAAAAATTGAATGAGACGCTGCCGCCTCGGCTTCTGAAAGAGAAACTGCCTCGATTTCTCCAGAAATGCTCCGAGTCTTTCGTAGCCGACTCCCGTTACTCCAACGATTTGCGCTACCTTCGTGTTTGGTTGCAATTGGTAATTACTTTCGTTTACGGTGTTAATAGTTTTTTGTTTACAACCAGGTGGCTTAGCCCACCTGACCACGGGGCTCCTCAATTGAGTGGGAGACCAGGTTCGATTCCCTTTTCATGTAATTGGAGATTGGAATTATAAGAGACGCTATAAGGTGGCTTGGTGAATTTGTGGAGTGTTTGGGTGCTTGGTGTACTAACTACTAACATCTAACAACTAACTTTGTCCGATAAAAAAAAAAAAAATATAGTTTTTTGTTTACATTTTATCTGCCGTTGCTGTCCGCCTTAATTTTGGCTCCGTCAGCTTTCTAGTTTGCCTTTTGTGGTTTGATTTGTGTATCGAGTTCAACAAATGGTGTGTTTTATTGTATTGTTTCTGGCCTTGGGATTTGAATTAGAAAGGGTTTAGCTAATGAAATTGGAATTAATGAAGATTTCGCTGAAATTCAAGTTGAGATACTTATAGTTCCATATTTCAGGAATCAAATCTCTTGATGCCAAATACTATAGTGTGATTTTTGATTAGATGAGATATAGGATAGATTTAAAAAAGGAGTGGTTATGAATTTTATCTATGTGCTGAAATGTAGATGGACTTTGTGGATGATCCAAAACCAGTTTTGAGAACAATGGAGAAGAATCGAATTGGGATGAAAAAGTCATTGTTTTACCAAGCGTATGCCCTCTATTATGAGAAGATGAAGAGGTTTGATGCAGCTGAGAAGATTTATCATTTGGGAGTTCAGAAGTAAGAAGATTTAGTTACTTTGTACTCACTTTTACCATTTACATTCAGCTTACTGCATTCTGTTTGTTGGAGAAGTTTCTTAATGTCAGATTTACTTCTTTTGATTTATTAGTTCAGAATCCAAGAATATACCTGTTCTTCAATTCTTGTGGTATTCATTTGTTGGACCTCAGGATTATACATCAATTGTTGCACTTATTATCGTTTTGTTGAATATACTTGTACAGCCTTGCAGAGCCTGCTGATGAACTGCAAAAGTCATATGAGCAGTTTCTTCATCGTCTGGAGCGACATAAAAATAAGACGAGAAGATTGAATCAGTGCGAGTTTAAAGGTTGTCACGATTACTCACGCAGAACTGATGACCCGTTGCCAGAGACAGAAGTTAAAGTTGCAAATACTGGAAACTCACGCAGAACTGATGACCCGTTGCCAGAGACAGAAGTTAAAGTTGCAAATACTGGAAACAAGACAGTCCCATCACAGAGCTCTCGTAATAGCATGGCCATTCAAGAAGCAAATCTTAAACAAATGGCTGAAAATCCCAGTAATATTGTACTCAACGAACAACTTGTTAAAAAGTCAGTTTTGAGTGATTCCAGAATCAAGAAAAAAGTTGAAGATGGAAACGGAAAACTTGTCATGGATACGTTTGCAGATGATGGCATTGTTAATTCAGAAGATGCACGGCATCACGGTCTTGTGGAGCCCACAATTAATACGAAGGAGGCCATGAATGCCATCAACAGTATGTTCCGAGAGCCACTAGAAACTGGGAGGAGAAGTAAAAACCAGTCCAAAGTTGGAAACAGTTCGAAAAATGTATTTACATTTTTCACTGATGAAAGCTTAGAGGCACAGCCGACCTTTCCAGAGGTTCCATCATTTCCCTTACCTAAAAGAGTTGATACTAATAAGAGTTTGGATGAATCTTTTGAAATATATATCGATGGTGAGGAAGCTAGTGACATTAACAAGAAAGGTAGCCAAGCTCTCGTGTTTGCCAGACCAAATGATCTGCCTTCAGAGTGCGTTAAAGATCCACATCCTAGGAGGCTACTACGCGAGGATACTGTCGTTTCTAGGTTTGTAGGATCGACCATCTCAGAAGAACCGGAGGTGGAAAATGTTTGCCACCATGGCCTTGTAGACCCTACAATTAATCTGAAGGAGGCCATGGAAGACATTAATAACATGTTTGGGGAGCCGATAGAGTTTGCAAGGAAGAGTCGGCCTAAGAAACATGAAAAAGCAGCACCTGAATTTGAAAGCAATTGTGGAGAGTTTATGATACTTCCTGATGATGAACCAGATGAGAAAGTGGCAGATATGATGAGTGAAAACTCTGGATTTCTGATACTTGCTGATGATGAATTGGATAATCAACAAGACGGTTCGTCTGCCAAAAATGGAAGCGGTTTGTTTGAACAAACTTTGTGCACAAAAGAAGCAATGGCTGAAATCAATAAGTTGTTTGCAATGCCAATGGATTTGTAAAATCATGCAAGTGAGAACCTCCTTTTTTCCTTATATTTTTATTTGTTCATCGTTGTTTGTTTATTGTGTTCTTGATTACATGTTATGACGTTGTGTAATTTATTTAATTTTGATTTTAAGTGTAATATGACTTAGATACATGAAAGTAATGTATGCATTAAAAGTACACGAATTTATGTACACAACGAGGGTTAAATATAAAATCGTATAAAAAGAAATATGAATTTCAACGCGGGGTTTGAGTTATACTTCCTCTCAATCTTAATTGTACATATTCTGTTTTGATCCGTCCCAACCTTAAATTGACATTTTCTTAAATGAAAATACTCACTTTAACTCACACTATTTAAATACACACTTATTTACATCATGACACTCACTCATACCCTTAATATTTTATCACCATTAGTAAATATTATTATACTCTTCAATAAAGTTGAATTTTCAATACTACCCTCAACACTTTATCACCTAAAATACTAATGAATAATTCTTTCTTAAACTCCGAGCACACAGTGTATGTCCAATCTTAAACTCCGAGCACACAGTGTATGTCCAATTAAAATTGAGATAGAAATAGTATATTTTTTATTATAAACAATAAATAATTTATGCCATAGAAAATATATACATAAATTATTCAATTTTTTTACACACCAATGGAATAAAACATATCCTTCCCAAAATGAGGGCAAAAGGGTCAAATCAAGCTACTGTATTCCCACATCTCCTTCCATTGTGGATAAAATAGAAATAGAATAGAAGAAAGTAAAATTGCTGCAGAAACTCGCTGATACACACCAATGGCTTCAATCTCCGCATTCTCGCTTTCGAGGCCCAGTTCCCCCTCTTCTTTCTCTTCTTATACATCATCTTCTCTGAGCCCACTCCAATTACAGTTCCCTTGCATTAAATGCCATACCCAATTCAAGAATTCCGCCATTTCATCAGTGGGGAAGTTGAATAAGCAGGTATATTCAAGGCCCGTAAAAGTTCGGGCCGTGGTGGAGGAAGAAGAAGCCCTTGGAGAAGAAATCTCCGCTGCGCCCGACCAAACTGTATCTGTTGCGGTTTCGCCTTCCGACGTGCTCAAAATGTTTTTTCAGGTATGGGTTCATATTGTATATCACGTGTTTGTTGAAATGTCTAGCTGAGTTTCTGCTTTGAAATGTGCAGGCAGAAGGAACGATGTCTGACGCTGCTGTTCCTGCAGTTGCCAAGGCTTTGGAGGTACATCATTAATTCCTTCTTCTTGTCATTTGATTCTCTCTGAAATTTGTGCAGCTATAGATATTGGAAGTTCAAAATTGAGTGCCCAATAGGCATATGAAGTAGACATCTCAAAGTAGCACCAGTTAAAAATCTTATCTTGCATCTACATTCTTGGACATTAATTACATGGCTTGATAGTGTTGCTTTCTTTAGCACTTTTATGTGAACAATTGCGAAAGAGCATATCGTTAGATGCCCCAACTTGTTACCCATTTTGTCCACTCATTGATACATTGAAATCAGGATTGAGTTTTTCTTATTGAATAAGAAATCTTGATTCTTATTTATAGGAAGTAGAAGGCATTACGGATCTCAAAGTACAAGTACTAGAGGGCATTGCAAGCGTTGAGGTATATTCGATCCTCGTTGTATTAAGACTCTTAATCATATTCATAATTCAAGAAACTAGCATTATGTGGAAAGAAAGCAGAGAAAGCTAATTCTGAATATTTCTCTTTTTTTCCCCCCATTACTATATATTTCTAGATCCTTTTGGCAGTGGTTCAACAAAAGCTAGATCCCCTAGGTTATACGTAATCCAAATTTTAGCATCTGTTCGATATGAAGGTCTTGGGATTCTAACTTTCTGAAGTGATGGAAGACTGATAAACATAAAGCATCAATCTTGTAGTTTATTGTTTTCATGATTGTGGTGTTCTTTTCTCTAGTATGTAGGAGATACTAGTATCAACCAAGCATATAAATTACGACTTGGACACTATCATATCATCTGATCTGTTCATGGTTGTTCTAATCTAAACATGGTAAGCTGGATCTTTCTTCCTTTGCAGTTGACCAAGCAAACAACTGTACAAGCTACAGGGGTTGCCTCAAATTTGGTTGAAATAATACAAGGTTCAGGCTTCAAGTTGCAAACATTGAATTTGAGCTTCCAGGATGAAGACGATTTGAGCTAAATATTTTGCTTTGCTCTTTGTGGGATGTAAGGTATTTGCGCATTTTTCTCACCAAATTTTGAGAGTCCATGCATCTCAATGTTGAGATGTTTGGTCCATGAACTACTACAATCGATTAAATTTAAGCTTGTAATATTGTAGGAAATGTTGAAGTCTCAACTGCCTAAATGCCAAAACATATTACTTTACATTGATAGTATCACCTGTCCAGCTTATTACATTGTTGTGACTTTTTACTGTCCTACTCCTATGTATTGCCATCTAATTTGTTTCTGTCAACAACTGTATACATATCATCTAATATCCAGAAACCATCGAAAAAGAAGCAAGAAAATTGAACATTGAAATCATCTCCCTGACTTACAAATAGTATTCTGAATACATAATTTTAACAACTATTTATACAGCCAATTTAACTCAGGTGATTCCACAAAACTAAAGGAATATACACATATTTACTTCTTCTTCTTCATCATCATCATCATCAGGAAAACATGACTGCTAGAAGAATTGCTGTTATGGCTATTATGTTGGTAGCGTTGATGGCTTTGGCAGCCAACGCGGAGACGTGGGCCCCATCCCCGAGCCCTATAAGTGGAGATACGCCCAAAAAGAATGCTGCAATTGGCGGGATGGCTTCAACTCAGACATTCTTTCTTGGATTTGTTGTTGCTGTCCTGTCTTTCTTCACTTTGAAAGAATTTGCTTGAACTTCATTTATTTTTTGTTGTTAAAACTGCGTTATTATGTGTTTTTAGTAATGTCTGTATTCTTGCATCTTCATCCCTGGAAATTGTCATAGACATTAATCTGACACCACCAGTTGATGTTGCAACTAAGGAGGAAGAAGTGATGTTAGGGTTTTCTGAAGTTATTAAAAAGGAAAAGTCGTTGATTTGTTTTATATCCCGGGGAGTTTATCTTGAGCTGAGGAGTTTCTGCTGAGCCTCAGGTGGGGTTTGCATCTGAGCCTGAGGGCTTTTCTACTGAGCCTCAGGTGGGGTTTCCGTCTGAACCTGAGGGCTTTTCTACTGAGCCTCAGGTGGGATTTCCGTCTGAGCCTCAGGTGGTGTTTAAAGGGAATTGGGCCTGAAGAGTTGGCCAACAAATGGGCCCAAAAATAATTAAAGTTCAAATTTCAAAGATTTCATTTAATTGTTTTTCAGTACCTTTATTTTCCTAAAATTGTGATAAGCCCATTTGGTCCCCACTCTCTAATTTAAGGGAGAGTTTGTTGCAGGATTTTGTTATGCAGAAAAATATTCTAACTTCTCACATGTTTCTCTCTCTTCCCTAATCATTCTTATCTTATTCATATTGTCCTTGTTCTTCGTACATTTACCCAGAAAATCATACAAAAAATTATAATCACATTCTATATATATCGGTACATTACATTTGGTATCCAAATACAGGTTTCTTCTTATCACCATGGCTGAAAACACCCGTTTGAAATCCCTGCAAGAGACACAAACGAAATTAGAGCAACTTCTTACTGCTGAATCCCTGAAATGGAAAACTACTGATGATAAAATTCAGGATGCTATAAATACTCTTTCTACAAAGGTTGATAACAAGTTTGCTGGTATGAGTGGAGAACTTTCCATGTTGGGAGATAAGTTTGACAATGTCATTGCTAGCTTTTGGTGGCCTACAACTTGATTTTGATTTTTGATAGAGGAAAAGGTCCCAAAGAAGGCCCTTCTATTCCAGGAAGCCCTAGTTTTGGTTTTTCAGTAGCCCTCGGCCTTTCATGGTTCTCGACTCTTCAAATGGAAGGTTAATTCCCAATCCTACTCCTATTTCCATTCACAAATCTATTCATAAAGTTGAGTTCCCAAAATTTGATGGATCTAACCCTAGGGGTTGGGTTTTTAAATGCAACAATTATTTTCAATTAATCCCAATGTTCCCGATCCTAAGAAGATTAACCTTGCTTTATTCACTTTGAGGGTAGAGTCTGCCTCATGGTTTCGAAATTTTGCTTTGAAACCTATCGATGTTACTTGAGATCGGTTTGTGGAGATAATTTACGTGAGATTTGAAGAGATAAGGATATTTCTATTATTCTTTGAGTTTAATAAGCTCAAGCAAACCGGGTCTTATATGGATTATGTGGAAAAGTTTGAGGAACTCGAGCTAGTTTAATTCTTAAATTGGGTGATCATTTTTCCAATACTATTTTGTGGAGAGCTTTATTAGTGGGTGATACGAGTTGCAATCTGCTTTCTAAATATGTTTTGCACCCCACTTTCTTTACCAAAGAAGCTATTATTCAGGCAAGAAAATGGAATATACCATGGATACTCTAAACTAGAAAGTTCAAGCCTCCTTATAGGGGCTCTAACTCTAACCCTAACCCTAACCTTAACTTTGTTCCTTGAAAGAAATCGATTTGTCAATCCCACCTCAACAAAACCACCTTTAAACTCTCTCAAACCTCCCATTAAACTCCTTACTCCCTCTTCGAAATGGTCGCTAGAAGGAGAAATGGTTGTGTTATAATTGTGATGAAAGCGGTTTACAAGGGGCCATAAGTGTAAACAAAAGATTACTTACATGATTTTGGTGAGGACATTTCATATGAATCTTCCGACTATGTTCCTACCGAGGTCACACAAGAGGTCGATCCCGAGCCAAATGCTTATGGAAGAGGTTCGGATGACCTCACATCTTTATGTCGCACTTTTGATGTCACTATAATGAGGATTATTGGGGATTGTGGGGGTCATACACTTCATATATTGATTGATACAGCAAAAGACAATCACTTTTATTAAAAAATACTCTTCGCCAAAAAATTGAGCTCGCTTTTCCCCTACCACACCTATTCGGTTAAGGTGACAAATGGACAAAAGATGGTCACTCTGGCCGGTGGATTCTTTTTTGTTGGTCTATGCAATTCAATGATTTTCAATATCCTTTGAGATTATTGGATCTTTGAAAGTTGTGATTTGATATTGGGAGGTGATTGGCTGAAATCTTGCACCCCAATTGAATTGGACTACAAGCACATGACAATCACATTGTCATTACTTGGCAAAAGGGTTAAACTACTGATGCACTTACTTCCATCGAGAATTGCCAACTCATTTCTCGAAGTTCTCTCTTTTCCAAATGTTACATTTGGACAACCCTCTTCTTTGTCCAAGATTTCTATGTGGTCTACTTGCTACTCTCTTTTTGGGAGAGGATTCCAGATTATCTCGCAATCTTAGATGATTATCTTGACATTTTTGAAGAGCTTACATGATTACCTCCATCAAGGGTATTGAACATCAAATCATCTTGAAACCCGGATAGTGTTCCTAAACAACAATTTCCTACAGGACTTCTCACTCCCCACAAGGAAGAAATTGAGAAGATAATAGTCTGAAGAGTTGTTACACTCTGGTACTATATCTGAGATATCAAAGAGCCCTTTTGCTTCACCAAATATTTTGGTCAAGAAAAGGACAACAATTGGAGAATGTGTGTTGATTATAGATACTTAAATGATCTTACAATCAAACACAACTACCACCATTCCTATAATTGAGGAATTGTTGGATGAATTACAAGGTCTGCAAAGTTCTTTTCTAAGATTGACTTAAGATCCGGTTATTTCCGGATCTTAATGAAACCAGAAACACATATTTTTTAATACATTTAGAACTCATAATGGCCATTATGAGTTCTTAGTCATGCCTTTTGGGCTCTGCAATGCCCTCTTTATTTTCCAGTTCTTAATGAATCAAATTTTCAATGATTTTCTAAAGAAATTTGTTCTGGTCTTTTTTGATGATATTTTGGTCTATATCTCCACTTGGGAAGAGCACTTACACCATCTCTCTATTGTTTTTTCGTATCCTAAGGGCTAATCAATTTGTATGCAAAAGAAGGAGTAAATGTAATTTTGGCCAACTTGAAATTGAATATCTAGGCCATATTATTTCTCATATGGGTGTGGCTACAGATCCTGAAAAGATTGCTTGCATGGTTAATTGGCCAACTCCAAAAACTCTCAAACAGTTAAGAGGTTTTTTGGGTTTGACCGGGTTACTTATAGAAAATTCATCAAGGGCTATGGCCTTATTAGCGGAACCACTCACCACCTTGTTGAAGAAAGATGGATTTCAATTTGGAATTCAGAGGTCGATTTAGCTTTTTTTCGAATTGAAGAAGGCTATGGTTTTACGCCTGTTTTCTTGCCTACCGGACTTTACTAAGCCTTTTGTTGTGGAAACCGATGCAAGTGGAACAGGGGATTGAGCCGTGTTGATGCAAGAGGGGTAAGCCTTTGGCATTCATGAGTAAGGTTTTGTGTCCAAGAAGCCAGGCTCTATCCATCTATGAAAGAGAATTTTTGTCATTATAATGGTCATCCAAAAATGGACACATTATCTACAAGGTCACAGGTTCATTATTAAGATTGATCAACAATCTCTAAGATACCTATTGGATCAGAAGATCATGACTCCTCTCCAACAGAAGTGGATCACAAAGCTTTTGGGTTTGGATTATGATATCCAATACAAGAAAGGTTCTGACAACAATGTAGCTGATGCTCTATCTAGAAGATTGGATACTGAGGTTCTTTGCATTTCTCTTACTACTGTTGTACCTAAGTGGATTGATCAGGTTTTATCTACTTATAAATCGATGATTTCATTACTAAGGTCATTCTTTGCTAAAAGGCAATTGACTCTTCTAGTTATCCTCGGTTCTGATTGTTAATGGGTTGGTGAGGTATAAAGGCAGAGTTGTTATTGGAGATGTTCTTGATTTCAGGAAACTAATTGTTTCTGAGATGCACCATTCTGCTTATGGTGGCCATTATGGCATCTTAGGTACCTATATGAGGTTGAATAGGGTTTTCTATTGGCCTAAGATGAAGGTTGATGTTATTCAATGGATTCAAGGGTGTGATGTGTGTGCAAGAGCCAAACCTGATCAAAGTCCTTACCCTGGACTACTACAGCCTTTACATGTTCCCTCTCAAGCTTGAACTCATATATCAATGGATTTTGTGGAAGGGCTCCCTAAGTCTTGGGGAAAAGATGTTATTTTGGTAATTGTGGACAGGTTCACAAAATATTCACATTTTATTGCTCTCTCTCACCCTTTTACTGCACAAACAGTGGCTAAGTGTTTTTTGGATGTGATTTACAAGTTGCATGGGCTACCTATCAGTATTCTAACTGATAGGGACAAAATCTTTACAAGTTCTTTTTGGAAAGAATTGTTTCATCTCATGGGCATTGAACTAGCCATGAGTTCAGCCTATCATCCACAATCTGATGACCAAACTGAGAGATTGAACCAATGCTTAGAACACTATCTTAGGTGTATGGTTCAAGATACACCTAAGCAATGGCTGAAGTGGTTACCCCTGGCTGAATTTTGGTATAATACCAACTACCACACAAGCTTGAAAACAACACCTTTTCAAGCTTTGTATGGATATCCTCCTCCTTCTCTGACTATGGGATCCTATTTGGACTCTACCAATCTAGATCTTCTTGCTGGGTTCAACAACGTCAATAGGTTTTACGAGTTGATTCGAGATAATCTCATCAAAGCTCAAGATAGGATGAAAGGGTTTGGCGATAGACATAGGCGAGAACGCACGTTCGAAGTGGGTGACTTTGTCTATCTTAAGCTACAACCTTTTAGGCAAAATTCCCTACATCTGCGAATGAATCTCAAACTTTCTTCAAAGTACTTTGGTCCATACCAAGTGCTTGAGAAAATTGGTCAGGTAGCCTACAAACTCGATCTACCTCCTAATTCCCGAATTCACCCGGTTTTTCACGTCTCTCTGTTGAAAAAAAATTAGGTGAAAAAATTGTACCTTCTACAACCTTGCCTCCGGTGGACTTGAATGGTCTATTCCACATCTTTCCGGTGGTTTGTCGTTCCCGATCCACAGATCCGCCTCCTGCGCCATGAAACAAATTCACCGTTAGTGTTTTGTGGAGTGCAGTGAAGAATGGGTTATTCTTTTGGTGGAAGATACAATTTTCCTTGTGACTTGTTTCCCCGACGCAGCTCATCCTTGGGGACAAGGATTCTCCGCCCGAGAATCTTGTCATAGACGTTAATCGACACCACCGGTTGATGTTGCAACTAAGGAGGAAGAAGTGGTGTTAGGGTTTTCTGAAGTTATTAAAAAGGGAAAGTAGGATTTGTTGATATCTGAGGGGTTTTATCTTTGAGCCTCGGTGGGGTTTGTCTGAGCGATGGCTTTCTCTTGAGCCTCGGTGGGGTTTTCCGTCGAACACGAGGGAGCTTTTCTCTTGAGCCTCGGTGGGATTTAAAAAGGAGCCTCGGTGGTGTTTAAAAGGGAATTGGGCTGAAGAGTTGGCCAACAAATGGGCGAAATAATTAAAGTTGGTTTTCAAAGATTTCATTTAATTGTTTTTCAGTACCTTTATTTTCCTAAAATTGTGATAAGCCCCTTTGGTCCCCACTCTCTGATTTAAGGGACGGTTTGTTGCAGGATTTTGTTATGTAGAAAAATATTCTAACATCTCACATGTTTCTATCTCTTCCCTCATCTTTCTCTCATCATTCTCTCATCATCATTCTTATCTTATTCATATTGTCCTTGTTCTTCGTACATTTACCCAGAAAATCATACAAAAAATTATAATCACATTCTATATATATCGGTACATTACAGAAATCTCGTGGAAACATTGGATTTTGTATTCTTGATTGCCTATTTATGTACCTCTCTCTCCCCCTATAATAAAGAAAGATTTTCATTTGAAGTTTGTTCGTAAATATGGGCATTGGATATCGTTGAACTAGAGTATCCAAGACGGGCATATAAGGCGCAACCAACATTCTTTTCATATGGAAAAAATGATCAACTATAAGCTAACTAATTCAAGAAATTATTCAACTCATGCTAGCAAATGATCAACTATAATGTGTTTTTAGAGATTTTGAAAAAATAATACATAAAATTAAATATTTTTATATATTATACTTCTTCATATACTAAAGGGCTATACTTTGAAAAAAATTCACATGAATTCTAATTCACAGGAAACCTATTCCTACCAACTAGCACATGACTGAATACACTTAAAAACTTCCATAGCAGCAGAGCTCACGATTTTGAACATAACCCGGATCCATTGACCCGAAAGTTGCCCCCTTTTGTTTTCTTCCAAATTTGCGTGGGAATTATTAATGACCCATGTTTAAGATCCAATTCAACTACCAAGATCCAGAACCCATTTCTAATTACTTCACATAAAAATCAAATCTTGATCAAGAATGAGGGGAGGGGACGGCATCCTCGGAGTTAGAAGACCCATCAGATCATCAGGCTTAACCAGTCTCAGACTCCGAACTCAGTTTCTCAAAAGACGAGAAAAATGGCTAGTGATTCTCGGAGTAATACTCCACGCAGTTTACATGCTCAGCATTTTCGATATCTATTTCAAGACCCCCATTGTTCACGGCATGGAGCCTGTGAAGCCGCGATTCTCTGCACCCGCCAAGCGCCTCGTGCTTCTAGTTGGTAATTGTTTGATCTCTTTTTCTCCAAATTCGTGTTGCACGCCAAGTGTTTGAGCTTTTGACTGAACGAGTTTATGTTGTTCTGATTGCAGCGGATGGTTTGAGAGCGGACAAGTTTTTTGAGCCCGATTCAGTTGGGAATTACAGGGCCCCTTTTTTGAGAAGTGTGATTAAAGAGCGTGGTAGTTGGGGTGTGTCACATGCGCGTCCTCCAACTGAGTCTAGGCCAGGACATGTTGCTATTATTGCTGGATTTTATGAAGATCCTAGTGCTGTTACTAAAGGTAGGTTGATAGTTACTAGTTCACGTATGTAAATGGATGATGTCTCTATGTTACTTGATTATGTGCTGAATTGGTTAGTGAAAACTGTTTGATTTAAGGGTGGAAAGCAAATCCAGTGGAGTTTGATTCGGTATTCAATAAGAGTAGGCATACATTTGCCTTTGGCAGCCCAGATATCATTCCTATATTTTGTGGTGCCTTACACCATAGCACATGGAAATCTTATCCACATGAATATGAAGATTTTGCGACTGGTTTGCTGCTTTTTCTCTTAGCTCAGTTCCTGCAAGTTGACACGTGAATTTTCTGATTTTGTATCTTGTGTTTATGCAGATGCATCGTTTCTGGATGAGTGGTCGCTGGAACAATTCCAGACCCTTTTGAACAGGTCTAAAGAAGATGCGAAATTGAAGCAGCTTCTTCAACAAGATAATCTTGTTATATTTCTGCATTTGCTTGGTTGTGATTCAAATGGTCATGCTCATCGGCCCTATTCACCCATATATCTCAATAACGTTAAGGTTGTTGACCATATTGCTGAAAGAGTTTATAATCTTGTCCAGAATTACTTCAACGACAATTTGACATCATATGTTTTTACCGCTGACCATGGAATGAGTGACAAAGGTTGAGCATTCCTAAACTCGATCATATGCATTGTTCTGCTCATTGTTCTTCTTAAAAACTTTATCTATGAATGTGTTTGAGCTATAATTTATCTTGATAGGAAGCCATGGAGATGGACATCCGTCGAACACTGATACTCCCCTCGTTGCTTGGGGGGCAGGAATTCGAAAACCTATGAAAATTTCTGAAAACCATCATCATGAAGATACAGTTCGGTTTGTTGATGACCATGTGCATGACATGCCTACACCATCTGACTGGGGTCTTGATGGCCTAGAGAGGCTGGATGTCAATCAAGCTGATATTGCACCTTTGATGGTTGTACTGTAAACTAATTTTAAATTTGGTTTTAATGGCTTCCACATATTTAATAATTTTCTTATGAACTTTTGACAGTCAACTCTTTTAGGTTCGCCATGCCCCATTAATTCAGTTGGAAATTTGCCCCTTGGATTTGTTAATTTTAGTGAGGTGAAGCTTGAACCATGGGATTTGTCTTTAACATCAAATATGTAATTACTACTAATAATCTTCATGTTTTATTTTTTTATTACATCTGAGCTTTGTTTATGGAGTGAAGAGTTGAATTTATTTGTTTACCAGGTGGATAAAGTTGAGGCTGTGCTGGCTAACACAAAGCAAATTCTCAATCAATTTATTCGGAAATCACGTATCCTTTGCACATAACTTTTTCTTGCTACCTTTTCAGATCAATTAGGTTTTTAAACAACCATCTCCTTGACTAATTGATTAGAAATAAAGCAGTCTCATTCTCTGCGTTTCAAGCCTTTCAAACCCTTGGTCAATTATGCATTGGTTTTGGATCAAATAGAACATCTACTATCCATAAGGGAATATGAAGCCACCCAAAGGCTATCTGAAAATCTTCGAAGTTTGGCACTGGAAGGGCTTCATTACTTCCAAACTTATGATTGGTTTATGCTGATGACAGTGATTTCTCTTGGTTATCTTGGATGGATGACTTATCTGATAATCCATGTCTTGCAGTCTTATACTGCATTACCAGGAATATTTTTCAGAAAGGACAAATCTACATACCTGAAGGGAAATACCATAAAGGTACTAGAACAAACTATGTTAGCTTGTAATTTCTTCAGTTTCTGTACAGTAACTTGCCATATTTGCCTTGACAGCTATACGTCTCTGGTTTTCTCCTGATGGCATCGGTGTGCATTATACTGCTCGTCGAACATGATCCTCCTCTCTATCATGCGTACTTCGCCATGACGATATTTCTTTGGGTCCAAATCTGCTCTGAATATCAGTTTCTGAAAGCACTGTGGAGATACATGCATGGGAAAGGAATTAATTATTTTGTAAAATTTATGGCATGTTTTATTGTTTCGGTGTTCATCCTTGAAATCCTGGTACGTGGAATTATTCTGCTATTAATCTTTAAGTCTCCAGGATAATCTGAAGTCTGAGCACTCCGAATCTTGTTTCAGTTGATTTAACTCATCTTGATTTATGCAGGTGAGAAGCTTCATGGATAGGAAGATCTATACTTGGACTTTCTTGATTATTGGTGTTATTGCTTCAGTTTATCTTCTTTACTTCATATCTTGGAGCTCAGGAATACCGGTTTTTGTATGGCTAGCATGTTGGTCTTTGTCGATTTTCACTTTGATGCCTGCTGAAATTCCAGATAATACCAAACTAGTGTAAGTTTGATTTTATTTTATTTTCTTTAAAAATTCTTTACGTGACTGAATTTAATTTAAAAAGTGTGAGCTTTCTTCTTACATTCTCTATAAGTAGTGATGAATAACATAGAATATTATTTACTGACTGCTATATCTCATATTGCAGAATTTATAGTGGGTTTATTATTGTAACAATTGGAGCAGTATCAAGATATGTGGATATGTATTCCAGAGAGAGAAAATTTTGGTTTTCTCTAACTCATGAACATACGAAGCCCAAATCTAATACCCTTTTCCTTTTTCAGGTACTTAGTTTGTGCTTTCTTTAAATTTGCCTGAACTAATTGTTTCTGCTGAATATATAAACTTTTGTTGTTATTATAGGTCATACTGGTTGTTTTTTCATCACTTATGGTGCCTTTGTCAACTTCTCATAGAACAGAAAAGCAAGAGCTGCTTGCACTACACCAAGTGATAAATTGGTCAATTGCTGGTATTTGGCTCTTCACTTTATTTAGATATCGTTTTCTCCATTTTTCTTTTGAAGATTATAATTATTATTGTCACCTGTGTTCTCTATCACAATATATATTTTTTTTTTTTTAAACTTTATGTTGTGCAGGTGTATCAATGGTTCTCCCACTTTTTTCACCAACTGGTGCCTTATCGAGGATTACTTCCATATTTCTCGGTTTTGCCCCTGCTTTCCTCCTGCTGTCAATAGGGTACGTTGCTTAATTTGTTGGGACACAATATAGAGTTTTATGAATGACAATTACTTTTATGGGAAACCCATACAGATATGAAGCTGTATTCTATGGTGCTCTTGGTCTTACACTGATGGCATGGATACTTTTTGAGAATGCTTATCTCCACATAAATCAGACTGACCAACCTTCAACTGTTATGGAGGATAGCCTTGTAGTGGCGTCTGATGCTAAATGCTTACAGTTATCACACATGCGAATTCCACTAGCATTTGTCAGTAATACCATTCACTTTTCTATCATTACCCAACAAATTTACTTTCTCTTGTGTCTTGGTCACAAGAAGAATCTAAAAACGGGAAGGACCCCCTCTACATTTGGTAAACTGAATATTAGTACCGTGTTTTTTTCAGATGGTGTTCTTCAACATTGCATTCTTTGGAACTGGTAACTTTGCAAGTATTGCGAGTTTTGAGATCTCTTCTGTTTATCGATTCATCACAGTTTTCAGCGTGAGTACAAACTAACTAAAAATGTCTGTTTGTTACTTAGTTTTGTGTTTGGTAGTTACTAACTTGAATTGTTTGTGATTGGTTGCAGCCATTTCTGATGGCGGCCCTTCTTATTTTCAAATTGTTGATACCCTTTGTGCTTGTCATGTAAGTATTAATCATTGCTTCATGCAGAATATTGCCTTTTTAAATCTTTGTTCAATTTAATGTGGATTTTGAAGAACTTTGAGTTGATTTCAGCTTAGACATAAATTAACTGAACATGGAATACTGCAGATGCACGTTTACTGCAATCACGAGATTGGTGAGAGTTCCACTACTGGGATGCTATTTTCTGGTCATAATTTGTTCAGATGTCATGACAATTCACTTCTTCTTCCTGGTATCATTTTGTTCTCAAATTTCATCATATAAACTTTGATCGTAATTTCTCCATAAATGTGTCAAGACTTGACTGAGTATCTGTTTACACGTTTCAGGTCCAAAATACGGGAAGCTGGATGGAAATCGGCAACACTATTAGCCATTTCGGAATCATGAGCGCTCAAGTTGTGTTTGTTCTCTTGCTTTTTGCACTCACAAGTATATACACCAAAGATATCCACATCAGACCGTCTAGTCGCCCTACTCGTAAACAGATATGATACTCCAATTCTGGTAATTCACCCTATGAATCTTGTAGATGTCACTTCTTACATTTTTGTAGTGGGGTTCTTGTACCTGTAGGTAAATCTCTCTTGATTGTTTACACTTGTTACAACTAATTAGCAGCAATTTTATCTCATTATAACAGTTGAACTCAATTTGTAGCATGTAAGTTAATTTACACCCATATCAATTTTTTTTTTCTATCATAATCTATTTATTTTATCAATGCATTGGTTTCGAAAAATGACATTGTCAAAATGTGACAGAAGTGGAATAACTCAAGTGGTTAGAGCACTACTACTTATGCCGTGAGGTCATGAATTCGACTCACCATTTACCCAAATCAAAAAAATATTGTCAAAATGTATATGTTTTTTGTGTCAGTTTGATCAGAGTGGATCTAGTTATTGATGTATTGGGCCCTTATGGCAACAAAATACGGCCCATATCAATACTTTGATCAGCCATTCAGCCGAAAAGGCCTGACCTCATAATCCTATTTAACAAAAGGGCCTTATTGAATCGAAAGCCCAATAACAGTTAAGATATATTCTCCCGATTCACCAAATTTATTCACACTTGTCTTATTTGTCCGTTTATCAAATTTATTCTCATACAGTCATACCTGTTATTGTAACAAACAATTTATCTTTATCCTTCAATTATCATTTAATTATTTCAATTGTCATTGTACTTTACTTATAAACAATCAATTTAATAGACCTCATAATACTCTTACTTTATTACTTTTCTTTTCTAAAATTAATACCTAAAAAGTATGAGAATAAAATTGTGGGCGAGGGAGTAACATATTATCAAATGAAATAATTATTCTATCATATAATATAATATCTCCAAAATAATATTGCAGTTGTCGTTTTATAAACCGTGCAAGGGGAGATTTGTAAAATAATGGAAAAAGCAGGTATTATTATCCAGATACCAAGGATTATTATGGAAGTATGGGACCAGGTTGCACATGCCCTAGTCCAAATACTAATTTCAAATCAACACCCTTGTTTTCTGTAAACAAACACAGTGTCTTCCACCGACTAATAAGCTTACTGGAAAATAAATAAATAAATAAATAAATAAATAAATAAAGATTGCTAATTATATTTACCTCGAGAAGATATACTTTTCCCTTTTCTTCAAAAATAAAATAAAATTGGATTGTATAGTCTATGAATCAACGCTACATTAGATTTTGTATGAATTAATGTTGTAAATTTTTTTTGTATTTTTTAATCAAATTAGAATTTGGTAAAAAGAAAGGAAAAATAGATCTATCTTATTAGTTTTTATATAGTCCTCCTGTTCCTATTTTGATCATCCCATTTTATTCAAATTGGTGTTTCTTTTTATTTATCACTACATCAATATCAAAGCAAATAATTAATTGTGACTTTAAATACTCATCTTGTAACTAATAAGAATACAGTATAAGAGTCTTCTAATATTTTAATTAATAAAAAAGTTAATTTATATGAATAGATAAAACAAGACAGTTAATAAAGAACATATGGTAAAGAATAAATTTACATATGTGAAGAAAATCTACTAGTCTTTAAATGATAAATTTGGGCAACATTTGGCAAGTCAATTTATTTACTTTCTTCCTGTTAAATTATGTGTATATGTATATAAAATGTTGTTTAGTCAAGTAATATATATTGATTTAGTAAATTAGTAATATAGAAGTAATATTTAGCAGAGGGCTCATAAAAAGGTGTTTAACAATTTTATAAATTTTAATTTTTAAAATTATTATTATAATTTTTTTTAATGAAAAGAGTGTCATCTATCTAAATATATAGATAAAAAAAATTATCAAAAAAGTGGATAGAAAATAGATAATGATAAAACTCGTAAAAAGTGTATAGATGAATTAATAGTTAATCAACCATTATGACGATTTATTTAAATAATTAAGTATTTAAAAATGGCAAAATTTTGACTTTTTTTTCAATTAAAAGAGTGTGATTTATATTATAAAAATTCATTTAATTGTGATAACTTTTTAATTATAATAATTTTTTTTTATAAAAATAATTTATACATATAAAGAAATCATAATATTTTTTATTGGGTCAAATGATCAATTTCAAAAAATTTATATTACAACCAAAATCAAAAAAGTCAATATTAATATTTAATAAAAAACTTAATCCCCGTAATTTATTGAAATATAATGTTGTTTAATTTATATTTACAAAAAAATATTAATATTTATTAGAGCACCCACAATAATCATCTAAAAAGGTGTTTAAAGATTAAATTAATTTTAATTTTTAAAATTATAATAAAAAAATTGAATTTTCATTTAAATGATGAATAAGTTTTTGTAAAAAAAAGTAAAAATTCGCAACATAAATAAAAAGTTAAAAAATAAATGAATTAACTCATATACAGACGATGGAGATGACAATACACCATTAGCGCAAAATCGTTTTGCACATATAAAACACAGAGACACCGAGTCGCCACGTAACCTGATAAGTGGACCCGACATCCAGCACCCACGCCCCGTGATTGGTGGTGGCGCGTAGTCTACACGCGGGCGAAATTCAAATCCAGCTAGCTTCCAGCTTTACTAGCTAAATCCCACTAAAAGACTAAACCCCAGTAAAATCCCCCCCCCTAAAAACATCATCCTTTCTCCCCCCTTTCTCTCTCTAATCCTTCCCCTAAACCCATTTACACAGAGAGAAAAAAAAAAGGCATTAATGGCTTCGCCGCTGCTCCTCCTCCTCTCCCTCACCGTCCTCCTCTCCATCCCCACCGCCCACTCCCAGCGCCGCTCCGTCCTCACCACCACCTACTACCGCAAATCCTGCCCCAAATTCGAGCAGATCGTGCAGGACACCACCACCAACAAACAGATCTCCTCCCCCACCACCGCCGCCGGCACTCTCCGCCTCTTCTTCCACGATTGCTTCGTCGGCGGCTGCGACGCCTCCATCCTCGTCTCCTCCACGCGCTTCGCCAAATCCGAGCGCGACGCCGACATCAACCTCTCCCTCCCCGGCGACGGCTTCGACGTCGTCGTCCGCGCCAAGACCGCCCTCGAGCTCACCTGCCCCGGCGTCGTCTCCTGCGCCGATATCCTCGCCGTCGCCGCCCGCAATCTCGTCGTAATGGCCGGCGGCCCCTATTACGCCGTCAAATTAGGGCGCAAAGATTCGTTCACGTCAATTGCATCCGCCGTGGATGGAAACCTCCTTTGCCTAGAATGTCGATGAATCAAATCATCCACATTTTCCAATCGAAAGGATTTTCAATCGAAGAAATGGTAGCCCTAACAGGCGCGCACACAATCGGATTCTCGCATTGCAAAGAATTCAGCTCCAATTTGTACAATTACAGCAGGACGTCGCAATCCGACCCGTCGTACTACCCGGAATTCGCCAAATCCCTAAAATCCGCGTGCCAAAATTACCAAAAGACCCCACGCTCTCCGTCTTCAACGATATAATAACCCCGAACAAATTCGACAACGTGTACTACAACAACATCAAAAAGGGGCTAGGGCTTTTATCGTCCGACCACGCCATGAGCTCGGATCCGAGAACCCGGAGCTTCGTGGAGCTGTATTCGAGGGATCAGAACGCGTTTTTCAAGGCGTTTGCGGCCGCCATGGAGAAATTGAGCCTTCACGGCGTTAAAACGGGGAGGAGCGGCGAGATTCGACGCAGGTGTGATGCTTTTAACTATTGATGGAAAACGGAGGTGTTTGTGTTTGTGTTTGTGCTGTTTAATCGATTCATTTTTTTTTAATTATTGGTGCAATGCAATCGGATGATTATATGTGTGTATGTATACGGAATCGTTGAAGAAATTAAGATGATAATATTGAGGTTCATACTTGATACCATTATTTTTTTTTTTTCCCATTTCGTGATTTGCTCTGCTTTGCATTTTTTGTGATGAACTTTTGCTCTTTTAAGTTCAAATTAAATTTGAATATATCAACAAGACAATAACTTTAAATTTAGTGCAATTTTGCTGGAAACAAGGGGAAGTTGCATCTGCAGTCTAGTGATACGATTTTATTTTATTTTGTATTCGAAATCGACTTTAGTCCTTACTAGTTGTTAAATCAAAAAAGAGTTGAATGAAAAGTTTGAAAAAGATGTAGAATGTGGGACTCTTAAAAGGTGGGGTTCGCCCAATGAGAAAGAGGTAGAATTAATTAGCTTGGTTTTGATGCATTGAGAATTATTGGTAATAATAAAAAATTGAATGCAACATATAGAATTATATAGACAACTCATTGGAAAGTGGCACAATTCCGAATAAGCGCCACCTTTAGCCATTACAACCACGATAAATTAGGTTGGATATTAAAGCTTGGAGCATGTACGAGTTCGACCAATTTTTCTTTTTAAAGGCAAAGGAATTTATTATTTGAAGTGGTGGGAAATAATTATTCTCTTCAATAACTATGTAATAGAATAAAAAAAAATAGCTGTAGGTTTTTTTGAAGGTTATAATTAAGTGGTGTGGTTACTGTGGTGGGTAAAATTCCAACTTTGAATCCAATTTGGGCTTTTGAACTATAATGTTTGAAATTTTTTTTGATTTAAAATATAATTGAAAAAAGAGTTATAAGCCATCACATAAATTTCTAAATTATTTTATAATTGTTTAAATAAAATAATATAATAATATGGTGATATTGAAAACAGTATGGTGCGTATGACATCATGCAGAATATTTGTGTGTGAAATTGGAAAAAAGATGTATGAGTAGCATGTGAAAGAGTAGTGTTCATCAGGCAATTTTAGAGTGAGACTTTATTGAAATTAAAAACAGTTTTCTTATATTCGAATAAAAATAAATTCGATTTGAGATTCAGAAGTCCAAATCCGAATCGGGAAAGGCGGTCCCAAACATAGCCCAAGAAGTTGAGCACCACAACAATTCAGGATTGCTACATGTTGACAAAATAAAAATATAAACATAAATTTGATAAAATTGTACTCCCCGTACAACTATAAGTTTTTATTTTTTCTTTTTCATTAATTTCATAATCTCTTCAATAACTATTTTAATAGAATAAAAAAAATAGCACTTTTTTTTTTGGAGGTTGTATAAATGGAAAAAAATAACTTTGAATCCATTATCCATAATTTTTATCTCATGGAATTTTTTGTGTGAAATTAATATTACAAAAACGTGTTCATTCACTTTACTTTATTCATTTTTAAAACTTTCATATATCTTTTTTCCAAATCCACGATAATCCCTTAGCTCCCAATATCCAAAAAAATAAAAATATAAACTACCCTTTATTTTTATTATATTGTTATTATTTTTTAAGCAAAATGACAAATAGAAACAAAAAATTTATACCTGGACGGAGAGAGTAGTATATACATAAAAAAAAAAATCAAGGGTTCAATGCCGTGCACTACTATTTAACAATTTCACTTGGGCCACTTAAGAAGTCACCTCGAGTGTAGTTTTGGGCTGCATCTAGAATACACCAAGTTATGGGCCTGGATTTAAGCTTGGCCCAAATTGTTGAAATAGAAGTAACCCTTGTGCAAGTATTAAAGGGACAAACATACATGAACTAGAGAAGCATTGCTTGCTTTGCTTAACTGCTTTGTACTTTCATTAGCAGCAGCCATAGAAGAAATCCATTTCAGTCAATCCTAGAAATAGTGTTGAAACAGAACTGAACTGCTTTCAACTTTCAGACAATCAAGCTAGACTGACATTTTAGATGTTGAGATTAAACCGACGGTAAAGAGAAAAAAATCAACTCGTAACAACACAGAAAATCATAAGTCAAATGCCCAAGTAAGTGAAGATGCCAATAAAAATTCACTAAGTTCAAACAAATATCTTTGCCAATTAAAGAAAACTCCCCATTTCTCCCACCTTGTTCAAAACTCCCTCCGCCCCCGCCTCCTTGGCTAAACCCCTAAACCTCAGTCCCCCGCAGCTCTCCCGAGTCGACACACATTCAAACTCATCCCGACTCAACAACCTCAAAAAACACTCCACCGCACCCCCATCCAGCATCAAGCTCGCCGCGAAATTGCACAAAACCAACATAACCCTCCCCAACATGTGCCCCGATTTCACCATTCCCAACAAAATCGGAACCGCGCCAAGTTTAATCATCTTAACCCGGTTACTAAGATGGTACAGCGCCAGCGCCGAGTCATGCCGAGTCCGCTCTGACTCCGGCGGCAAAGCGCCCAGAACACCTATAGCTGTTTTGTTCAGATCGTCGAGTGATAAACTGAAGAGCGCACCGGCCGCGTGGTCCCGCGACTCACTCGATCCGCCCCTCAGGACGGCGGGACTATCCCCGGCCGCACAATCCTCACCTTGTTCTGTTTCTCCAGCGAAAGGTTGACCAGCGCCGAGGTTGCGTTGACTTTAAGAGACAAGTATTTAGAGGTGATTAGCGATTTTAATGCCGAGAGCACCCGCGGGGTGCAGAAACGGGTACGGGTCTCCTCTCGGGTTCGGGTCAGTTTCCTGAGCGAGATAACAGCTTCTTCCTGGTCGTGGATTTGTGAACTTTTTGAGACGGAGGCAGAGGTTTTCTTCGTCGGAGAAAATGGAGGCTGAGATTTCGATTTCGCAAGAGGAGGAGGAGGATGAGGAATATCAGGAAGGGCGAGTTGTTAACGGGAGAGGAGGCGTAACTGACTCGTCGGAACTCGTGATGGAATTTTCAACTCGGGCTCACTCTGTTTTTGGGGGATTAATTTGCGGATGATTTTGTCGGCGGAGGAAAAATCGATGGGTTTAGGGGGTTCAATTTGGTGATCGCGGCACCAATTGAGAATGGCGGACTTTAGGGCGAGATTGGGGATGAGAGGGAGAGGGAAATGCAGGCGTGGACGCAGCGGCGTGTGGCCGGAGGAGACTATGACGGGATCCGCCATGATTGTGCCGGAGAGTGGGCATAGAAACTCGATTGGAATATCGGTTTTATTTTGCTTTTGGAGCAACTGTAACGAGGATGGGGACTTGTGGAAGGAAATCTTCCATCTCTGTTTACCGCTTCCCCATTGAGAATTCTGAGCGAAAGGATTCGACGATTTTGAATTAGAAATAATGGAGAGAGAAGTGCAGGATTATGGTGATAAGATCCATGTTAGGAAATTGTGGAGATAAGATTAGTGTGTAACTGTAATGGAGAAAATGTGTTAATAAAATTGTTTGATGCAATTCCTTTTATAAAAAGGGGGAAAAGGTGAGAGGGAAAGAGACGTGCTAATTGATTGACCAATAACGACTCTTCATCTACAAGATTTCTGTTTTATTGAAATGGCCACCATTTGGTTGGCCTTTTCTTTTCTTTTCTACTCTATTTTTATTGTATTGCACAAATATATGCATGCCAATTTTATTAGTATACTTCACTTGAAATTCCGATGAAATTCAATGCATTATAGTACTAGTATACTAGTATATGCTAAAAATTCACTCACAAATTAAAGACACAACCAAAAACAAATCCGAAAAGAAGTTAATTAAGGAAACACACTATTGTTGTTTGTTTTCTTGGTTGGTTCTTTTATTGGAAACTACTATGTCTACTTCCATAACTAAATAATTTTTTTGATCCTATACTAGTTTGGTGGAGCGCAGATGAATAATGAACTAATGAGGTAGTAGGTTTTGAATTTTTGGTTTTCTTGCATTTTGACTCTCTCTCAGGTATAAAGCTAGTTTTGGTAAGTACTAACTGCCTTGCATTTGCATGAAAAACATGCAAAAGAATGCCACTCGTGCATCTTTAATTATTAATTTATTATTATAATAATATATACGTATATTATTTATTATTCAGTCGACTTAATTGCTAAGTTTCTTTACTCCACTTTTAAATGTCTTATGTAGTTCTAGGCTGGACATCACTACCTTGCTAAGTTTTCCCTTCTTTGAACATACTTTCCCTAATCCCTATATTTAATTATTTATTAGCTAGAGAGTATCTTATAAAATTGAGGATTTTTCCAATTTTCTATTGCATTGATGTCGCATATATCCGTGAAATTGAATAAAATCAAAATTCAGAAACAAGAGGATCCCACTCTCTCTCTTTCTCCCCTGTTTCATAAACAATCTCTTGAGTTTTCTTTTTGGATTAAAATTATCAAGAAACGTGAAGTGTTTTTTTTTTTTGATTATTATGGGAAACATATTAATTACAGGGAAAAAGTTGTGAGCATAGTCTAAAGTTGGGATTGGATAGGAAATTGTGGTAATATTACTGGCCCACACTTAGCAGGGTTCCATGATTTTGGGGTTCTATGTTTTAATAAAAGACAATTTAATTATTGTTCAGCAGATATTATGTGTATATTCATAACGCTCGATTTTTTTTTTATATAAATTGTGTTTAATATAGAGAATACGTAGTACAAATTTTCTTTCATAAATCTCAAGATATACATTCATGTGGGTGTGGAAGACTTTTCAATAATGGTTGTTATAGTACAAAGTCTATACTCGAATTTATTAATCGCATTTTATAAACACATATTATACGTTAAATAAATACAAAATTAAACACAATTCTAAAAGAAACTGCACCATTCACGAATTTCACTATATATATGTATGTTGCAAAAAGGAAGAGTATAATGTCAAATAAGTATGACATATTGACAATTGTGAAATAAGGGTGGCCCATTTGAAATAAAGTAAAAATTATCCTCCCATATTTATCCACTTTCCATTTAATAAATTGGCCCCGAAAACATTTCTACAGACTTTTCTGGGTACAAAGTCTTTTTCATACATAAAAATTCACTTTTTATAAACAACAAAATACAACCCACTTTTATTACACACTCTGATAACAATTTAATTTCAATGTATTTGCAAAAAGGAATTAAACCCAACCAACCCATTTCATTGAAATTAAAGTAAAACCCCACTAATTTATGCTTTTCACCTTTTTTGTCTTATTGGTGGGTCTAATTTTTGATGTTAATTATTTGAGGTCACAAAATAAATTGGAAAAATCACCACCCCTAATATTGATTATCCCATGTCCCATTCTATCTTCGTCGTTGTTGCCATCCAACGAGGATTGTTACGTCACTTTTTAATGCATTATTCCGATCTACTTGGAGTTGACTTGAAAGTGAAACGTTGTGCGAGAATCAGATTCCCATCTCTAGGGTTTTTTGGTCTCTAATTCACCGGGGTCCCAATATTGGTGTCGATTTGTTTTAATCCGTGATCCCAACGATCTAGGGTTTCCCAATTTTGATGGCTATGACTCTTCAATTTCTTGTTCACATTGATGCTTTTTCCGATTCATTTGATGGCGAATTGGTTCCCGGACTCCAAATATATTGATTTATCTTTTCAAATTAATTTGAGTTCGTGGTGTACACGCCAAAAAACGAAAGGAGAATCCGAGAAATTCCTCTACCTCCATTTAGCGATAAAAATTGGCGTTTGATCCATCTCGAAAAGAGTCATGTTGAGATGCTCCATGATTTGATTCCCGGAGGTGTTGCCTCCGATTTAAATCGGTTTTAAATATGCAATTTTGTTGATTTGTTGGTGAAATATGTTTTGGTTGCCTTTTCCCATATCCAATTTTCTGAGCGTTGATTTGTTCTTTTGTGATATGCCATTGCATTTTTTGGAGTATGCATCCATTTGCCTTGAATATTGCATATGTTGATGTATTTTTGTTTATTGTGAGTTAGGCTAATTTACATCATTAGGCTTATCCCAATGATGAAATTATTTTAAAGGGTGATTATTCATGAGTAAACTTGCATATTGTAGTTGGTTTATTGATGAATTATGATATGGTTGCCTTGAATATGCAATTTCTGGTTGGTTTTTTTGTTGAATTGTGATCTACCATATGTATTTATTCTTTTATGCATGTCTTTTTTGTTGCATATGTTGATGTATTTTGCGGCCCACTCACATTATTGTGAGTTAGGAGGTTAATTTACATCATTGAGCTTAACCCAATGATGAAATTATTCTCGAGGGTGATTATTCATGAATAAACTTGCCTATTGTAGTTGGTTTATTGATGAATTATGATCTGATTGCCTTGAATATGCAATTTCTGGTTGGTTTGTTTGTTGAATTGTGATCTTCTCCATATGTATTTATTGTATGCATCCGGTTTGCCTTGAATGTTGCATATGTTGATTTATTTGCAGCCCACCACTTTTGTTATAATTTACATCATTGGGCTTATCCCAATGATGAGTTTTGGTAAATTGTAAGTATATTTTTATTATTTGGCTTTTGGTTGTGTTAAATGTGATCTCCGATTTGTTTATGTACCACCACTACATTTAATGTGAGATAGGAGGTTAATAAAACATCATTGGGCTTAACCCAATGATGAAATTTTTTATTAGGGTGATTATTCATGGCAAGTATTGAACATAAATGTGCATATTCTAGTCAAAACATAAATGTGCATATTATAACATGAAATTTCCAAAGAACCACACATTTTATTGTGAGTTAGGATGCTAGGTTACATCATTGTACTTCCCAAAATGATTACAAAATCTATGTTTCTTTGCTTAAACACTACCTCTAAACTCCTAATCCAAATTTGATAATCATATGTTTATCAAGAAACATTTGAGTTACATTTCCGAACTCCTAATACCCTAGATCATTCATAAGAGTCTCCATATGATATGTTTTGTCCTGAACCCCAATCTCCATTAGCATCTCTATGCATTCTCTAGTTAGCTCCTCATCTATATGAAATCGTAGTAATCCTTGTCTTTTTTTCTATCCTTTGTGTTTAATAATGAAAGTTGATTTCCTCCTTTAGCTTTCAATATCTCAACACAACACATCTCGCAAACTTAAGAAAACCTTGTTCAAACTTATGTGGATCGAAGTTCTTCAAATGCCCCGATTCACATTTTGCATTAGGTCGAAACGGTCATAACTTTCTTTTTTGTTGTAGTCCCCGAATTGAACTGAAAAATTCCAAGTCTAAAACATTTGTATCTGAGAATTTGGAGGTTGACAATACAATTTGATGTTGAATCCATCACTTTCTTAAATTAATTAAAATGTGCATCATCGTGGCAAAATATTTTTGCATTGTCTTCTTTGTATAAAAATGTCTTTACTTGCATTGGGGGGCACTTAGCCTTCAGATCATCTTTAATTTAGTAAAGTAACGAGAACATTTTAGGATGCTTCTTTTTTATAGTAAAGTAAACAAAATTGCCTTGTATTTTGGACTTGATGTGATGAATTTGGGGGAATTGAAGTGTATTTTGAGTTTTGGTGGAATTGAAAGTGTATTGAGTTTTTTGGTGGGAATTGTAAGTGAATTCAAATTTTAATTTTAATTTTTTAGCTCTAAAATTTTTAACGAAAGCATTTCATTTTTTTCTTTAAAACAAGATTTTATTGCTCATGGTTTAAGTTTATAATTTCTTTTTGCTAATCCAAAAAACCTTTATTACATAAAGTTGAATTGTCTTGAATAGCCCTCCACTATACCCACTTTTACACCATTTAATACTATTATCTCCCCACTTTTCCAACTCTCTTAGGAAAAAAATAATAAAAATAGGACGGAGGGAGTAATAGGGATTTATGCTTTTGAACCTTTTCTATGAAAAGATATGATTCTTCTTTACAAATTGGCACACACCCTTTTGTGCTTGATGTTAATACTTGTCACTCCAATTATTTGAGGTCACATCCATGCATAGTTGTATTATTGGTGGGTCTAATTACTATAATCCAGCTTTAAGCACATCTCTAATTCTTAATTATCTTTGATCTTCTCTTCAATTTTACGTCACTTTTTAATGCATTATTACTCGTGAATTATGATAGTTGATTAATTTATCGACAGGATGAGCAAATCTGACCTGCATTCTATGATTCTTACACTTTTTCTTTCTTTCTTTGCTGTGTTTATTTTAGCTCATGGATATAATTTTTATATTTACTTGCACACTTCGTAGTTAAAAATTGTGACATGCAATTTTGTTTGAGAAAAGGTCAGAGTTAAAGAAGATATAAGGGATTACTATATTTTTAACCTTTTCTGCCCTTTTTCTGAAAGCAGAAGTTTAGTTATATACATGGCATTTTGCATCAAAGTTCAAAGTAGGGTATAAAAGTGAAAAGTGCCTTCATTTATAATCATGTTTCTTCTCAGGTAGTTTCACTAATTCTCCCATCTATTAATACTAATAAATTTTAACGTAAATTTTGTAGTGTGAAATGAATATGACATTTAATGCGTTAAAACAGATTCAAAATGAAAAAAATATTGAAATTATGTGAAATGTGAAGAAAAAAAAATGTTTATATGCTACACTCGATGAGTTCCACCTATCCATCATTCATTTGCCCAAAAGCCTCCAATTGGAGGGCTATTACAGACAAAGTTAACAAAGCAGTCCAAGATAGTCTACGAACACTAGAATCTGGAGCAACAAAAAGTACAAGGATCGATGAGAGGAACTGTTGGAACAATCATAAACCTCGTAAAACATCAAATAGTAGCAAATATGATAATAAATGTTTTACATAGTGCAACCGAGTCTAGCAAACGTTAAGTAACCGGTATGCCCTCTAGCCTCACCAGCCCGTCTAGCCATAACCGTTTGTGGACGAACATTCTCCTGTCCATTCGTTGAACGCTGTCTCTTCTTGCTACCCTTAAAAGACGCTAAACCCCCATCAATATCTTGCCAATTCCCAATATGCACTTCTCGAACTTCATACGTGTGTAGAAGCACTTCAAATGTTCTTATATCTGTTGACACCAAACATTAAAAAAAATTGTAATAAAACATGGTGAACAGTTTTTAGTATTATATATCTAGAAGGGAAGTATTACCAGTAAAATTGGATTTTAGTGTTTCACAAGATCTCTGTACTTGCTCAATACACGGAGAGAACGAGCACAAGACCCCATCTTGCTGCAGCATTTTTGCAGCAGAAGGGATAGCTAACCATGGTTGAGGCAGGTCGAGGAAAACAGAGTCGGCTTTCCCTATAAATTCATCGGGAAAACCCTCTCCTTGAATGTCTCTCACACCAACCGTAACCAAACTACTCAATCCTGTGAGTTCAAAATCCTCCCTGATTAAAACATTTGAAAAGTATTAGTTAGTCAATATTACTAGTTTTTAATGAACAATATAAGTTATTTTCATTAAACAATATTAGTTGTGCACCAATTGGTTCATTTCCTTCAAAGGAATAACTTAGTGATGCAAATTCAATGAAACCTAAACCTTCTCCACTTTAACCTAATAACAAAATAAGCATGAATTTTTGGGACTTCTATAGGCAAACCAAACCTGGTGACCAAAGAAATGAAACACTAATGAAACTTTCCTTCATTTCATTTTTGCAACCAACAAACATAAGCATCATCTTCGACAGTTTTCTCAAGAATTCAAATAAAAAATCAAATGAAGAACCAAGAACATCAAATCAACAATCAGATTAAAAAACTACTCACCTCGCTGATTGAGCCCGCTGTTCATGGAAATCAAATGTGTATACATGCCCATTCGGAGCAACAGCCCGAGCAAGTGAAGTACTCAAGGATCCACTTCCAGTTCCCGATTCGAGCACCACACAACCGGGAACTATCTCCAAATACATTACAACAAAACTTATATCTGCGATATATAAAATCTGAGTCCTATGGCTTAAAACCAG